>JADLZK010010361.1:0-304809 GCA_015847255.1 Hyparrhenia diplandra
AGCTTCTTCATTATAAGGTCCATTTTAGCAGATAGCATATCTACCTCTTTAAGTCGGGTGCATTCCTCTTTTGCGAGATTGGCGCTCTTCACTCCAACCTTGGTTGGAAGCCATCTTCTCCACAAGTTACGTGGCACGAAAGTTAATGTAAGTGATAAGAAAGCACCACCAGCTGCAGCATCCATAGTTTCACGAGCACTAGGAACAAGCCCATGATAGAAAGTCTGCATCAACAACCACTTCTCCATCCCATGGTGTGGACATTCTGAAATATATTCTGGGAAACGATCCAATGCTTCGGGGCCGATTCATAATCTTTGTTGTTGAAAATTTGATATCTTCCCTCTTAAGGCATTTGTCTTGCCTACAGGAAAGAACTTAGCAAAGAAAGGTTTGTGGAACATATATTCCATGTTGTATTCTTATCTTTTGTAGCATAAAACCATTGCTTGTCCCTTCACAATAGTGAGAATGGAAAGAGGCGGAGCAAAATTGCATCTTCGGATACGTCCTTCATAGTGAATGTCTTGCCAAATCTCCGTGAAGTGTTGGAGATGAGCATTAGCATCTTCATGTGCCTTTCCACAAAATTGACTAGCTTGCGGCATATTGATGAGCCCCGGCTTAAGCTCAAAGCCTTTGTCTCCAACCTCTACCTTCGGACCAACAAGAATGTTGTCCGTGGTAGGAGCTAAAAATTCACGAAGTGTCTTGGTTGCCATAGCTTCAAATTCGGGTGTTAAGTTTCTAGTAACTTGATTATCTTCCAAATCAGTAGGTCTTGGTGTCTCGGATGATGATGATGATGATGATGAAGGTCTTTGGAGTTTGTCTGAGTTTTTGCTCTTGCACCTTTGATTAATTTTCGGGATCTTCAATATAATTCTCTCGAAGGTTCCAATTCATACATAAATTTTTTTCCGCATAAGATAAAAACAAAATAGAAAAAAAAGGGTTGGACTGTTTGTTTGAGTATGTGATAATGGGTTCTCAATGCATTAGGTAGTGTAAGGGATCTCTACGGTTTCCTTATATGATGTGTTTAAAAGATTTTTGGCTAGCACCCTTTCTAACTAGTAAAGTTAGAAACAATACTAACTTAATAGGAATAACACTGTCTAAGTTTTGGCTAATACCCTTCCAAACTAGAGAAAGCTGGAAAGAAGCACTAGAAAAACTTTTGAAGTTTTGAAAACATCTTTTCAGAATTGAAAGATTGACTATCTCCCAAACTAGGAAAGTTTTGAAAAACAAAGTCAAGAAATTTTTTTTCTCTGGATAGACTACGCCTTCTCGCAACGGCGCCAGAAATGCTTGTTGATATTTCTTACACGATCCCAATTAGGAAGGCGAAAGAAATATATATGGGATATCTATCTAATCATGTTAGCTTGGATATGGGATTAACCTCATGATCCAACAAAGCGGAGTTAGGCGGTGTTAGTAGTGGGGTGTTGTGGGGGATCGATATTTGGAACACCCTTACACGAGCTCCCAAACCATCCCGCCGAAGCAAGCGGGACTGAGATCCCGAGTGGGAGGAGGCTCCTCATTAGCGAAGGGAATGCTCTGGCTCGGCTCCCACGCGAGCTCCCCGATGGAGGCCCGCCTTCCCCGCCTCGCTCGAGCTCCTTTCCCTCTCAGATGATGAGCTCTCGCACACGCCCTCGAAGATCTCGTTTGGGGACCTCTTCCGACTTCGTTCGAGCTCCCTTCCATGAGCTCCGCGACGACGGTAGATGAGAACTCATCCGCTCTTCTTCTCAAGGAAGGCTGCATGTGGTACAAGAGTTGGTCAACAACTCCCCGACAAGCTCAACCACTCCTGGCGGACACCGTGTAGCCCGTAGAATACAGCCCGGGGAGAGAGGTCATTCGGCCCCGCCATACCGGGTCGACTCCAACGCAAAGCTCTGGCGCCGTGGTACACAGGAGTACTCCTCCCATCCATGGTATGGGCGCATCCCATACGAAGGCAGCCTCCAGCTACGATTAGGGGCGGGCGTCGCGCTACCGCCCAAACAGCGAAATCCGCGTGCAGGCGACCAATTTCGGCATCCAAAGCACCCGGGGAGCTCACGAGGAAGCTCTCGTCAGCGCCGAGCTCACTTAGGAAACTCTTTTCTTGCATCCGACACTCGTACATGTATTTTCACTTTCTTTAAGTCCTCAACTCGATGGGAGCTCTCGAGGCCTCGCCCCTTGCATTATATAAAGGGGGAGGCAGCCCTCGGTTGAGGCAAGGTTCAAGATTTCAACACCCGGCACCCGCACTCACACACTTTCGATATTGGCACTAGCCTCAATTATAGAGACTTGGGAGCCCCCCTCCCTCGACCTTGCT
Source organism: Hyparrhenia diplandra (assembly GCA_015847255.1). Taxonomy (NCBI): domain Eukaryota; kingdom Viridiplantae; phylum Streptophyta; class Magnoliopsida; order Poales; family Poaceae; genus Hyparrhenia; species Hyparrhenia diplandra. The sequence goes on from JADLZK010010361.1 coordinate 2,345, forward strand.
TGTACTAGCCCCGGTATGAGCATTTGAGCTCGGATAGTGGCCTCCACTGGACTAGGGAGCGCGATTTGCCCCGAACCAAGTATAAATTTCGTGTCATTGTCTCTAGAGCTAGGCCATTGGAGCACGATTAGCCGACATTCTTGTGGACGGTGGTATTAGACCACGACAGGTGTAAACTTAGCATCATTATCCATAGTGGAGTTAATCTCACCAGGATATGTACTCAAGGTTTACCACTCATTTCTAGGCATTACCTATACACTAGTCTATCACCCTAGCAATAACGCTCAAAGAAATCCGGGGCATGGTACTCTTGATTGGCCTTGATAAAAAGAATGAACATGATATCCGCAAAAGCGCACGGATAGAAATACCAATTGTAGCACTTCACCGAGTAATCCGTATCGTATTTATATTTTACCATAGGAAGGGAGTCTATGGAAAGTAGAGAGAAAAGGATGTTTAATGATTTATATTGTGATTTATTTATGAGATCCACCTTACAGTAATGTAATGCGAGTAGCCATATATATCTAACATTACTCAACAGGATAAGTCACGGGATAAAGATAATTATATAATTGATAAATACCCAAGTCTAAGATCATCATATGCCACTAGTATCATATGAGCTATTAACATGTTATAGAAAGAGTAGAATGAATATTCCTAAGATACTCCTAATCATATATGTCAAATGAATACTACAATTAGTGCAATACATCTAGCTATCATGGCAAGGTTGGATTACTTCTACACATGGCAAGCATTACCAATAACAACCAAAGATGAAACTTGGTCATTACCGTAATAATAAACTCAACGTGTCCTACATTCGGAGGGTGGATTCCAAAGGACTCAATAGGATTGTCACTCCCCGCGATCTACCACACGGCCCGAATGTAGGGGTGCAATTGTAGATAAACGTTGTATAAACACCACGTTTACACATTGCTTATCACCCACATAGTGATCATCTATATGGATGCTATACAATTCCATGCATAAAATATAAAGCAATCTTACTAAACTAAACATATAATCATAGCAAGCATAAACACATATCAATAAGAATATAACAATTATATAGATCAAAGCCATAACAATTGTATTCTAAATATAAGAGTACTTACAGATTGAATACAAGAGAGAAGTCTCAAGAACGATGATCCTTGCTACTTCTTGACTATCGGGAACTCAAGATGAACTTGATCTTCAACTAGAAGTAGCTATGTAGCTAACTACTTCTAGTATGAACTAGGGCTTAGGTCTAGACTTGTTTGGACTAGATGGGTATGAGTTGATGAATGAGTATGATAATGAACTTCTCCTCACCACTCGGGTCAGCTGGTCTTCTTATATAGTACTTGGCGGTGAACGTCAACCCTTGGATCAAACCAACCTTCAACAGCGGTGTAGATACAACCTCAAAGTCGGTGGTAAACCGACATAAAAATGTGAGGCAGATTGGTGGGACCCACCTGGCGGCCGGCCTACTTGGCACTGGGTGGCGCGGGGTGTCAAGCCACCTTGGCATCCCGTCTTTTCTGGTGTCCTCTGGTATCTTCTAGAATGTTTTAGTCCACTTTTCGGGTTGAGTTACTGTTGACACCTGTTATAGCATAATTTTACAAGTTAAATAACATGAAATAAGGGCTAAAGTCAAAGACCAAACCTAAGTCTAGGGGTCTAACTAACATAATTCCATGAGTTTTTGTATTCTGTGACTTTCCAGGGGCTTGATAGATAATTGCAGAGAAAGATGGAGAAAGTTCCGGAATATACAAGACATATGAAGACAAGACTTAACCGTGAAGCAACTCAACCCGAAAAGTGGATTAAAACATTCTAGAAGATACCCCGGACGACACCGAAAAAGACAGGATGCCAAGGTGGCACTCCACCCGGCGGGCCGCCGGTGCCAACTAGGCCGGCCGCGGTGGGGTCATCGTTGACGATTCTTTAGTGTTACCACTAAAGGACCGATACACCTAAGTATGGCAACGGTAAACCGCAAGCGCACGGCCGGTGTAGCTTTTCACCGTGAGTATTCCGTGTATCGATTTCCATGAGGAACGGAAGTGAACTAACAAAGAATCAAGACTCGCCCTATGATGACACAAGGTGTGTATTTGGTAGTTGAGTTGAGAGGTTTTCTATAGCTATGATATCCGGATAGGCTAGGTAGCTAAACGTGGCTTTATCAAAATTTCTGACACTTGGAGGCGAGAGGGTGATAATCCGGTGAATAAAGTCACCACTACCAAACTACTATTTTATCGAGCCTTACCTTTTAAGAACTTGCCTAAACACGTGGTGATCTATACAGAGACCGTAGGGCTGTCACTACCCATCGGGCTATCACAATCCATCCGTGCAAAGCAAGCGGCATACATCGGTAAGGTATAGCCTAGACACCACGCCTACGCTAACTCTTACTATTCTAACCCCCAGACTTAGCTAGGCTAGAACACTCTACTAAAGCAAAGCAATGTACCAATGAAGAACGAGTGAATAGCTACTATACTAAACCAGATATGCAAAGTATAAAAAAGAACTCGATGTATTACTCACTAGAAGAAGTACACCCGCAGAGGTACACCTCGGAGGAGATTCCCCGATGCACCGGGCTTCCTCCGTAAGACTTCCCTCTCTCACTCTACTACTACACTAAAGGAGCAGTGGCTTTCGCCTACTACATTGGAGTGGAGTTCTCCCTTGTGGTCATATCTTGGAAGTGAAGGGGTGGGGGTATTTATAGCCCCAAGGTGGAGTAGGGGCTACTCCCGCCACGCCATCGATCCGCGTGGACCTCTATTGCCCTCCGCTGGATCAAACCGCCATGCAACCGCCTTTAAGATCAACGTGTGAGGTAATTTCAGCATGTGGACAATGTGATGGGCGTGGGAGGACGCCCTTGGCCAAATGGGCCATGGTCGGCCGACCATGGTCCATGACCTGTGGGCCACCCCCGTGCCGGGAACATTGGCCCCACCGCCGGGCCGTGGTCTTGAGTCCGAACTTGCCATGACGCTCATTTTGTACCAACACGATCCATGGGACGTATTGACGGACCAATCGTGCCTTCTCTTGTTCCCCACGGATTAGTGATGTGGCAGGTCGCATTGGAAGAGTTTGGGCCAAAGTATCATGGTCGGGCCGATGCCGGGTCCATTGGGCCTTGGCCTTCTCCAACTCTTCTAGAAGGTGTCCCCACATGTCGATGTCTCGGGATGAAATGGTCATGCATCGGCCGATGTAGGTCTTGTGGCCAAATGACTTCAAATTTTGTGTGGAAGCTTCATAGGACATGGAGATCATGATGGTGGTGTCAAATTGTCCAATGGCCATACTTGGGGTGTTGACTGGATGGTGACCAAATGTGTCATTTCAGCCAGAGTTCCACTAGTTTCACATCTCAGATACAAAGAATGACATCTACATGTGGAACTAGGTTATTTGCATAAGAAATCATTGTTTATATGTATGTTAGCTTCCAAAAAGGAGTACTTTGTTGACGGTTTAACTATGTAAAAAACAGGGTATTTCTACCGCCAACAAGATCCCCCCACTTACATCTTTGCTTGTCCTCAAGCAAAGGAGGGAGGTTGAAGTAAACATGGACATAACACTTATGAGATATTGAACTACCATAAGATTATTTCTAAGCATTTCCTATGTGAGTGGATATGTGGTTGTGTCTATCATAAATCCTTGAGAAGTTGGGAAATGGAATAGTTCAAAGCAAGTCATCTTCCGTGATTCACATCTTAGTTCTTGGAGTTTTTTATATATATATATAAAAAAAAAAGAAAATCACATAGATCACTTATACTCCTCGATTGGGTACTCTCAAGTCACTCAATAGTGTATAGATCCTCACCACGGCATAACATGAAAGTGCCTTTTTTGTTTCATCCTACTACAAAGGTCTATGTGGAGCCGAGGTAGGGATAAACATGATTGCATATTTGCATTGCATATATTGTAAAGTCAAAACTAGGATCCTAAGAGAAAAGTATCATGCCCTTAGATCAAGAATGTGCATGTGTGTGGAAAATATGGATAACTTTGTTTTGCTCCTTCATTGATGTGATCTCTCTCTCTACCTTATTATTATTATTATTATTGAGACATGGCTATCATAAATATACATACTTGGACCTTCATGTGTCCAACTTTTTTTTTTTTTTTTTGGAGAGGTGGGTTCTACTCACCCCCGGACTTGTGTCCATTATTTTTTTTTTTTTTTTTTTTTTTTTTGCTTTTGCATAGCTAATGTCTCTTTTCACCATCTATATATCTAGAGAGATCACAACTTAAAGCATAGAGCATTTTGATGGTGGAACTGGGAAAAGGGATGTAGTGCGTACTTCTAGTGTAGAAGTAGCATATAGATGTGGAGTGTACGTGATCTTGATCTTGGGAGCATGATATAATCCTCAACAAGGGTCACTAGATTTGCCAAAACTCAATACAACCGCAAGTAGCGTATATGGGGCGCTGAACATGTATGAGTAATGCATATGGCTTTGGTTGGTATTTTCATCATTGAGGAGTGTGTGACACTATGGTTTTATGTTTTTATCAAGACAAATCTCCAAGTACCTTGAGTAAAAAGAGGTTGATGCATAAGCTCGAACTATATCACAAGTCAACAACATCTTAGTCAATATGACTTTTCCCTAATAATGTATTTTTCCCACAAACATAAGTTTGCACAAGAAATAAACTTTATGACAGATTTTATCTTCAAGATGTCATGAAAATGTTACTTCTTCAAAGTTTTATTTTCAGGTGCTTCTTCTAGTTTTATAATTATAAATTAAAAAAAAAGGGATAAAACGAATAGATATAATCTAAAATGAATAGAAAAATGAGGGGATGAGAATTGCAAACCCTGGGGAAGTGTCCCGATGTCGAGGTGTGGGCCCAGGGGTCCAAGGTGGCATCGGCCGATGCCACTTTTGGAGCTATCGACAAATCGGCCACCGTGGTGCTCTTCCTCTCATCCGATAGATCAATCCCCGCGACCGGGCGGTTTTCCAATTCTTGAAAATTGATTGGTCGGCCGACCAACCTTTTGTGGCCGCTCAGGCTCAAATTTTCACAAAGGTGTTCTTGATGCGAAGGTGATCAACGTGGCGGTGGTCCAAACATTGTGATCCTTCTCGTTAGGTGGTCGGCCGATGTGCCTCTTATGGCCATTCGGGCTCAAATTTTCAAGCAGTGTGTTCTTGATGCGAAGGTGATCAACGTGGCGGTGGTCCAAACGTTGATATCCTTCTGTTGGGTGGTTGGCCGATCACCCCCACAATCGCTTTTGCACGGCCCGAGACACACAAAGAAAGAAAACATCAGTGTGGTGTGTTCTCGCTAGTGGAAAACACTAGCGTAACTCAAATGTTCATTTTTTTAGAGATTTCATACGATGGACGTAACTCGTGCACCTCCCTATGTGGAGACCGGGCTCAAGGCATGCCACATGTGTGTTTTGGCATCGTGGACCGCATTGGCCAACCTAAGGTCACGCCAACCGTCACATCCCGATGCCTAGGTTGGTCTCTAGTAGGGGGTTATGGCTAGTGGAGTCACATCAATGATGTCCATGATCATGATGTCATTTTGATGTATGTTGGGCGCTATGGGTTTATGGATGGACCCTTGGGTTCCTTACCCAGATCATTGATGGGCGCCAAATGTGGTGGTGGGTATGGTCGATGGTGAAGAGAGAAGTGAGGGTAGAAAGGCTTAAGGAGAGAGGTGTGCCAACGACTCCCGGTTTGACTCCGAGCTCGTGACGCTCCTCCATCAATGATAGGGAGGCCTCGAACATTAGGGTGACCAATTTGGTGTGAAGTGCACAGGTTGGCTCATGCACCAAAACACTAAGTCGAACCAATGGTCTAGACGTGTTCTATAGTGTGTCTAGAACATACCACCTGCCCTCGAGCCAAAAGGCTCTAGTAGGGGGGGGCCGATGTGCCAAGTTGTGTCCCGACCCATCCTAATGGTCTAAGCATGATCACTATGACTTCCTATACTCATCTCTCTCCCCCCGAGCCAAATGACTAGAATGGATGAGTCGGCCGATGTGGGTTCGACCCAACGGGTCCCGAACCGCTTAGTGGGATGTCATCCTTGAACTCTCCCAAAATGCCTCAAGTGTCCGTGAGCTCAGAAGGCTCACTTCCTAGGTCGGCCGACCCTCATATTTTTGGATTTGGGAAAACAGACTGGCCACACTCATCTCTACGCTCTCCTCTACATATTCACCAAAGTTAGCCCTATTGGCCACTTTTAGTGCATCGGCCGATGCACCTTTGATGGCCAAACATGCTCAAATTTTGCATGGTAGATACTTCAACTATGTAGATCTAGAAGAGCTAGGCAAATTTCATATGCAAAACCACAAAAAATAGGACATGTGGTTTCAGTTTAGTTAAATCATTATTGAAAGGGTACTTTGTCATGTCATCTTTTGGCTATGCATATGAACAAGAAATTAATTTGCTAGCCACTTACCTCAAAGAAGTTGTCATCATACTTGTTGATGATGAGGGATGGCCATCTTGATGTTCTAGCATCTTCAATGTCCTAATAGCTTGGGTCTTGGGTTGGATGTGAGGATCGCCTTGTCTTTGGAGTTGAACCCTTTAATCATCTTGCCATGGCGTGTCCATATTCTTTCCTAAAAGAGATTAGCGGACAACACATACCCAAAGGAAGCAAAGTTGGGGTAATGGTGTTATCTAGCTAAGGGTGATATTCCATGCTACAAATATAGGTTTTAGTATTTAGTAGAGATCAACTTTCCCTTGTTGGAGTATCAATCATTTATTGTTCACCAAACATTCTTAACTTACGCTAAGAACATGAATCAAATTTTGCATCCTAATTCTATGCAAAACATCTTTTGGTTCAAATAATCAAACTTGACACCATGTCTTGTTTGATTAAGGAAGGGCATTTAACCTAAGCACCATGCTTAATTTAAATAACCTATGAGAGCCTTGTATACATTACTCTCAAACCAAACATGTTTAGAACAGTAAAAGGTCTAACAAGATTCATTTGCATAATTAAGATGAGACATTAATGGTGAACTAATGATACATTTTTTTATGACTAAGCAAAGTGAGCAAGACATTATGCAAAAGCAAAGTAGAAACAACTAAACAACACATGAAGCATGTCATGAGTTCTTTAGAGACTTCCATCCCCCACACTTGGATTTTGTAGCGTTTGATGCAAAGCAATACCAAGTGTAGGTGATGGAGTCCTCCATCGAACATGCTTTGCGGGTGTTTAGATTGATTTACCTTTTGTAGTTCTATCCTTCATTATTTTTGTGTAAACCTGAAAGGGTTAGTGACAAAAATACCCGAAGGAAACTTTCACAATTATGTCTCAAAGATTTTTTTACAGAGTCATTTGACAACTTTTATTAGTGTGATGAAATCTCGAGTTGTCTTTAGGAAGTGCTTGTTTTAAGACATAAGCTTGTCTTTGGGAAACCTCTAAAAATCTCATATTGGTGATAGCGTTTCCCTCCAACACCAATCTTTACGTCACGCCAAACTACTATGAGATTTGGAATGCTTATGATAAACATAAGCATCTACAACCATGATTTCAAATATTTTATGGACAAGGAACAATAGTGGGTTGTAGCTCTTATGGTTGGTGGTGGTAAAGTGGAGGATATATTTGGAATATTTATCAAAGAAGCATGAATTTTGAAAGAAGGGTAGAAAATAGCTTCCATGATCATCCTTGATTTCTTTGTTTTCAAGCTCTAAAGTTGATGTCTCATGAATTTCCATAGGTAAACACTTTGGTTCTGTCATTCCATGCCTATGACATTCCATGGTCATCTCACTGCCCAAGACTTCTCTTGGATAGAGGGGTCTCGGACCGAGCTTTATAAGAGGATGAGCAATTTCTTCTTCATGACTATCCGAGTCCTCCCCGTAGACTTGGATGAGTCACGGGGATAGAAGAGATTGACTTGAGCTCATCCTTTGCATTCCTAGAGTCATTGATCAGCGATCATAAGACTCATAAGGGAAAGTACAATGGGGGTGCTCGTAGGGGCGATAGATTGGTTTAGAATTGGGTCTTGAGAATATATCGGTTGTGGGCATAGAAGGGAAGAGGCTAGATTCTTCTTGATGTTTTGATTCTCCTTCTATGGGCTCACTCGAACATTTCTTCAGCAGACTTATGCCCCAATTGAGGTTTTGAGAGGTAAGATGATGATGATTTGGGATGCTTTTGACGAGATCCTTCATTTAGGGATTTAGAATGGTGTCTCTTTGAAGGTCCCTTTTGGAAATGGTGATTCAAGGTGTTCCCATAATCAAAGAAAAATCAGGAAATAGATCCTCTTCGAATTTGTAAGGATGTTTCGAAGGTTGAATTTCTTCTTCCTTCGCAACTGGGGTATTTGTGGTTCGGGATTGATGGCAGGACTTTTGGATAGGAATGGTGGTGTTTGTGCCATTGAGATCTCCTTTTGCTTGGGGATTGGGTTTTCCTCTAAAGCTTCATCGTAGATGTTAGTGTAAGGGGTGTTCTCAAAGATCCTAGAGAGAACTTTCTTCCCTTCACTAAAGGGAGACGCAAGAAAGCTCCCCGTAAGCTATGTCAAGGTTTTGGGCTGATTCCTTGGTAAGGCCGCAATAGAAATGTTGCAATAATGCCGGTTTAGAAATACCAAGGTCAGGGCCATATGATGTTGAATCGGTGATACGGGCCCAGGCTATGCCCAGATATTCCTTTTCCTTCTGTTTAAAGGATAGGACCTCTATTCAAGATGGACAACACGGGAGATAGGGAAGAAGGTAAGACAAAATTTGGTTTGAAGCTTTTCCCATTCTCCTCCTATACTCTCTACATAGCGAGCATACCATTGTTTAGCTTTTCCCGTTAAAGAGAACGGAAAGAGCTTCCAACGAAGGGTATCTCGTGTCATGCCCTCAATGTGAAGACATGAACACAATTGCTCAAACTCACGCAAATGAGCATAGGGGTTCTCATCTTTGTCCCCGAGAAAGGTTTTTCTGAACCATGGCTATGAAGCCTGGGCGAAGCTCATAGCTAGATGTATGGATGGGTTGTGATGATGGTGGAGGCTCCAAACAAGCGCCCTTTGGAGCGGGCGAAATGGGATATGGGTGTTTGGTTCATTGTGGAAAAGGAAAAAAAGAAAAGAAAGGTAAAAATAAAAGATAACTTCTGACGACCCAATTCAATGTTAAGACAAAGCTACCGTTCCAAGAACGGCGCTTTAAAAGCTTGTTGACAGTTCTTTAGTGTTACCACTAAAGGACCTGGATACACCTAAGTATGGCAACGTAAACCGCAGCGCACGGCTGTCGCTGTAGCTTTTCACCGTGAGTATTCCTGTGTATCGATTTCCACGAGGAACGTGAAGTGAACTAACAAAGAATCAAGACTCGCCCTATGATGACACAAGGTGTGTATTTGGTAGTTGAGTTGAGAGGTTTTCTATAGCTATGATATCCGGATAGGCTAGGTAGCTAAACGCGTGGCTTTATCGGCCCTCGGACACTTGGGAGGTGATAATGGGGGGTGAATAAAGTCACCACTACCAAACTACTATTTTACTGGAGCCTTACCTTTTAAGAACTTGCCTAAACACGTGGTGATCTATACAGAGACCAGAAGGGCTGTCACTACCTTACTGGCTATCACAATCCATCCGTGCAGCAAGTGGCATACACGGTAAGGTATAGCCTAGACACCACGCCTACGCTAACTCTTACTATTCTAACCCCCGTACTTAGCTAGGCTAGAACACTCTACTAAAGCAAAGCAATGTACCAATGAAGAACGAGTGAATAGCTACTATACTAAACCAGATATGCAAAGTATAAAAGAACTCAGATGTATTACTCACTAGAAGAAGTACACCCGCAGAGGTACACCTCGGAGGAGATTCCCGATGCACCGGGGCTTCCCCGTAAGACTTCCCTCTCTCACTCTACTACTACACTAAAGGAGCAGGGCTTCGCCTACTACATTGGAGTGGAGTTCTCCTTGTGGTCATGTCTTGGAAGTGAAGGGGGGGGGGGGGTATTTATAGCCCCAAGGTGGAGTAGGGGCTACTCCCGCCACGCCATCGACCATCCGCGTGACCTCTATTGCCCCCTCCGTTGGATCAAACCGCCATGCAACCGCCTTAAGATCAACGTGTGAGGTAATTTCAGCATGTGGACAATGTGATGGGCGTGGGAGGACGTCCTTGGCCAAATGGGCCATGGTCGGCCGACCATGGTCCATGACCTGTGGGCCACCCCCCGGCCGGGAACATTGGCCCCACCGCCGGGTTTCGTGTCTTGAGTCCGAACTTGCCGTGACGTTCATTTTGTACCAACACGATCCATGGGACGTATTGACGGACCAATCAGGTGCCTTCTCTTGTTCCCCCACGGATTAGTGATGTGGCAGTCGCATTGGAAGAGTTTGGGCCAAAGTATCATGGTCGGCCGATCTTTGGTCCATTGGGCCTTGGCCTTCTCCAACTCTTCTAGAAGGTGTCCCCACATGTCGATGTCTCGGGATGAAATGGTCATGCATCGGCCGATGTAGGTCTTGTGGCCAAATGACTTCAAATTTTGTGTGGAAGCTTCATAGGACATGGAGATCATGATGGTGGTGTCAAATTGTCCAATGGCCATACTTGGGGTGTTGGATGGATGGTGACCAAATGTGTCATTTCGGCCGGAGTTCCACTAGTTTCACATCTCGTATACAAAGAATGACATCTACATGTGGAACTAGGTTATTTGCATAAGAAATCATTGTTTATATGTATGTTAGCTTCCAAAAGGAGTACTTTGTTGACGGTTTAACTATGTAAAAACAGGGGGTATTTCTACCGTCAACGGTCACCCTGTCGGCCTCCCCTTTCTAGGTCGGTTTACTACCGACATTGAGGTTGTTTCTACACCGTTCTTTGAAGGTCGGTTTGATCCAAGGGTTGACGTTCACCGCCAAGTACTATATAAGAAGACCAGCTAACCCCAGGGCTGAGGGAGAGTTCATTATCATACTCATTCATCAACTCATACCCATCTAGTCCAGCCAAGTCTAGACCTAAGCCCTAGTTCATACTAGAAGTAATTAGCTATCTAGCTAGTTCTAGTTGAAGATCAAGTTCATCTTGAGTTCCCCGATTAGTCAAGAAGTAGCAAGGATCATCGTTCTTGAGGCTCTCTCTTGTATTCAATCTGTAAAGTACTCTTATAATTAGAATACAATTGTTATGGCTTTGATCTTTATAATTATTATATTCTTATTGATATGTGTTTATGCTTGCTATGATTATATGTTTAGTTTAGTAAGATTGCTTTATATTTTATGCATGGAATTGTATAGCATCCATATAGATGATCACTATGTGGGTGATAAGCAATGTGTAAGCGTGGTGTTTATACAACGTTTATACGCAATTACACCCTACATTCCGGGCCGTGTGGTAGATCGCGGGAGTGACAGCCCCTGTTGAGTCCTTTGGAATCCACCCCTCGAATGTAGGACACGTCGAGTTTATTATTACGGTCATGACCAAGTTTCGTCTTTGGTTGTTATTGGTAATGCTTGCCATGTGTAGAAGTAATCCAACCTTGCCATGATAGCTAGATGTATTGCACTAATTGTAGTATTCATTGACATATATGATTAGGAGTATCTTAGGAATATTCATTCTATTCTTTTCTATAACATGTTAATGGCTCGTATGATACTAGTGGCATATGATGATCTTAGACTTGGATATTTATCAATTATATAATTATCTTTATCCCGTGACTTATCTGTTGAGTAATGTTAGATACTTATGACAACTCTGCATTATAATCTTTGTAAGGTGGATCTCATAACTAAATCACAATATAAATCATTAGATGACCTTTTCTCTCTATTTTCCATAGACTCCCTTCCCTGTGGTAAAATATAAATACGATACCTGGATTACTCGGTGAAGTGCTACAATTGATATTTCTATACAGGCGCTTGCGGATATCATGTTCATTCTTTTTATCAAGGCCAATCAAGAGTACCATGCCCCGCATTTCTTTGAGCGTTATTCTTTGGGGTGATAGACTAGTGTATAGGTAATGCATAGAAATGAGTGGTATACCTTGAGTACATATCCTGGTGAGATCAACTCCACTATGGATAGTGATACTATGTTACATCCCACTACTAACACCGCCTAACTCCGCTTTGTTGGATCATGAGGTTAATCCCATATCCAAGCTAACATGATTAGATAGATATCCCATATATATATTTCTTTCGCCTTCCTAATTGGAATCGTGTAAGAAATATCAACAAGCATTTCTGGGCCGTTCTTTGGGGAAGGCGTAGTCTATTTTAGAAAAAATAATTTTTCTTGGCTTTGTTTTTCAAAACTTTCCTAGTTTGGGAGAGCATAGTCAATCTTTCAATTATAAAAGATGTTTTCAAAACTTCAAAAAGTTTTTTCTAGTGCTTCTTTCCAGCTTTTCTCTAGTTTGGAGGGGTATTAGCCAAAACTTAGACAAGTATTATTCCTATTAAGTTGGTATTGTTTCGACTTTACTAGTTAGAAAGGGTGCTAGCAAAAATCTTTTAAACACATCATATAAGGAAACCAGAGAGATCCCTTACATCACCTAATGCATTGAGAACCCATTATCACATACTCAAACAGGTTCACCCCTATTTTCTATTTTGTTTTTGATCTTATGCAGGGAAAAATATATGTATGAATAAGAATCTTCGAGAGAATTTTATTGAAGATCCCGAAAAATTAATCAGCAGCCGAGCAAAACTTCGGACAAACTCCAAAGCACCTACATCATCATCATCATCATCATCATCCGAGAATCCAAGACCTACCGAATCGGAAGTTAATCAAATTACTAAAGACTTGACATCTGAATTTGAAGCTATGGTAACCAAGACACTTCGTGAATTTTCAGCTCCTACCACGGACAACATTCTTGTTGGGCGAAGGTAGATGTGGCGTTTCGCCGACTTAATGCGCTCCCCAAGAGTATTTGTCTTCCATTAGACACTAAATACCCAAGTGAGCACAATAAATCATACAGTTCCGTCGAGCACACCCAAAGGGAGAACTTCGAAGATCCACATTTTTCCATCGGGATCATAAATGAGAGCGTAAAGCTTACATCATTCTTAACCATTTCATACATCACTTTAATACATCAGAGTTTCAGCGGAAATAAAATTTATTTTAATGACAAGATACAAAAGTTCTTTGGAAAACATTTTTTTGTGAGACTTTTAAAATAAACCCTAAGTCCGCAACGCGAAGGAAATTCTCGCTGAGCCCACCAGGAGATTTCCACACACAAAGTCGACTCATCGGCTTTTCACTGCAACGGGGTAGAACAAACCGAGTACTCAATTGTACTCCGCAAGACTTACCCGTCGGGGAGAGGAAATAAAAGACTCCAAGGATATGCAAGGCTATTTGGCTTGTGGTTTATTGTAGCTGCAAGAAGCATTACTAAATGTTCATCCTTATATTTATTTTATAAGCGAGTCATGATTAGTTCAATTACCTAACCATTCTAGGTCGGCACCTTTGCTACTTTCAAGCAAGAGTTGAGCCATCGAGAACAATAATTTTAATTCCATCTTCCATATTCCATATCTTACTACGATGCGGATACCGGTCAAGTAAATGCGACACGGCGGTGATTCGCGAATCAATATCCCCGGTGGGTACCCCTAAAAAACACACGCCCGCTTGCGCTACAAAAAATACGGCGCAAGCAAAGACCAACCCCTTCGGTTCTGCCGAGGCTCCGTGTCCCCCCCCAAACTTGGACTCAGAGCCACCACTACGAGTCCGGACTCGGTATGGTCCTTGGACCTCAACCTTTCCCCGCCTCCATTCGATCGGCACGGAAAGAGCGGAAACCTCGACATGAAAAGAACAGGTCTTCCCGCTCCCATAAGCAAGTATGTGCTCGGGATAATAAAAACTGTGACTTGACCACCATCCACAAAGAACGGACGGTCCTCAATCGACACAGGCGGGACAAGCACAATCAAAGCCTCGCTTAGATTGCCCAACCAAGTCCAATCCAAATCCAAATATAGTCCCGCCCGGTCTCCAAATTATTATCCATATATAATCCATGTGATAGCATCATAAATAAATATTTCCTATCTCTCGCGGCGACCAGGAAATCACTCGACTTCTACAGAAGACCTATAGCATAGCATTCTACACGATCCTGTCATACTAGTAAGACTCATAGGATAAGGATATATATGCAAGTGGTTTCCATTCAACTCCTCGAAACTTAATGCACAAACATATTTTATAAAGTGCAGAATAATAGGGGTTATGAACCGGGGCTTGCCTGGGTAAAATATAACCAAAGTTAGCATTCCATCGAAGTGACACGATCAGCAAGGCACCAACTTTCAGCAACTCCGAAGCCTTCACGATCCATCGTTGTTCCTATTATGATATACGCGGATGCAACGTAGAGACATAATAATCACGGCAAGTGCAACGCGCCGACAGGGATACGACTCACGTACTCCTCTCAATCTAACGAACGATCGAGTTCTAGAGTCTAACATACTAAGCTTTTGCAGCAACGTGACAAGCAAAACGTCATTTCCCCAACAAGCGTTCTAGTTATATAAAACTCAACATGTTTCTATACTTTGCTTTATGTATATTTAAACATTTTTCCTATGCTTTTGTCGCCTGATCTGTTGCTTCTGTTTCAAGGCGACACGCGTCAGTGCCGGCGATGGCGGCGCGGCGCCCGCAGTCTTCCGTTGTCGGGTCCGATGCGGGCGGTCGGGTCGAGTCAAAAGCGTTGTGCGCGCCCGTTAACACCACTCCATCCGGCAACCCTCGTTCCTCTCCCCGGACTCCCTCTCCTCTCCCGGTGACCCATTCCCCCGACTCTGTTTGGTGGGCTGCCGGCGGGGGGCGATTCCTCTGCTCCACTCCGTCCGGGTGCACCGAGCTTTTGCTCGCCCGATGCAGGAGGCTCCTTTCTTTGCGCCATTTGTAGGGGCTGTCGGGTACCTTCGTTCGTCGCCCCCTCTCCCTTGATTTGAGCTCGGATTTTCCCGGTTGTACTTCTAGATCTGGTTCGATTTGATGGGTTCTAGAGTCGATCTCATGTGGGTTCGCAACGGCCATGGGAGAATGAAGTCTGATTGCTTCCTTGTCACTATGTCGTTGGGGGGATTTGTCTTGTGTGTTGGGGCATTCGCCCAGGCCACTATCTCACCAGGGATTTTTTTCTTGTGGTAGGGGATCTGGGGGGGAGCGTGCGGGGTGAGAGATGCAGCGGTAGAACGGGAGCACCTTGTTTGCATTTGGTTGCTGCATGCATCGGCTATGGCGGTTGTCGTTAGTTTTAGTGCGGATCTGCTGCAACACAGGCTTAGGCTGCGGGTTTGTAATCTATCATGGTTTTATCTGTCAATAGACAATACAAATTGAGTGTTGCTCTTCGGATTGCATGGGGAATTTACCTTGTGTGGTGGGGATTTGGTCAGATTGGCGAAATGGTGAGTGGTGGATTCTACGAACCGCCT
Source organism: Hyparrhenia diplandra (assembly GCA_015847255.1). Taxonomy (NCBI): domain Eukaryota; kingdom Viridiplantae; phylum Streptophyta; class Magnoliopsida; order Poales; family Poaceae; genus Hyparrhenia; species Hyparrhenia diplandra. The sequence goes on from JADLZK010010361.1 coordinate 17,960, forward strand.
ATAATTAGTTCAACAGATTGAATGGTTATTCACATGTTGCTCCATCATGTGTAGTTTTGACTATAATTAGTTATCTCTATCCATTGGGATTAGACTCTTTTTGTGCCGACACACAGCTCTGTTTTGTCCTTGTCAGTTCATAGAAAATTTTTGCCCCCAAACTACCATTTTACATTTGATTAAGTAGGCAAAGCAACGGTTGATAAAACTTTGTCTATTTATTGTTATACTTTGCTGAAGGTCCTCTATGTTGTAAAGACACATGGTTTCCCCCATTACTTGTTGCAAAGTGATGTTGTTTCAGTCTAATTGACTTGTGCTGGAGTCATGTTTTTTTCTTTGTTCTGGATAAGAACCCGATTGCCACTAAGGCGGTCATGTGTTTGTCCTAACTCCGGCTAGGGACCTCATCCGGCCAGCATGCTTGCAACATTTCGCTTCAGTCTTTATGCAATGCAGCAAGCATTTGGCTTCCGGCTCTTTGTGCAATGCAGCAAGCATTTCGTAGTCAGTAGTAGTGGCTTTCAGACAGTCTAGTACTACTACTGTTTGTTTTGTAGACCATGAAACTATTGTCAAAGTTTTGGTTCATTTGATTGACAAAATGAAATCAACATACTAGGTGCTATAGTGTTCCTACTTCCTACCTGCATCTGCTTTCCTTTGGCTGCAGCCGATTTAATGATAGGGTTTATTTCCCAAAATGGTACCTGAAATGCTCAAGAGAGAGTCTCAAGTCGGGGGGGTACATTTGTCTGGCTCATTTCCTATGTCTCTGTCGCCTGGTTTGTGGCTTTCTGTCCCGCCGACGCCACCTCCGTCGGATAATAAGCATGCGATTCGTGCGCTGGTGTGTTCGGGTTTGCAACCTGACAGCCTTCCTTTCTTGTGATTTGTGCCATCTATTATCATCCTATTTCTAGATTGCACTTTTTATTAGTAGTGAATTACACATATGAATTGCTGCAATTATGGTATTCGACATGTGCAATATTTAGTCTTTTCACCTATATTTTTAATTTTGTTTTATCATTTTCCATTTAATTAAGTAGGAAAGCAACTGCTGAAAAACCTTCTACTAAAAAAGGCTCCCTACTTTAATAGTCCAATTGTCATAACAATTTCATGGCTGTTTGTTGAATTGAGATTGGTCAACCAAGTGACTTGACTGAATGTAAGTCGCACCAGTTTGTTGTTTGTAGCGAAACGAAATGAATGGTGGTTGGCTTGACTGAATAATAAAATAGAACATGTGAGAGTTATATCTGCACATGTTCTTGTTCTCTGATGAGCCTGTTTCCGATGCTAATCGATCAATTTGTTGTTTTCATCTATTTCTTGACTGTGCACTAGACATGGCATGTGCCTGCAATCAGCAAATGCCGCAGCGAATCAGTTTTTGTTTGATCGATGGAGTAGAGTATATAGGGCCTGACAGGAACAGGACATACAGATTATGAAGCCTCTCTTTCTAGGAGTGTGTATATATATCTATACCTGTGTTTGATTACCATGTTTCTGATGCTCTTCAGTCTATTGTTTTTCAGCTCGGTTTTATTTGATGGCAGCTGCAGTGTTGATTAGGAGTAGCGTAATACTGTGCCTGACACTGACAGGACACTGATAACATTCTAGCTTAGCTGGGCTGTTTGGGGTAACCCTGGCCCGGCCCACGACAATGGGGTAATCCAGGCCCGGCCCAACTACTCTGGTCTTAACACTTTTTATTAGTAGTGTGACATTTCAACGCTTCTGCTTCTAATGTGTTGGCAAATTCTTGAATTAGGATGAGAAGGAAGAAGATATCATATTCAGTTTTGACAAGGTGCTCTATGCCTCTATGAAGACGTGCAACTGAATTCCTTGCAGTGCCCATTGAGTCAGGTTTTGTTTTGTCTGTTCCATTCTATATTTTTTCTTCAAAATTGTCAAAGCTATTTCTCATCACGGCACACTTATTGTGCTGCACATGATATATATTTGTTTCCACTTTTTTCGTTTATGGTCTGAATTGCTTAGTGTCGCTGAATTTCCAATTGTAGAAACCACATTTTTGCGTCTCCAATCGCAACATCAGGAGCAGCCATATCTGCTTGCAGGGTATGTTCATTGATCTTCTAATTCCAGTATTATATGAAGATATTTGCAACTTGACAGCCTTTCTCTCTTGTGATTTGTGCCATCTATTATCATTCTATTTCTAGATTGCACTTTTATTATCAGTAAATTGCACATATGAAATGTTGCAATTATGGTATTTGACACGTGCAATATTTATTCTTTTCACCTATAATTTTTTATTTTGTTTTATCATTTTCCAGAAATCTGTTATTCTATTTTGTGGTAATACATACACATTACTCTACAATTCTACCTAATTTGATGTTTGTACGACATTGCTTTGATATCACTGAATCTCTGTGCGGGACGTTGCTGCCAGAATAATGAACTTCCCACAACAAGGCCCAAGCTCCAAATTTTGTCCAGTCGAGGTGCTTCCTAGCATCTATTTATTCACCTTGTGAGGGAGGTGGTTTCATGATTCACATTGTTGATCATGTTGATTTAGATGTAAGTGGAATCAATATTGTCCTATCCAATTTGGACGCTTCAACTAGATCTCTAGACTTGAATAAAAATTTTTGTGTTTAGCTTCAAGCTCGGAATGGTGAAGGCATTTTAACACACAATCGTAGATGGAACTTCAACAATAAGGTCAGTATTTGTCGATCTGCAGTCGGGTTATATGTCCTGCATTCATAACCTCACACTAAAGCAATTGTGATCTGAAGTAAGAAGTGTCTTGGCGGACATCTTTGTTGCATGCGAGTGTTGTTTTGCATATAGTGTACAAGAAGGCTATATTTAGTATCCAACTCTTTATTGCACATTTACAAGTAGTAAATTGCATAATTTAGTTTATGTAATAATGGTGCCGAACATGTGCAATTATGGTGTCTGTTTGGTTTTGCTACCCTGAGTGATTTTTTATCCTCCTAGTCCTATGATTTGCTTGTTGGAGGAGTGGAGGGGGTCAGTAGCATTTTATGATTGGTTTTCAATTGCTAGTGTTATAATACACTGAAACGCAGCTCTCCTGTGTTTTTAAAAAAAGTTATTGGGCTCCTTTGGTGGAAACTCTAATGTTCTCCTAATGTTTTTTTGGGTCTTTTGTGGCTGAGCTCTTGCATATGCCATTTCGTGGTCAAGCCCTCTATTGGTAGCACTAGAGTAACCCGGTAGACTCTGTTGGTTAAAATCTGAAAACACTTGGCTTTGCTATCTGCATATCTAGTTTATTCTCTACTTGGTTTGACCTTCCTTTTCACTTTGTTTTCCCAGGAAACAAGAATTGACTTCTATTGACACACACACAACAATCGACCAAGGTAAGCATTTGCTTTCCTCAATCATAGCAATTGACTTTGGTTTATTCTAAATAATGGTTGCCCCGATATGCTCCTTTCCAAAGATAGGATCTCTTGCTCAGAGAATTATCGATGTCCTATTAACTTGTGCGGTGGGTGAACTTCCGGCGGCGGCAAGGGCATCGCCGGCGAGGTAAGCCCCCGCTCTCCTCCTCCTCCTCTGTTATTTGTCCTTCCTATAGAAAGATTTGTGGACTACGTGGGGGAAAGAGGGCTGCGCCGCCCCTGGGCTTAGGGTGGTGGTGGGCTTGCCGGGGAGTGAGGGGTCGAGTCGATGGCGCTGAACGAGAGTTGGTGAGAGGGTCTGTCCCTCGGCTCGCACTTGTGACTACCTAACTTGTGAAAACAGAACAAATATAAAATTTAGTTACATAATTGCAATCACCAACAATATAAATTGCATCTACTAGGCACTGCAATTGTAGCTCTCAACATATGTAATTGTATGTGTCTTGTGATTTCTTCTTTTTCTTCATTTCTACTTATTCCTCACCTTCTATAGTTTTACGTGGTGCAGGCTTTTCTGTCTTTGTGTGGCCAAGGTCAAGAACACACGCTTTGTTGATGAACTAAGGTTATTTCACCGTCTCGAATTACTATTCTTGCTTTGTTCAGTAGTTACTCCCATCCGCTATGCACATCTCATATCATGTAGCACTCCACAACTTTGGGTTTCCAAAAAAACTAGAATTTGGAATTGTGCTCATCTAGTTGAACTTCAATAGGCGAGTTGAAGTTGACTCATTAGTCATTACTGTCTACCATGATTTAGACATTAATAAAGTTTAGTTAACCTGAATTTTTTGTTATGGGCCATATCATCTCCACCACCATCAGTGAGAAGATTGGCAAACCAAAGCTAGTAAGCTACGATTCTCTTGCTGTCTGTATGTGTGTCGTGCCGATGTGTGTCACACCTGATCCAGACATCATTCTCGAAGTGGCCCCGATCTTAACAACTAATACTTGTTTGTTATGAGTAAGACCACCTTGTCTCTGCTCCGTGTTTATACCTGGTGGCCTTAATAGTTCATGCCTCCCATTAACCTGATTTTTGTCTATTTTCTTAGTTGCCCACCCTTTTGGTTGGCGACTGAGGTTATAGACGAGGATTGAGGTCAGAACTTGCCCATTGCTGAGGATGGAATTTAGTTTTCCGGACTTTTGTACTAGGTTCAGTGATCGGTAGTTTTTGTGCATTTAGGTTTTGTGTAGATAATTTCCTTGTAAAATCTTATGCATTGCTGTCATGGGATCGTATTTAATCAGCTCTCAGCATTTGCAAAAAAAAAAAAAAAAAGAACCTAGTGAAATCGAAACCCGACTTCTTCCCCGTCATCACCTTCCTCCGCTCCGTAGCTCCTCCACCTTATCCCCTCCCCTCCGGTGGCGAAACGCAAGCATCTCCCCCCTCCTCGTGATTTGTCCTTCCTACGTAAAAAAACTCGCGGATCTCTGTGGGGAAGAGGGTGGCGCCCTGGGGCGCTTACGGAGCCCGGGGCTACCTGTATTGTCCCTTGTAATAAAAACAAATTGTTTAAAAACAAGCAGGGACCCCGCGATACAAGACCACATAGTACAAAATGACATCGCTTGATTCCCTATAGAAACCCGGGCGCTGAAGGCGCTTTGTGAAAAGTAACACTTTCGCCGAGGCCGAGTGGGCCGTTAGGCCCTCGAGGCCGAGGCGCGAAGTCATCACAGGGACCCGCGAATTGTGTTTGGATTGTCCCTTGTCTTGTACTTTATATTGTATTTTTTTGTTGATTGTTCTGTATAGTCCCTGTCATTGTAGCGGCCACTGTCACTCAGTATTGCCACTTTCATTGTAGCGGCCACTGTCACTCAGTATTGCCACTTTCTAGACTATAGTGATGTATTCATGAGGGACCAACCTTAATTTAATCACACACATTGTAGAGCTGCTGGGATGTCCAAGTATGTTTACTGTAGCACCTTAGAGATTGTCATGACTCTAGCTTTTTATTTCTGTTTGCTCCATCCATTTGTTGATGCTTGTTACAGTAGCTAGTTGCTAGTTCGGTTTTTACTCCATCTCTGGATGTCACATAATAGTAGGGGAAGCACTTGATCTTTAGTAATTTGTTTGTCTTATTAATGGTTTCGTAGCTTTTATTTGAACCATATATGTGTGCTTATTTCATGCTTGCTGCCTTAAGGTATGCCCATCCTATCAATGGCCATGAATGTTCTTGTTTTAGTAGTAGTTTACATTACAACTAAATCGGGCACTTTTATATTTTTTACATCTGAATACAGTTAGCAACTTGGCAATAGTCTTCATCTTATTTTTTTCCCCACTTTTATAATAGAAGTTTGACTATCGGTTTTGGTTGTCGACCACAAGTATCCCTATGATTGGAGATCTAAAGAACCAACTATATTCTGACAAACTGAGCAGTGGTTTGCATCTATAGACGGTTTTCATAATGCTGCAATGGATGCAATCATATGAGTAACTTGGGTTCCTTCTCAGGTATTTAAGTTTGGTTCTCTCAGGTATGCAATAAACAAATATCATCAGTTGCAATCTGGAATAATGTAAATTGCAAGTATGTAACCCTGCAATTTTAGTTGTCATTATATGCAATTTTAGTTTCTATCTGGCTTGTTGGGGCCGATTCTCTGCTGTGCCAAAGAATTAGTTTAGTTAATCAAATGAGTGGCAAGCTGTAGAATCAAAGATAGCTGAGAGCCCGCCATACATATGTATGTTTACAAATATTCAGTTTGCATGATTGTTTGAGTTGCTCTCTCAGTTTGCATGTGAATGGAAAAGCTGCAAATATAAATATTCATTAAGCCTACATTTTGCTCTGGGCAACAAGCACAGCTAGCGGTGTTCTGAAGAAAGCCTGCATTTTGTTCAGAGTTACACTACAGATTTGGTAGTAGTATATCACCACTTGTGATGTTCACTGCACTAAAGAATAAAAATAATGCTGATGGTAGTGTAGTTTTCTTGTGGACAACTGAAGAATAAAATCTCTTTAACCAAGTCTCTAGGATAGGGAACTACACCATGAGCATTTGAGCAGGTTCAGTTTGTGTTCAATTGCAAGAGATGAAGCTGTTCAGGGATGGTTCTGAAGTTTCAGTGTCATAAATTCAGAAAAATTTCTGGCACAATGAATCTGAGACTTTGAATACTATTTATGCAGTATATATGTACAGATTAAATAATGGTGCTGCTAGTGCTAGCTAAATGTTAATGATATAGTATAGTAGTTTTTGCAAGTGGGATTCTGTCCATACATGTTTTGCATCGCAGCATCTGCAATAGGCTTGGAATGACGCATATTTCATACTACTACTCCAGTGTGTTCATCCATCCATCCATCCATCCATCGAATATGAGATGGGCCATTTACAGCATAATGATCATATGACACTCCTCTTTGCTTTGGTGCAGTGTGATCTTTGGGATGCTCATTGCTCTGCCCATCACCCTGGTCTACTACATCCTGCTCGGGCTCTGAACCTGTCATTTTTTTTGACAACCGAACCTGTCAATTCAGTTTAGTGTGCAAAAGCCAAAAGCACCATGCTACTGACGTGCCTCTGTTTAGGACGAAGACCTTTTGCATCATTTTGTTTGGGTAGTAGTAATCCTGCTAGGATCCTAGTTTAGCAGCGGGTAATAGTCCTAGTGTACATTTTGAGTTGGAGAAATGTGATGCCAGCCTGGGTGTATCTGCGTGTATCTTGATGGAGGGTTTTGGTGGCAGAATTGTAAATCCTTTGTGGTTCTAGGTTAAATGAGCACAAACTTCAGTTACCGGGTTTTTCGAGCTTGCGCCCGTTAAAGTTTGCGGGCCCGGTATTTTGCTGTGTTGGATTTGCGGGTTGGTTTTGCGGACCCGTTAACAGAGACAGACAGACAAACAGAACAGTCAAAAAGGCCGACCGTTGGATGCACATCTAAGGGGCTCGCTTGTCGCCTGAAAACCCATTTTTTTCAAGCGACTGAAATTTAGAAGCCCCATATTTAAACTAGGGTACATTAGTTACTTTAAGGGATAAATTATTCACGAGCTACAAATATTAAAGAACTCTATGCGATAAATATATTAACAGATAGATCATTAACTTAGGAACCGAACAAAAGTGTTTTCATGATTTTTAGACCTGTACACGATTCTATATTCAATAAACAAGCTTTAATTTAGAAACTAAATTAGAAAATCGTTTTCAATTTTTTTTTTTTTTTTTTTTTGAGAATGACACAGTACAACGCAGACACACTCACAATACGCACGCACACTCACCCCTACGAACACACGTACGCAAACCCTACCCCTATGAGCACCTCCGAAGGACCGAAAGCACCGGCAGCGGAGATTCTCGAAGTCACCATTGGCGCCTCGTCGTCGACGGAACGCCGCTCACCACTTAATGCATAACGCCGGAAAATCCTAGGAAAATCCCCAGAAAAGGTGCGAGACCTTCGGTAGGCTGCTCAGCCCAGCAGCGACCGCAGGCGCCATGCGTCAGCAGGCCGGCCCAGCAACGTGAAGCTCACGCATGCATCAGCGATTTTGCAAAAGAGCCCTCGACCCAACTGGTTATTACGCAACAACAGAGAGCACTATTTCTGCAGTCACTACTTATGCACATAGGCCCTTATATTATCTTATCTTCGCATTGGGAAGGTCCTCGACGAACCTGTGCACGCTGGTGCGACGAACAGCGGCAGACCAGCGGTGCACGGCGTCGACGCTTAGCGTTCCGGTGATCCTACGCGCTCTCGGAGAAAACGAGATAGCGAAGAAGCTTCAGAGGCTCACCAGCATCCTCGCTGCGATGACGGCTGGGGCGTATGATTGCCGAGGTGGCCTGACCACGTGCGACAGCGCGAACGGCGGCGTTCCGCCACGGACATCGCCGCGTCAGCTCGCCGTAGGCCAGTTACCTAGTCAGGATAGCGCGAGCACCAGATACAAAAAGTCAAGGCAAGCTCGGGGACGTAAGCAATCGAACTCTAGGGCCTTACCCCAACTCTACCATCATGGCGGCGCACACGGCTGGCGACGGGAAGAACGCCAAATTGACCGGCGATTGTGAATGGAAGTGCCTCTATGCAGGCTGGTTGCTTAGCTAACTGCCCTAGCTACTGACTGGTGCGTCGAATTGAAGTGGAAAGCGCTGCACACCCGATTTAAGAAGGGGAGATGGGGGCGACCAATTCATGTGGATGCGGCAGAGCGTGAACAGCGCGGCGACGTCGGCTAGCGAGACAGGGCCGAGCAGGGAGGCGTCCCGTCGTCGCAGTGGCCGAGTTAGGCGCGGGGTCGTCCTTGTCTTGGCGGGATACGGCTGGCGCTAGCAACAATTTACGCGGGCGGCACCACGGACAAAACGTGCGCCTGCTCGAACGGGCCACAGCCATGGCGGAGCCATTTAAGGTGAAATGACGGTGCTGGCAGAGGGAGCAGCATCAAGGCGACGGACGTGTCACTGGTGAGCAGCGAGCAGAGGGTCAGCGGCAACAGCAGAGGCGGAACTGAGCCCACGCACGAGCGGCCGGGCGTAGCCGAAGCGATGTAGCAGCAGAGCAGTAGGCTACGCGACGGTAGTGAACAACGAGGCAGCAGCAAAACTCCAGCAGCAAGGCGACGGAACCGGCCCTATCGATTTGAAGCAGCGAAACAGCAAGCGGCGAGCAACGTGGACATGCAGGACGCCCCGGAGTGTTTCACGTGCGTGTGGTGCAGAGCAGCCAGAAGTGCGTCGCGGGCATGTCTTATTATCCTTCTAATTTCCTTCTTCTTCTTTTATTTAATTAAAACATATAAATAACTATATCGTTATTTCCTGGCCACTAAATCTACACACACGCATATATACACATATATATGCTTATGTGCAAAGGTACTCAGAAGGAACACATATATACACTATAACAATACTTATCAAAACAAATACATGGGTGTATATATGTACTTCTTTTATAAAATTTCGTTCATAGAAATTACTTATCATTTCAGGTGCACAAAGATTTGAAAAGCTATGAAATTTGTTTTGCTAATTTTTATTAGGTCTTAACCCTGGTGCTAAGCGAGATCGTAACACGTGGGGGTGTTACAATCAACCCCCTTAAAAGAATCTCGTTCCGAGATTCAAAGCGAGAACGAGAAGGGGAGAGAAACGATTAACATACACAGATCTGAAAGCACACTCAGAGAGGTTACACGAGTTCGAAAACTAAATCACTCAGATCTAGAACAACACAGCTAAGAATAAGGGCGAACAACTAAGCACCTAATCAAACAACCTAGATAAGCGAGGGCAATGAAGGAACAACAGGATAATGATTATCCAGAACATGGCAAAAGACCAACAGATCCAGAAACAGGAGTGCGAAAACTCGATCATTGCAAGCGCTAAGATGAAAAGCATCCCGAGAACAAATACTTCAACGAACGCCATATCTAGTAGCTCTATGTCCATCCGCTGCCTCCTTCCGGTTTGGTGGCTTTCCAATCTTCTCCACGACGGGAACTGGTGGAGAGAAACAACTCAGGAGCTCTACTCCGATCTGGAGATGGAAAAGGAAAAGGCCGCATGTGGAATCTTATAGCTTGGTGGCTGAGGTGGGGTACATCACGTCGGGAAGTGGGGCGGGTGGAGGAGCATCGCCGGCGGGTACGGGATGTAGCTAGCCATGGCACGCTTCGCAGAAATTGTCTAAGGTGGGGAGAGGGAGAGGATGAGAGGAATGGGTTCGCCGCAAGGAGGCGTGCGAGAGGCCGCGCGAAAAGACAAGAAGAGTGGGGGTCCGGTGCGGGACGCAGGGCGAGTGTCGAGCCGACACGAGTGCAGGAAAAGGAGGGGGCGACGCCGCGCGAGGACGGTGAGTGCGGCACAACGCTGCAGCCACGCGAGAGACGGGCACTAGTGGGCCCCTCGACACCGTTGACGCCCGTCGGTACGCGGCGACGAGCCAACGCATACGCAGAACCATGCCAAAAACGGATGATTTAATTACTTCGCCCATTAAGGTTATTCTTTTCCAAAAACCATATTATCTTTGTCACTTGAAAGAGTACTACTCCATCGACTCATTGTAGATTTCCCGTTTGAACACTAGAATATTTTACCAAGGAGAATATTTTATTGTAAGAGTAATATGGCGGTGTAACTTGGTAAAAGACAACCGATCAACGACCTCGATACCAGCGCGTGCCAAGCGGCGTCATCCTGTGGCAGCTGTTCCACAGGGGCCCTCGGTTTCGTCGCGGCACCATAAGCTATTAACCGACGACTATTACCAATTTACACATAGTAAAAGCAATGGAGTCAGAGACCACAGAAGTAGAAGAGAATTGCAAGGGAAAATTCGGGGCAACAAGGATGCCTTCATAGCGAAAAATCAAGGAGTTCAGATCCGCAACGGATTTAATTTAAAACATTCGGTGTTCTTATCGGGACATCCATAGTAAGTCAACAAAGTATTCTCTATCAGGCAAACACGATGGATTATGCAAAACAACTTCCAAACCTCCACTTGCAGGAAAACAACACTCAAGCACACGCTCTCACACTTCTCCTCACAACACCGCCCTCCATGGCAAGGCAATCTCATCGGGCTACTGAACGGGATGGATACAAAGGACAAGTTACAACACCGGAAGACAACGAGGGAAAACACTACTAGCTAAAGATACACCTCCATGGGACAACTAATCGCTCGAACCACCAACTTCCTTCTCGGGCTCCAAATTGGGCCCCGCTTCCTCCCTCGGTGGTGGTGAGTGAGGGGCAAAAGGGCTCTTCTTCGATATCTCGATGATGGCGGTGCTGGTGGCACCGCGTGAACCCCGACCCTCCGTCTTCGGTTGGGTGAATAGGGACTCCCTCCAAGATCGGGCCCGGCCCTTCCATGACAATTGCCCTACGCTTTGTCCCTTGTGACAAGATAGGCGTTATTCAACTCCCCGGATGTGCTGGTCTTTAGCCTTCACGTAAAGTCCTCTCGATGCGGCAGACCACACGACGTTCGCGTCGCCGCCTCGGCATGCCGCCGCAAGCCGCACTTCGAGCATCCGGAGAAGATCTCGGCCTCTTGAGCTCGATGGATACACTTCCTTAGCTCCGGGGCTGCCCGGTCATACTTGCTCATCCAAAGCGAAGCAGATATGCGTCGGTGCATCACCATCGGGTTCTTCTTGTGCACCCGAAGGCGCAAGGCCACCATGCGAGCCTCCCATGCCAACCGATTCTTGTCTTGAGGAGGAAAGAACCGCATGGGAGTACGGGCAATGGGCTCTTCATAGGCTCGGCAGAGGTGCCTCAGGGCCTTGCGAGCCACAAGTTGATAGGTGTCGATGAAGCGAAATCCGGTTGCAGTCACACTCCAGGCTTCCGTGGCTTTAGGGAACTCCTCACTCTTTCCAATGTAGACGGTGACGTCACATCGCTCGGTGCCAAGCCGCACATACCACGACCTTGATACAAAGGGCGCTCTTTCACCCAAGCTCTTGCGGGGTGGCATACGTAACCTTTGGGAAACCCTCGGTGTTCAGCAAAGAGTCGCTAACCAAGTCTTACGCCATCTTTGGTGGGTGGTGGTTGCAAAGGCCAAACGAGATGGAAGCTTGGACAAAAGCAAGGGCTAGGCAAGCACGTATGCACCGAGTGATATTGGCAAGGAAGATGTGCCCCCTATTTAAAGGCAAAAAGGGCGGTGGGCATAGCGAGTCTCGTAGAGAACCCGAGGTGAGAACCGGCCGACCGGAATGCCTCAAGATTCTTTATGTGCTTGGACATAAATGGTATCCCAGACATAAAGGTATCGATATGAATGCAAGGCAGCGGTCCAACAAGGACGCGAGAAAAAGAGTGTATGAAAGGCGTGAGACACGATAAACATGAATCACGGCAAGCATGACACTCAAAGCCACAAGATGCGGCCTTATTCACTAACTTGAGGGGATGCGTCACTTAAAGAGAGGGCGATCTATCAATAATCTTCGACATGACGACGTAGACCGTAACAACGCACCTACTCGGGGATCGCATGCCATGCAAGAGTTAGTTCACCGTAAGAGAGTCCGATTTAACCTATTGTAATTGCTAATATAGTAATAGGGCTACTTATATACTTCAGTATGCAAACGCCCTAACTTTTCGTAGAAAGAAATGTTGTCAAATTTTAATTTCGAAAAGGTTTTGAAGCTTTATTTTCTCATTTATGCTCGATACCACCGGTGGCGAACCGCCGACTTAATGCGCTCCTAAGAGTATTTGTCTTCTATTAGACACTAAATACCCAAGTGAGCACAATAAATCATACAGTTCCGTCGAGCACACCCAAAGGGAGAACTCGAAGATCCATATTTTTCAATCAGGATCATAAATGAGAGCGTAAAGCTTACATCATTATTAACCATTTCATACATCACTTTAATACATCGAGTTTCAGCGGAAATAAAATTTATTTTAATGACAAGATACAAAAAGTTCTTTGGAAAACATTTTTTGTGAGACTTTTAAAATAAACCCTAAGTCCGCAACGCGAAGGAAATTCTCGCTGAGCCCACCAGGAGATTTCCACACACAAAGTCACTCATCAAAGACTTTGTCACCTGCAACGGGGTAGAACAAACCCTAAGTACTCAATTGTACTCCGCAAGACTTACCCGTCAGGAGGAAATAAAAGACTCCAAGGATATGCAAGGCTATTTGGCTTGTGGTTTATTGTAGCTGCAAGAAGCATTACTAAATGTTCATCCTTATATTTATTTTATAAGCAAGTCATGATTAGTTCAATTACCTAACCATTCTAGGTCAGCACCTTTGCTACTTTCAAGCAAGAGTTGAGCCATCAGAACAATAATTTTAATTCCATCTTCCATATTCCATATCTTACTACGATGCCAGATACCAGTCAAGTCGTACCGACACGGCGGCGATTCGCGAATCAATATCCCCATTGGGTACCCCGAAAAACACACGCCCGCTTGGCGCTTACAAAAATGCGCGCAAGCAAAGACCAACCCCTTCGGTTCTCGCCGAGGCTCTAGGTCCCCGCCCCAAACTTGGACTCGAGCCACCACTACCCGAGTCCCGGACTCAAGTATGGTCCTTGGACCTCCAACCTTTCCCCGCCTCCATTCAGTCGGCACGGAAAGAGCCGGAACCCTCGACATGAAAAGAACAGGTCTTCCCGCTCCCATAAGCAAGTATGTGCTCGGGATAATAAAATCTGTGACTTGACCACCATCCACAGCAACGGACGGTCCTCAATCGACACAGGCGGGACAAGCACAATCAAAGCCTCGCTTAGATTGCCCAACCAAGTCCAATCCAAATCCAAATATAGTCCCGCCCGGTCTCCAAATTATTATCCATATATAATCCATGTGATAGCATCATAAATAAATATTTCCTATCTCTCGCGAGCGACCAGAAATCACTCGTCTTCTACCGAAGACCTATAGCATAGCATTCTACACGAACCTGTCATGCTAGTAGGACTCATAGGATAAAGATATATATGCAAGTGGATTCCATTCAACTCCTCGAAACTTAAATGCACAAACATATTTTATAAAGTGCAGAATAATAGGGGTTATGAACCGGGGCTTGCACGGATAAAATATAACCAAAGTTAGCATTCCATCGAAGTGACACGATCAGCAAGGCACCAACTTTCAGCAACTCCAGAAGCCTTCACGATCCATCGTTGTTCCTATTACGATATACGCGGATGCAACGTAGAGACATAATAATCACGGCAAGTGCAACGCCTGGGATACGACTACGTACTCCTCTCAATCTAACGAACGATCGAGTTCTAGAGTCTAACATACTAAGCTTTGCAGCAACGTGACAAGCAAAACGTCATTTCCCCAACAAGCGTTCTAGTTATATAAAACTCAACATGTTTCTATACTTTGCTTTATGTATATTTAAACTAGGGTACATTAGTTACTTTAAGGGATAAATTATTCACGAGCTACAAATATTAAAGAACTCTATGCGATAAATATATTAACAGATAGATCATTAACTTAGGAACCGAACAAAAGTGTTTTCATGATTTTTAGACCTGTACACGATTCTATATTCAATAAACAAGCTTTAATTTAGAAACTAAATTAGAAAATCGTTTTCAATTTTTAAAAGGACCTTCGGTAGGCTGCTCAGCCCAGCAGCGACCCACGCGAGGCGCCATGCGTCAGCAGGCCGGCCCAGCAACGTGAAGCTCACGCATGCATCAGCGATTTTGCAAAAAAGAGCCCTCGACCCAACTGGTTATTACGCAACAACAGAGAGCACTATTTCTGCAGTCACTACATATGCACATAGGCCCTTATATTATCTTATCTTCGCATTGGGAAGGTCCTCGACGAACCTGTGCACGCTGGTGCGACGAACAGCGGCAGACCAGCGGTGCACGGCGTCGACGCTAGCGTTCCGGTGATCCTACGCGCTCTCGGAGAAAACGAGATAGCGAAGAAGCTTCAGAGGCTCACCAGCATCCTCGCTGCGATGACGGCTGGGGCGTATGATTGCCGAGGTGGCCTGACCACGTGCGCACAGCGCGAACGGCGGCGTTCCGCCACGGACATCGCCGCGTCAGCTCGCCGTAGGCCAGTTACCTAGTCAGGATAGCGCGAGCACCAGATACAAAAAGTCAAGGCAAGCTCGGGGACGTAAGCAATCGAACTCTAGGGCCTTACCCCAACTCTACCATCATGGCGGCGCACACGGCCGGCGACGGGAAGAACGCCAAATTGACCGGCGATTGTGAATGGAAGTGCCTCTATGCAGGCTGGTTGCTTAGCTAACTGCCCTAGCTACTGACTGGTGCGTCGAATTGAAGTGGAAAGCGCTGCACACCCGATTTAAGAAGGGGAGAGATGGGGGCGACCAATTCATGTGGATGCGGCAGAGCGTGAACAGCGCGGCGACGTCGGCTAGCGAGACAGGGCCGAGCAGGGAGGCGTCCCGTCGTCGCAGTGGCCGAGTTAGGCGCGGGGTCGTCCTTGTCTTGGCGGGATACGGCTGGCGCTAGCAACAATTTACGCGGGCGGCACCACGGACAAAACGTGCGCCTGCTCGAACGGGCCACAGCCATGGCGGAGCCATTTAAGGTGAAATGACGGTGCTGGCAGAGGGAGCAGCATCAAGGCGACGGACGTGTCACTGGTGAGCAGCGAGCAGAGGGTCAGCGGCAACAGCAGAGGCGGAACTGAGCCCACGCACGAGCGGCCGGGCGTAGCCGAAGCGATGTAGCAGCAGAGCAGTAGGCTACGCGACGGTAGTGGACAACGAGGCAGCAGCAAAACTCCAGCAGCAAGGCGACGGAACCGGCCCTATCGATTTGAAGCAGCGAAACAGCAAGCGGCGAGCAACGTGGACATGCAGGACGCCCCGGAGTGTTTCACGTGCGTGTGGTGCAGAGCAGCCAGAAGTGCGTCGCGGGCATGTCTTATTATCCTTCTAATTTCCTTCTTCTTCTTTTATTTAATTAAAACATATAAATAACTATATCGTTATTTCCTGGCCACTAAATCTACACACACGCATATATACACATATATATGCTTATGTGCAAAGGTACTCAGAAGGAACACATATATACACTATAACAATACTTATCAAAACAAATACATGGGTGTATATATGTACTTCTTTTATAAAATTTCGTTCATAGAAATTACTTATCATTTCAGGTGCACAAAGATTTGAAAAGCTATGAAATTTGTTTTGCTAATTTTTATTAGGTCTTAACCCTGGTGCTAAGCGAGATCGTAACACCAGGGGTGTTACAATCAACCCCCCTTAAAAGAATCTCGTTCCGAGATTCAAAGCGAGAACGAGAAGGGGAGAGAAACGATTAACATACACAGATCTGAAAGCACACTCAGAGAGGTTACACGAAGTTCGAAAACTAAATCACTCGGATCTAGAAGAACAACACGGCTAAGAATAAGGGCGAACAACTAAGCACCTAATCAAACAACCTAGATAAGCGAGGGCAATGAAGGAACAACAGGATAATGATTATCCAGAACATGGCAAAAGACCAACAGATCCAGAAACAGGAGTGCGAAAACTCGATCATTGCAAGCGCTAAGATGAAAAGCATCCCGAGAACAAATACTTCAACGAACGCCATATCTAGTAGCTCTATGTCCATCCGCCGCCTCCTTCCGGTTTGGTGGCTTTCCAATCTTCTCCACGACGGAACCGGTGGAGAGAAACAACTCGGGAGCTCTACCCGATCCGGAGATGGAAAAGGAAAAGGCCGCATGTGGAATCTTATAGCTTGGTGGCTGAGGTGGGGTACATCACGTCGGGAAGTGGGGCGGGTGGAGGAGCATCGCCGGCGGGTACGGGACAGAGCTAGCCATGGCACGCTTCCGCTGCACTGTCTAAGGTGGGGAGAGGGAGAGGATGAGAGGAATGGGTTCGCCGGCAAGGAGGCGTGCGAGAGGCTGCGCGAAAAGACAAGAAGAGTGGGGGGGTCCGGTACGGGGACGAGGGCGAGTGTCGAGAGCCGACACGAGTGCAGGAAAAAGGAGGGGCGCACGCTGCGCGAGGACGGTGAGTGCGGCACAACGCTGCAGCCACGCGCGAGACGGGCACTAGTGGGCCCCCTGACACTGTTGACGTCCGTCGGTACGCGGCGACGAGCCAACGTACACAGTAACCATGCCAAAAACAGATGATTTAATTACTTCGTCCATTAAGGTTATTCTTTTCCAAAAACCATATTATCTTTGTCACTTGAAAGAGTACTACTCCATCGACTCATTGTGGATTTCCCGTTTGAACACTAGAATATTTTACCAAGGAGAATATTTTATTGTAAGAGTAATATGGCGGTGTAACTTGGTAAAAGACAACCGATCAACGACCTCGATACCAGCGCGTGCCAAGCGGCGTCATCCTGTGGCAGCTGTTCCACGAGGGGGCCCTCGTTTTCGTCGCGGCACCATAAGCTATTAACCGACGACTATTACCAATTTACACATAGTAAAAGCAATGGAGTCAGAGACCACAGAAGTAGAAGAGAATTGCAAGGGAAAATTCAGGCAACAAGGATGCCTTCATAGCGAAAATCAAGGAGTTCAGATCCGGCAACGGATTTAATTTAAAACATTCGGGTGTTCTTATCGGGACATCCATAGTAAGTCAACAAAGTATTCTCTATCAGGCAAACACGATGGATTATGCAAAACAACTTCCAAACCTCCACTTGCAGGAAACAACACTCAAGCACACGCTCTCACACTTCTCCTCACAACACCTGCCCTCCATGGCAAGGCAATCTACTGGCTACGAACGGGATGGATACAAAGGACAAGTTACAACACTGGAAGACAACGAGGGAAAACACTACTAGCTAAAGATACACCTCCATGGGACAACTAATCTGCTTCTCGAACCACCAACTTCCTTCTCGGGCTCCAAATTGGGTTCGCTTCCTCCCTCGGTGGTGGGCGAAAGTGAGGGGCAAAAAGGGCTCTTCTTCGATATATCTCGATGATGGCGGTCTTTGGTGGCACCGTGAACGACCCTCCGTCTTCCGGGTTGGGTGAATAGGGACTCCCTCCAAGATCGGGCGCTCCGGCCCTTCCATGACAATTGCCCTACGCTTGTCCCTTGTGACAAGATAGGCGTTATTCAACTCCCCCCGGATGTGCTGGTCTTTAGCCTTACTCAGAAGTCCTCTCGATGCGGCAGCCACACACGACGTTCTGCGTCGCCGTCTCGGCATGCGCTTCAAGCAGTCGCGCCGAGCATCCCGGAGAAGATCTCGGCCTCTTGAGCTCGATGGATACACTTCCTTAGCTCCGGGGCTGCCGGTCATCTTGCTCATCCAAAGCGGCAGATATGCGGTCGGGTGCATCACCACCGGGTTCTTCTTGTGCACCCGTAAGCCGCAAGGCCACCATGCGAGCCTCCCATGCCAACCGATTCTTGTCTTGAGGAGGAAAGAACCGCATGGGAGTACGGGCAATGGGCTCTTCATAGGCTCGGCAGAGGTGCCTCAGGGCCTTGCGAGCCACAAGTTGATAGGTGTCGATGAAGCGAAATCCGGTTGCAGTCACACTCCAGGCTTCCGTGGCTTTAGGGAACTCCTCACTCTTTCCAATGTAGACGGTGACGTCACATCGCTCAGTGCCAAGCTGCACATACTCACGACCTTGATACAAAGGGCGCTCTTTCACTCCAAGCTCTTGCAGGGTGGCATACAGAACCTTTGGGAAACCCTCGGTGTTCGAGGCAAAGAGTCGCTAACCAAGTCTTACGCCATCTTTGGTGGGTGGTGGTTGCAAAGGCCAAACGAGATGGAAGCTTGGACAAAAGCAAGGGCTAGGCAAGCACAGATGCACTGAGTGATATTGGCAAGGAAGATGTGCCCCCTATTTAAAGGCAAAAAGGGCGGTGGGCATAGCAGAGTCTCGTAGAGAACCCGAGGTGAGAACCAGCGACCGGAATGCCTCAAGATTCTTTATGTGCTTGGACATAAATGGTATCCCAGGACATAAAGGTACTGATATGAATGCAAGGCAGCGGTCCAACAAGGACGCCGAAAGAGTGTATGAAAGGCGTGAGACACGATAAACATGAATCACAGCAAGCATGACACTCAAAGCCACAGTACAGCCTTATTCACTAACAGGGATGCGTCACTTAAAGAACAGGCGAATCTATCAATAATACTGACATGACGACGTAGACCGTAACAACGCACCTACTCGGGGATCGCATGCCATGCAAGAGTTAGTTCACCAGAAGAGAGTCTGATTTAACCTATTGTAATTGCTAATATAGTAATAGGGCTACTTATATACTTCGTATGCAAACGCCCTAACTTTTCGTAGAAAGAAATGTTGTCAAATTTTAATTTCGAAAAGGTTTTGAAGCTTTATTTTCTCATTTATGCTCTGATACCACCAGTGGCAGAACCGCCTGACTTAATGCGCTCCTAAGAGTATTTGTCTTCTATTAGACACTAAATACCCAAGTGAGCACAATAAATCATACAGTTCCGTCGAGCACACCCAAAGGGAGAACTCGAAGATCCATATTTTTCAATCAGGATCATAAATGAGAGCGTAAAGCTTACATCATTATTAACCATTTCATACATCACTTTAATACATCGAGTTTCAGCGGAAATAAAATTTATTTTAATGACAAGATACAAAAGTTCTTTGGAAAACATTTTTTGTGAGACTTTTAAAATAAACCCTAAGTTTTAAATAACGCGAAGGAAATTCTCGCTGAGCCCACCGGGAGATTTCCACACACAAAGTCGACTCATCAAGACTGTCACCCGCAACGGGTAGAACAAACCCTGAGTACTCAATTGTACTCCGCAAGACTTACCCGTCAGGAGGAAATAAAAGACTCCAAGGATATGCAAGGCTATTTGGCTTGTGGTTTATTGTAGCTGCAAGAAGCATTACTAAATGTTCATCCTTATATTTATTTTATAAGCAGTCATGATTAGTTCAATTACCTAACCATTCTAGGTCAGCACCTTTGCTACTTTCAAGCAAGAGTTGAGCCATCAGAACAATAATTTTAATTCCATCTTCCATATTCCATATCTTACTACGATGCCAGATACCAGTCAAGTCGTACCGACACGGCGGCGATTCGCGAATCAATATCCCCAGCTGGGTACCCCGAAAAACACACGCCCCGCTTGCGCTACAAAAATGCGCGCAAGCAAAGACCAACCCCTTCGGTTCCTGCCGAGGCTCTAGGTCCCCGCCCCAAACTTGGACTCCGAGCCACCACTACCTGAGTCCCGGACTCAGTATGGTCCTTGGACCTCCAACCTTTCCCCGCCTCCATTCAGTCGGCACGGAAAGAGCCGGAAACCTCGACATGAAAAGAACAGGTCTTCCCGCTCCCATAAGCAAGTATGTGCTCGGGATAATAAAATCTGTGACTTGACCACCATCCACAGCAACGGACGGTCCTCAATCGACACAGGCGGGACAAGCACAATCAAAGCCTCGCTTAGATTGCCCAACCAAGTCCAATCCAAATCCAAATATAGTCCCGCCCGGTCTCCAAATTATTATCCATATATAATCCATGTGATAGCATCATAAATAAATATTTCCTATCTCTCGCGAGCGACCAGAAATCACTCGTCTTCTACCGAAGACCTATAGCATAGCATTCTACACGAACCTGTCATGCTAGTAGGACTCATAGGATAAAGATATATATGCAAGTGGATTCCATTCAACTCCTCGAAACTTAAATGCACAAACATATTTTATAAAGTGCAGAATAATAGGGGTTATGAACCGGGGCTTGCCTGGATAAAATATAACCAAAGTTAGCATTCCATCGAAGTGACACGATCAGCAAGGCACCAACTTTCAGCAACTCCAGAAGCCTTCACGATCCATCGTTGTTCCTATTACGATATACGCGGATGCAACGTAGAGACATAATAATCACGGCAAGTGCAACGCACAGGATACGACTACGTACTCCTCTCAATCTAACGAACGATCGAGTTCTAGAGTCTAACATACTAAGCTTTGCAGCAACGTGACAAGCAAAACGTCATTTCCCCAACAAGCGTTCTAGTTATATAAAACTCAACATGTTTCTATACTTTGCTTTATGTATATTTAAACTAGGGTACATTAGTTACTTTAAGGGATAAATTATTCACGAGCTACAAATATTAAAGAACTCTATGCGATAAATATATTAACAGATAGATCATTAACTTAGGAACCGAACAAAAGTGTTTTCATGATTTTTAGACCTGTACACGATTCTATATTCAATAAACAAGCTTTAATTTAGAAACTAAATTAGAAAATCGTTTCAATTTTTTTTTTTTTTTTTTTTTTTTAAAAGGACCTTCGGTAGGCTGCTCAGCCCAGCAGCGACCCACCGCGAGGCGCCATGCGTCAGCAGGCCGGCCCAGCAACGTGAAGCTCACGCTACCATGCATCAGCGATTTTGCAAAAGAGCCCTCAGACCAGCAGCGAACTGGTTATTACGCAACAACATTTTGCAAAAGAGCACTATTTCTGCAGTCACTACATATGCACATAGGCCCTTATATTATCTTATCTTCGCATTGGGAAGGTCCTCGACGAACCTGTGCACGCTGGTGCGACGAACAGCGGCAGAACCAGCGGTGCACGGCGTCGACGCTAGCGTTCGGTGATCCTACGCGCTCTCGGAGAAAACGAGATAGCGAAGAAGCTTCAGAGGCTCACCAGCATCCTCGCTGCGATGACGGCTGGGGCGTATGATTGCCGAGGTGGCCTGACCACGTGCGCACAGCGCGAACGGCGGCGTTCCGCCACGGACATCGCCGCGTCAGCTCGCCGTAGGCCAGTTACCTAGTCAGGATAGCGCGAGCACCAGATACAAAAAGTCAAGGCAAGCTCGGGGACGTAAGCAATCGAACTCTAGGGCCTTACCCCAACTCTACCATCATGGCGGCGCACACGGCCGGCGACGGGAAGAACGCCAAATTGACCGGCGATTGTGAATGGAAGTGCCTCTATGCAGGCTGGTTGCTTAGCTAACTGCCCTAGCTACTGACTGGTGCGTCGAATTGAAGTGGAAAGCGCTGCACACCCGATTTAAGAAGGGGAGAGATGGGGGCGACCAATTCATGTGGATGCGGCAGAGCGTGAACAGCGCGGCGACGTCGGCTAGCGAGACAGGGCCGAGAGGGAGGCGTCCCGTCGTCGCAGTGGCCGAGTTAGGCGCGGGGTCGTCCTTGTCTTGGCGGGATACGGCTGGCGCTAGCAACAATTTACGCGGGCGGCACCACGGACAAAACGTGCGCCTGCTCGAACGGGCCACAGCCATGGCGGAGCCATTTAAGGTGAAATGACGGTGCTGGCAGAGGGAGCAGCATCAAGGCGACGGACGTGTCACTGGTGAGCAGCGAGCAGAGGGTCAGCGGCAACAGCAGAGGCGGAACTGAGCCCACGCACGAGCGGCCGGGCGTAGCCGAAGCGATGTAGCAGCAGAGCAGTAGGCTACGCGACGGTAGTGAACAACGAGGCAGCAGCAAAACTCCAGCAGCAAGGCGACGGAACCGGCCCTATCGATTTGAAGCAGCGAAACAGCAAGCGGCGAGCAACGTGGACATGCAGGACGCCCCGGAGTGTTTCACGTGCGTGTGGTGCAGAGCAGCCAGAAGTGCGTCGCGGGCATGTCTTATTATCCTTCTAATTTCCTTCTTCTTCTTTTATTTAATTAAAACATATAAATAACTATATCGTTATTTCCTGGCCACTAAATCTACACACACGCATATATACACATATATATGCTTATGTGCAAAGGTACTCAGAAGGAACACATATATACACTATAACAATACTTATCAAAACAAATACATGGGTGTATATATGTACTTCTTTTATAAAATTTCGTTCATAGAAATTACTTATCATTTCAGGTGCACAAAGATTTGAAAAGCTATGAAATTTGTTTTGCTAATTTTTATTAGGTCTTAACCCTGGTGCTAAGCGAGATCAGAACACCGGGGGTGTTACAATCAACCCCCTTAAAAGAATCTCGCCCCGAGATTCAAAGCGAGAACGAGAAGGGAGAGAAACGATTAACATACACAGATCCGAAAGCACACTTTCGAGAGAGGTTACACGAGTTCGAAAAACTAAATCACTCAGATCTAGAACAACACAGCTAAGAATAAGGGCGAACAACTAAGCACCTAATCAAACAACCTAGATAAGCGAGGGCAATGAAGGAACAACAGGATAATGATTATCCAGAACATGGCAAAAGACCAACAGATCCGAAACGGGGAGTGCGAAAAACTTCGATCATTGCAAGCGCTAAGATGAAAAGCATCCCGAGAACAAATACTTCAACGAACGCCATATCTAGTAGCTCTATGTCCATCCGCACGCCTCCTTCCGGTTTGGTGGCTTTCCAATCTTCTCCACGACGGGGCGGTGGAGAGAAACAACTCAGGAGCTCTACTCCGATCCGGAGATGGAAAAGGAAAAGGCCGCATGTGGAATCTTATAGCTTGGTGGCCGAGGTGGGGTACATCACGTCGGGAAGTGGGGCGGGTGGAGGAGCATCGCCGGCTGGTACGGGACAGAGCTAGCCATGGCACGCTTCGCCGCTGACCGTCTAAGGTGGGGAGAGAGGGAGAGGATGAGAGGAATGGGTTCGCCGGCAAGGAGGAGGCGTGCGAGAGGCTGCGCGAAAAGACAAGAAGAGTGGGGGGGTCCGGTACGGGGACGAGGGCGAGTGTCGAGAGCCGACACGAGTGCAGGGGAAAAAGGAGGGGCGACGCCGCGCGAGGACGGTGAGTGCGGCACAACGCTGCAGCCACGCGCGAGACGGGCACTAGTGGGCCCCCGACATCGTTGACGCCCGTCGGTACGCGGCGACGAGCCAACGTATAATAAGTAACCATGCCAAAAAGCAGATGATTTAATTACCGTCCATTAAGGTTATTCTTTCCAAAAACCATATTATCTTTGTCACTTGAAAGAGTACTACTCCATCGACTCATTGTGGATTTCCCGTTTGAACACTAGAATATTTTACCAAGGAGAATATTTTATTGTAAGAGTAATATGGCGGTGTAACTTGGTAAAAGACAACCGATCAACGACCTCGATACCGGTAGCGTGCCAAGCGGCGTCATCGTGGCGGTTGTTCCCACGGGGGCCCTCGGTTTTCGTCAGCGGCACCATAAGCTATTAACCGATGACTATTACCAATTTACACATAGTAAAAGCAATGGAGTCAGAGACCACAGAAGTAGAAGAGAATTGCAAGGGAAAATTCAGGCAACAAGGATGCCTTCATAGCGAAAATCAAGGAGTCGAGATCCGACAACGGATTTAATTTAAAACATTCGGGTGTTCTTATCGGGACATCCATAGTAAGTCAACAAAGTATTCTCTATCGAGGCAAACACGATGGATTATGCAAAACAACTTCCAAACCTCCACTTGCAGGAAACAACACTCAAGCACACGCTCTCACACTTCTCCTCACAACACCTGCCCTCCATGGCAAGGCAATCTACTGGCTACGAACGGGATGGATACAAAGGACAAGTTACAACACTGGAAGACAACGAGGGAAAACACTACTAGCTAAAGATACACCTCCATGGGACAACTAATCTGCTTCAGAACCACCAACTTCCTTCTCGGGCTCCAAATTGGGTTCTGCTTCCTCCCTCGGTGGTGGCTGAGTGAGGGGCAAAAAGGGCTCTTCTTCTGATATCTCTGATGATGGCGGTGCTGGTGGCACCGTGAACCTGACCCTCCGTCTTCCAGTTGGGTGAATAGGGACTCCCTCCAAGATC
The DNA here is from genome assembly GCA_015847255.1 of Hyparrhenia diplandra. NCBI lineage: Eukaryota > Viridiplantae > Streptophyta > Magnoliopsida > Poales > Poaceae > Hyparrhenia > Hyparrhenia diplandra. The sequence goes on from JADLZK010010361.1 coordinate 42,737, forward strand.
GGGCGCTCCGGCCCTTCCATGACAATTGCCCTACGCTTGTCCCTTGTGACAAGATAGGCGTTATTCAACTCCTGGATGTGCTGGTCTTTAGCCTTCTGTAAGTCCTCTGATGCGGCAGCCACACGACGTTCTGCGTCTGCCGTCTCGGCATGCGCTTCGGCAAGCTGCACTTCGAGCATCCTGGAGAAGATCTCAGCCTCTTGAGCTCGATGGATACACTTCCTTAGCTCCAGGGCCTGCCGGTCATACTGCTCATCCAAAGCGAGCAGATATGCAGTCAGGTGCATCACCACTGGTTCTTCTTGTGCACCCAGAAGCTGCAAGGCCACCATGCGAGCCTCCCATGCCAACCGATTCTTGTCTTGAGGAGGAAAGAACCGCATGGGAGTACGGGCAATGGGCTCTTCATAGGCTCGGCAGAGGTGCCTCAGGGCCTTGCGAGCCACAAGTTGATAGGTGTCGATGAAGCGAAATCCGGTTGCAGTCACACTCCAGGCTTCCGTGGCTTTAGGGAACTCCTCACTCTTTCCAATGTAGACGGTGACGTCACATCGCTCAGTGCCGCACTGCCGCACATACTCACGACCTTGATACAAAAAGGCTCTTTCACTCCAAGCTCTTGGGGTGGCATACAGAACCTTTGGGAAACCCTCGGTGTTCAGGCAGTAGCTGCTAACCAAGTCTTCTGCCATCTTTGGTGGGTGGTGGTTGCAAAGGCCAAACGAGATGGAAGCTTGGACAAAAGCAAGGGCTAGGCAAGCAACGGATGCACCGAGTGATATTGGCAAGGAAGATGTGCCCCTATTTAAAGGCAAAAGGGGCGGTGGGCATAGCGAGTCTCGTAGAGAACCCGAGGTGAGAACCGGCGACCGAATGCCTCAAGATTCTTTATGTGCTTGGACATAAATGGTATCCCAGGACATAAAGGGAACCGATATGAATGCAAGGCAGCGGTCCAACAAGGACGCCGAAAGAGTGTATGAAAGGCGTGAGACACGATAAACATGAATCACGGCAAGCATGACACTCAAAGCCACGATACAACCTTATTCACTAACAGAGGATGCGTCACTTAAAGAACAAAGCGAATCTATCAATATCGACATGACGACGTAGACCGTAACAACGCACCTACTCGGGGATCGCATGCCATGCAAGAGTTAGTTCACCAGAAGAGAGTCTGATTTAACCTATTGTAATTGCTAATATAGTAATAGGGCTACTTATATACTTCGTATGCAAACGCCCTAACTTTTCGTAGAAAGAAATGTTGTCAAATTTTAATTTCGAAAAGGTTTTGAAGCTTTATTTTCTCATTTATGCTCTGATACCACCAGTGGCAGAACCGCCTGACTTAATGCGCTCCTAAGAGTATTTGTCTTCTATTAGACACTAAATACCCAAGTGAGCACAATAAATCATACAGTTCCGTCGAGCACACCCAAAGGGAGAACTCGAAGATCCATATTTTTCAATCAGGATCATAAATGAGAGCGTAAAGCTTACATCATTATTAACCATTTCATACATCACTTTAATACATCGAGTTTCAGCGGAAATAAAATTTATTTTAATGACAAGATACAAAAGTTCTTTGGAAAACATTTTTTTGTGAGACTTTTAAAATAAACCCTAAGTCCAAGAACGCCGAAAGGAAATTCTCGCCGAGCCCACCAGGAGATTTCCACACACAAAGTCGACTCATCAAGCACTGTCACCGCAACGGGTAGAACAAACCCTAAGTACTCAATTGTACTCCGCAAGACTTACCCGTCGGGAGGAAATAAAAGACTCCAAGGATATGCAAGGCTATTTGGCTTGTGGTTTATTGTAGTTTGCAAGAAGCATTACTAAATGTTCATCCTTATATTTATTTTATAAGTAGTCATGATTAGTTCAATTACCTAACCATTCTAGGTCAGCACCTTTGCTACTTTCAAGCAAGAGTTGAGCCATCGAACAATAATTTTAATTCCATCTTCCATATTCCATATCTTACTACGATGCTAGATACCAGTCAAGTCGCACCGACACGGGCGGCGATTCGCGAATCAATATCCCCGGTGGGTACCCCGAAAAACACACGCCGCCCGCTTGCGCTACAAAAATGCGGCGCAAGCAAAGACCAACCCCGGTTCTCGCCGAGGCTCTAGGTCCCCGCCCCAAACTTGGACTCCGAGCCACCACTACCCGAGTCCCGGACTCAAAGTATGGTCCTTGGACCTCCAACCTTTCCCCGCCTCCATTCCATTCGGCGCGGAAAGAGCCGGAAACCTCGACATGAAAAGAACAGGTCTTCCCGCCCCATAAGCAAGTATGTGCTCGGGATAATAAAATCGTGACTTGACCACCATCCACAAAGAACGGACGGTCCTCAATCGACACAAAGCGGGGACAAGCACAATCAAAGCCTCGCTTAGATTGCCCAACCAAGTCCAATCCAAATCCAAATATAGTCCCGCCCGGTCTCCAAATTATTATCCATATATAATCCATGTGATAGCATCATAAATAAATATTTCCTATCTCGCGGCGACCAGAAATCACTCGTCTTCTACCGAAGACCTATAGCATAGCATTCTACACTAAACCTGTCATGCTAGTAGGACTCATAGGATAAAGATATATATGCAAGTGGATTCCATTCAACTCCTCAAAACTTAAATGCACAAACATATTTTATAAAGTGCAGAATAATAGGGGTTATGAACGGGGCTTGCACGGATAAAATATAACCAAAGTTAGCATTCCATCGAAGTGACACGATCAGCAAGGCACCAACTTTCAGCAACTCCAGAAGCCTTCACGATCCATCGTTGTTCCTATTACGATATACGCGGATGCAACGTAGAGACATAATAATCACGGCAAGTGCAACGCGACGGGATACGACTACGTACTCCTCTCAATCTAACGAACGATCGAAGTTCTAGAGTCTAACATACTAAGCTTTGCAGCAACGTGACAAGCAAAACGTCATTTCCCCAACAAGCGTTCTAGTTATATAAAACTCAACATGTTTCTATACTTTGCTTTATGTATATTTAAACTAGGGTACATTAGTTACTTTAAGGGATAAATTATTCACGAGCTACAAATATTAAAGAACTCTATGCGATAAATATATTAACAGATAGATCATTAACTTAGGAACCGAACAAAAGTGTTTTCATGATTTTTAGACCTGTACACGATTCTATATTCAATAAACAAGCTTTAATTTAGAAACTAAATTAGAAAATCGTTTTCAATTTTTAAAAGGACCTTCGGTAGGCTGCTCAGCCCAGCAGCGACCCACGCGAGGCGCCATGCGTCAGCAGGCCGGCCCAGCAACGTGAAGCTCACGCATGCATCAGCGATTTTGCAAAAGAGCCCTCGACCCAACTGGTTATTACGCAACAACAGAGAGCACTATTTCTGCAGTCACTACTTATGCACATAGGCCCTTATATTATCTTATCTTCGCATTGGGAAGGTCCTCGACGAACCTGTGCACGCTGGTGCGACGAACAGCGGCAGACCAGCGGTGCACGGCGTCGACGCTAGCGTTCCGGTGATCCTACGCGCTCTCGGAGAAAACGAGATAGCGAAGAAGCTTCAGAGGCTCACCAGCATCCTCGCTGCGATGACGGCTGGGGCGTATGATTGCCGAGGTGGCCTGACCACGTGCGCACAGCGCGAACGGCGGCGTTCCGCCACGGACATCGCCGCGTCAGCTCGCCGTAGGCCAGTTACCTAGTCAGGATAGCGCGAGCACCAGATACAAAAAGTCAAGGCAAGCTCGGGGACGTAAGCAATCGAACTCTAGGGCCTTACCCCCAACTCTACCATCATGGCGGCGCACACGGCCGGCGACGGGAAGAACGCCAAATTGACCGGCGATTGTGAATGGAAGTGCCTCTATGCAGGCTGGTTGCTTAGCTAACTGCCCTAGCTACTGACTGGTGCGTCGAATTGAAGTGGAAAGCGCTGCACACCCGATTTAAGAAGGGGAGAGATGGGGGCGACCAATTCATGTGGATGCGGCAGAGCGTGAACAGCGCGGCGACGTCGGCTAGCGAGACAGGGCCGAGCAGGGAGGCGTCCCGTCGTCGCAGTGGCCGAGTTAGGCGCGGGGTCGTCCTTGTCTTGGCGGGATACGGCTGGCGCTAGCAACAATTTACGCGGGCGGCACCACGGACAAAACGTGCGCCTGCTCGAACGGGCCACAGCCATGGCGGAGCCATTTAAGGTGAAATGACGGTGCTGGCAGAGGGAGCAGCATCAAGGCGACGGACGTGTCACTGGTGAGCAGCGAGCAGAGGGTCAGCGGCAACAGCAGAGAGGCGGAACTGAGCCCACGCACGAGCGGCCGGGCGTAGCCGAAGCGATGTAGCAGCAGAGCAGTAGGCTACGCGACGGTAGTGAACAACGAGGCAGCAGCAAAACTCCAGCAGCAAGGCGACGGAACCGGCCCTATCGATTTGAAGCAGCGAAACAGCAAGCGGCGAGCAACGTGGACATGCAGGACGCCCCGGAGTGTTTCACGTGCGTGTGGTGCAGAGCAGCCAGAAGTGCGTCGCGGGCATGTCTTATTATCCTTCTAATTTCCTTCTTCTTCTTTTATTTAATTAAAACATATAAATAACTATATCGTTATTTCCTGGCCACTAAATCTACACACACGCATATATACACATATATATGCTTATGTGCAAAGGTACTCAGAAGGAACACATATATACACTATAACAATACTTATCAAAACAAATACATGGGTGTATATATGTACTTCTTTTATAAAATTTCGTTCATAGAAATTACTTATCATTTCAGGTGCACAAAGATTTGAAAAGCTGTGAAATTTGTTTTGCTAATTTTTATTAGGTCTTAACCCTGGTGCTAAGCGAGATCGTAACACCAGGGGTGTTACAGTAGAGGTTGGAGACAAAGGCTTTGAGCTTAAGCCAGGGCTCATCAATATGGTGCAAGCAAGTCAATTTTGTGGAAAGGCACATGAAGATGCTAGTGCTCATCTCCAACACTTCCTGGAGATCTGTAATACATTTACTATGAAGGACGTATTCGAAGATGCAATCTTGCTCCGTCTCTTTCCATTCTCACTATTGGGAAGGGCCAAGCAATGGTTTTATGCTACTAAAGATAAGAATACAACATGAGATATTTGTTCCACAGCCTTTCTTGCTAAGTTCTTTCCTCGTAGCCAAGACAAATGCCTTAAGAGGAAAGATATCCATTTTTTTCAACAGCATGATAAATCAGCAAGCATGGGAGCGTTTTTCAAGATCATATTTCGAATGTCCACATCATGGGATGGAGAAGTGGTCGTTGATGCAGACTTTCTATCATGGGCTTGTTCCCGGTGCTCGTGAAACTATGGATGCCGCGGTGGTGGTGCTTTCTTATCACTTACACTAACTCATGCCACGTAACTTGTGGAGAAGATGGCTTCCAATCAAGGTTGGAGTGAAGAGCGCCAATCTCAAAAAGAGGAATGCAACAAATAAATGAAAGAAGTAGATATGCTATCCGCTAAAATGGACCTTATAATGAAGAAGCTAGAGGATAGAGATCCTCAACCCAAGGCAGTCATGCAAATTCAAGACTCACATATGACGTGTGAAGAATGTGGAAACCTAGGCCACAATCGGGGGAATTGCCCGTAGATTATGGAGGACATCAATTTTATCAATAACAAACAATAATTTCCGCCCCTCAATGTAATCAAGGTTGAAACCAACAGAGGCCCAATTATCAAAGCAACTATCAAGGAAACTACCAAGGTAACAATCTAGGTAACAATTTTAATACTTATCAACCTTCTTTAAGAGATCTTGTTGTTAACCAAGGTAAGACCTTGGAGAATCTGTCAAGAAAGATAGCAACTAATGATAAAGCTCTTGAACTTATCAATACTCGTTTAGAAAGCTTTTCTTCAAATTTATAAAGAATCAAAGACAGCTTTAATAAGATGATAGAATCTTAGATTTCTCGGTTATCTATTCCACTAACCACACGGGGAAAGATTAGGGACAGCCGGAAGAATTAGAAACCGCTAACCTTGTCGATATTTATAATGCGTGTCGTTACTATAGAGAGACCTCGTGAAGTCGTTGGTTGGATGACTCAATGCCACCTAAAAAGGAAGATCCGGGGAGGCCACCATTACAATCAAGATTGGACAACACACATTCGACAAATGCTCTCGTGATTTTGGCTCAAGCGCCAATATACTACCAAAGGTAATTTATGAAAAAAATTTATAGTGAACCACTTTGGAAAAACGAATATGTGTTTGCAGCTTGCGTGATCAATCATTCTCGTATCCCGAGGGGATCCTTGAAGACGTGTGTGTGGGAATCGAGGCTCTTACGTGCCGCCAGACTTCGCAAATGTCAGACACCGGAAGAAATGAAAGAGCAACAATCATACTTGGTAGACCATTCTTATGCTCGCCTAAAGCCGTCATCTAAGCGAGCAAAGGCGTAAGATTGTTTTCAATATCAAAGGGAAGAGGGAGAAATTCACTTTCAAGAACAAGGTACACAACTCTCTTACTTATTCCCAAAATACCAATCATTATGTTCTAGAACCAAAGATAGAAAACTACAATCGTAACGAAGGAGGAATCGTAATCAAAATCTAATCAGAACAAGAACAAGACGCAAGACACGTACCTACAAAGGTAATGATAGTAAATAAAACAACATCTTATAATGACCATTTACTTCAATCTCCAATGCTTCGTCAAGAAGATGATCCAGTACCCCTACTATTCATTGCTCTATTAATCGCTGAAATTTCTATAATACATATTGCGATACGGGATCCGGAATTAATCTAATGGCAAAGGTTACATATGAATTATTATTTGGAAAATTGCCGTTGCAACCAACATATGTGCAAACTACGGATGGCAAACCAATCTTATAGAGTTCCCGATGGAATTGCCAAAAACGTATTCGGGTCAAGATTATGGATCACTATGTTCTCACCGACTTTGTAGTCATGGACATGGGAAAGGAAGAAGATCCTCCACTAGTGCTTGAGAGACCGTTCCTCAACACTACTCGTGCAATCATCTACATCCATACAGGAGAGATTCATTTCCAATTTCCTAAAGAGAAGGTACGTGTTTACTTTAATAGTTATAATGAGTATACAAATCCTGTGGGAGAAGCAGGGGCAGCTTGTCGTCGCCATAATAGAAGATGGATCAAGAATCTAGAAGATGAAAAGGTATGTGCGGAAATCAATACTATTACACCTAATACATTCATGGAGAAAGAGAATCAACTACTCCAGAGAAGAGTACATCATCCAAAAGATGGAGGAAGAAAAAGACATCTCCCGTAACATCATCGAAGAGACTATAGAATCATCGAGTGCCACCGACAGACAACCGATATACCATGGGAGTAAAGAGCGTAACTTGAAGTCTTGTTCGGAGGACTCTAAATGCCGAATCCTCGCCCCGAAAGGTAAGACGGTAAGTTATCAATAAAATCCCCGCATTGCATATTTATCTTTGCATATCATATTTATTTCTTTTCAATATCTTATATCCGCTTTTTGAAAACAACAAAAAAAATATTTTGTCTTTTGAAAACCTTTAAGCCCCATGTTAATATCCCAGAGGCTTAACACCTCTAGGCTATTTGTTGTGGTGGCATAAAAAATAAAATAAAGATGCATATGTACTTATACACAAGTTATACTTTATTTTCCTTACATATAAAAATAAAATAAAAATTTTGAAAAAATAAAAATCCAAAAATATTTCCCTGTGCAAACTAAAGCAATGTGGCTAACCCCTAATGCTTAATCAAGTTCCACTAGCTTTGTTGTCTATTTTGAGATCAACAGATTTCAAGAGGAGAAGAGATATGTTAGGCGCCATCCTCGTTGCCAACTACCTCAACTTCTACATCATTGAAGACTACACTCCAATCTAGCTTGGGGAGTGCAACCCCAGATTATCCGATAAGTATTCTATCTATTTATATATATTATTATTATTATTAGCTAAATATTTTGTTTGCTAGAAAGTTTGTTAAGAGTCTAGTTTTTAATAGAATCTAAAAAATCTTTTGTTAGAGTGTGAATAAAAGGATCAAGAGAGAGTGCACACTAAAGTTTACTTTCCTCAACTAAAAGGAACCTTAAAATTTGCCAACATGGAGATGATGAATAGTTGCTCCGTTGTTATACTTTTCTAGTACCTAGCTTTCAAGCATAATTTCTCTTGAGCTCCATTTGCAAAATTATTACTCAAAACCTGAAACCTATGGGTTGCAAATGCTTGATCTAAAGTCTAGGTAATTGACGGATATGATATATGATAGTCCGAAATGCTATTTGATCTTACTCCTAGTGACACTAGATTTCGGAGATTTATATTTTGAAAATTGAAAATGCACATGATAAGTTCCTGTGTGACAAGAGTGTGAACCTCCTACCACAGCCATATATACATGCTCTTTAGATTAGGAAAACCTTTTGATAAAAAAATATATATATATAGGCTGCTTTCTTTGCATTGAGTTTGTTCAATCTTTGTCGACCCTTAGAAACTTGTCATGCTGATCATGTACACTCCACTCCATTCCACTCTACTATATTCCATTCGACTCCATACATGCTATTTCTATCCTGGAAGTACGCATCCAACATATATACCACTATCATCACTCTAGCCAACAAAAATGTTCTACTCCTATCCTAGGAGAGAGCAACCAAAAATATTCACTATACCCATCCACTCATTCATTGCTAGCTAATATCTTACAAAAAGCTCCATTACATTTATACCTCTTAAAAAAGTTATTGTAAAAGAGATCTGGGTTGTAGATTAAAAAAAAAAGAAAAGAGAAAAAGAAAAAGGGAGATAAAAAATGGACAAAAGTTCTACGGGCGAGTAGAGCCTACCTCCCTAAACAAAAGAGATGAAAAATGAACAAGTGTTCGAGGGCGAGTAGAGCCCACATCTCTAAAAAATAATAAAGATGAAAAATGGACAAGTGTCCGAGGGTGAGTAGAACCCACATCTTTAAAGAGAGGAAATAATGGACACAAGTCCGAGGGTGAGTAGAACCCACCCCTCTAGAAAAATAAAGAAAGAAAAAGATACAACCCAGGTTCTCTATAAAGTTTACAAAAGAGAGAAGATTTTTCAAGGAGCAAAAGTAAGATTTCCTATCATCTATTCTATTCACTTCATTACTATATTCCCTACCATATATATATTCTATCCACCATACACATGCACCACTTGATCAGTGTGACTTGTAACTTTGGATCCATTGCTTGAATTTACAATATATGCTTAGTAAGTAAATAAATTATTTTTTCCTACCTATAAGCTCCAGATATGTAAGCCTTAGATATAGGGAGAGAGAGAAGAAGGCATAATATGTTATTACCTTAGTCAAAAATGCTACATACTATGAGAGTAAGGCAAACACTATCTTATTGCCTTAGAGAGGATCCACAAATACCACAAATGAGAGATTAGAGAGAGTCATACTGAGAAACTTTGAGTTTTATTTGAAAATCAGCAAAAACTCTAGAAGGACAGTTGATCAAACGAGTTTGAGACGTAGTGCTTGACTTGACTGTTTCTATCTTTCAATTACCCAAGATTGAAGAAAAGATATAAGCCCCCAAAAGGTAAAAAGGTAATAAGGGTAAGTTGAAGTTTAAAAAGTTTATCTTTACCTGGAGAAAAATTTTGTTTGAAAGCATGTGTACTTTAAAGGTGTGATAGCGTTGCAGCATCTCCTGATCCAAGTAAGTAGTTAATATTTTGTGTCTTGCTAAGAGACTAGCAAGAGGTAAGCTTGGGGGAGCTTGTTGACACCTGTTATAGCATAATTTTACAAGTTAATAACATGAAATAAGGGCTAAAGTCAAAGACCAAACCTAAGTCTAGGGGTTTAACTAACATAATTCCATGAGTTTTTGTATTCTGTGACTTTCTAGGGGCTTGATAGATAATTGTAGAGAAAGATAGAGAAAGTTCCGGAATATACAAGACATATGAAGACAAGACTTAACCGTGAAGCAACTCAACCCGAAAAGTGGACTAAAACATTCTAGAAGATACCAGAGGACACCAGAAAAGACAGGATGCCAAGGTGGCACTCCACCCTGGCGGCCGCTAGTGCCAACTAGGTCGGCCGCCAGGTGGGGTCACCCTGTCACCCTCCCCTTTCTAGGTCGGTTTACTACCGACATTGAGGTTGTTTCTACACCGTTGCTGAAGGTCGATTTGATCCAAGGGTTGACGTTCACCGCCAAGTACTATATAAGAAGACCCGGTGACCCCAGGGGTCGAGGGAGAGTTCATTATCATACTCATTCATCAACTCATACCCATCTAGTCCAGCCAAGTCTAGACCTAAGCCCTAGTTCATACTAGAAGTAATTAGCTATCTAGCTAGTTCTAGTTGAAGATCAAGTTCATCTTGAGTTCCCGATTAGTCAAGAAGTAGCAAGGATCATCGTTCTTGAGACTTCTCTCTTGTATTCAATCTGTAAGTACTCTTATAATTAGAATACAATTGTTATGGCTTTGATCTTTATAATTATTATATTCTTATTGATATGTGTTTATGCTTGCTATGATTATATGTTTAGTTTAGTAAGATTGCTTTATATTTTATGCATGGAATTGTATAGCATCCATATAGATGATCACTATGTGGGTGATAAGCAATGTGTAAACGTGGTGTTTATACAACGTTTATTCGCAATTGCACCCCACATTCGGGCCATGTGGTAGATCGTGGGAGTGATGCCCTGTTGAGTCCTTTGGAATCCACCCTCTAAAATGTAGGACACGCCGAAGTTTATTATTATGGTGATGACCAAGTTTCGTCTTTGGTTGTTATTGGTAATGCTTGCCATGTGTAGAAGTAATCCAACTTTGCCATGATAGCTAGATGTATTGCACTAATTGTAGTATTCATTGACATATATGATTAGGAGTATCTTAGGAATATTCATTCTATTCTTTCTATAACATGTTAATGGCTCGTATGATACTAGTGGCATATGATGATCTTAGACTTGGATATTTATCAATTATATAATTATCTTTATCCCGTGACTTATCCTGTTGAGTAATGTTAGATACTTATGGTAACTCGCATTATAATACTATAAGGTGGATCTCATAACTAAATCACAATATAAATCATTAGATGACCTTTTCTCTCTATTTTCCATAGACTCCCTTCCCTGTGGTAAAATATAAATACGATACCTGGATTACTCCCGGTGAAGTGCTACAATTGGTATTTCTATCTATGCGCTTGCAGATATCATGTTCATTCTTTTATCAAGGCCAATCAAGAGTACTATGCCCCGCATTTCTTTGAGCGTTATTGCTAGGGTGACAGACTAGTGTATAGGTAATACCCAGAAATGAGTGGTATACCTTGAGTACATATCCTGGTGAGATTAACTCCACTATGGATAGTGATACTATGTTACATCCCACTACTAACACCGCCTAACTCCGCTTTGTTGGATCATGAGGTTAATCCCATATCCAAGCTAACATGATTAGATAGATATCCCATATATATATTTCTTTCGCCTTCCTAATTGGGATCGTGTAAGAAATATCAATAGTTACTTCACGGTTAAGTCTTGTCTTATAAAATTATGCTATAACAGGTGTCAACAATCACCGTTGGGTTTTCTTTCTACCTCAATTCCCAGGAAATAATGTAATTCACCAAGATCCTTTAGCGCAAAATCTTCTCTTTGTGCCTTTAGCAATACACTCACTGCATCTTGAGAGGAACTTGTGACAATGATGTCATCAACATATATGAGCATGTATATCTCAACACCTTTCTTCCTGTATATAAAGAGTGAGGTATCTGACTTAGCTGGCACAAAACCAAGCTCTATCAATTTAGCACTCAACCGAGAGTACCATGCTCTTGGAGCCTGCTTAAGACCATATATAGCTTTGTCAAGTTTACAAACAAAAGATGGAAACTTAGTACTTTCAAACCCAGGTGGTTGTTTCATGTACACTTCTTCTTCCAGAACACCATGAAGAAACGTGTTCTGCACATCTAGTTGTCTTAAGCACCATCCTCTTGCAACAGCTAATGACAATACTAATCTGACCGTGGCAATTTTGACTACTGGACTGAATGTATCTTCGTAGTCGATGCCATACCTTTGTTTGAAGCCTTTCGCTACAAGCCGTGCTTTGTAACGATCTATGGTACCATCAGCTCACTTCTTTATCTTGTAAACCCATTTACAATCAATAAGGTTCTTTCCCTTCGGTGGTGGAACAAGTTTCCAAGTCCCATTGCGCTGCAAAGCATCATACTCCACTTGCATTGCTTCTTTCCACTCGGGTAATTTGAAGGCTTCACTAACACACTCCGGTTCACCTGTAGAGCACAAATTTGCATAGCGAACAGTGCTGTTAGTGTAAACTTTAGGCTTAGTAATACCACTCTACAACCGGGTGTGTGGACGTGTCACTGGCTGGCTCGGTGCACTTGAGTCGGAGGACGAATCAGCGGAAGGTGCACTCAACACACCAGAGTCACCAGAGTCCAGCAGCGGCACAAGAGATCCCGATTGCGTCACAGAAGATCTGGGCGAGGCGATCTGCGACGGGGTCTGCGAGTGGATCAACTCCGATCCTGCCCCCCCCCCCCCCCACGCGGCAAGCCGGGAGACGCCCGACTTCCGGGACGTGTTTTCTCATTTACTGCGCAGCGGATCGGCTCCGGGATCTATCTTTGGGATTACCGTGGCGATCAGATCCGTAGTCCCTTCACCCGTGATTTCATGCAAAATCTCATTGTCACCTTGTTCCTGCATATCATCAGCACTTCCAGCACTATCAGTAATAACTGGTGCATTACAACTTACATCCCCTAAATAAGAAGAAATTAGATGAGCAGGAAGAAGTGATATTTCATCATGGATGCGTGGACCGGTAGTGGGATGCATGGATGAAAAAGGAAACACGTCTTCATCAAAAACTACATCCCGGGATATGTATATGCGACCCGAGGACATGTCAAGACACTTAAACCCTTTGTGGAGCGAGCTGTAGCCTAGAAACACACAACGAGTAGAGCGGAAAGACATTTTTCTTGCATTGTTTGGCCTTAGATTGGGCCAACAGGCGCACCCAAACACCCTGAGGGAATTATAGTTGGGTTTCTCCTTGAGAAGAAGCTCTACCGGTGTTTTGTTATCAAGGACTAGGGTAGGAAGAATATTTATGAGATATGTGGCTGTCAAGAAAGCTTGATCCCAATACTTAAAAGGCATGGACGCTTGAGCTAAAAGAGATAGACCGACTTCCACAATATGTCTGTGTTTGCGCTCAGCCCTGCCATTTTGCTGATGTGCATGTGGACACGACACTATGTGCTATGCCCATTTGCTCAAAAAAAGGAATTTAGCCCTCCCCAATCGGTTTGCATGTGTATAATTTTCCTATTGTACTTCCTCTCGACATGATTCTGGAAATTTTTAAACACATGAAAGACCTTGGATTTGTGTTTGAGGAGATAGATCCAGGTGTATCTACTATAATCATCAATGAACGAAACATAATATGCAAAATTGCCAGCAGAAACTGGAGCAGGACCCCAAACATCAGAATGAATCAAATCGAGGGGAGCACAACTTTTATTTGCCGAGCTAGAATAAGGAAGTTGATGACTCTTTGCCTTTTGGCAAGAGTCGCACACAGACTTGATATGTTGACTAGAAACACTTGGAAGGGAATAATCTCTAATGACTTTTTCTATTACTGGAAAAGATGCATGACCCAGACGACTATGCCAAGTCCACATGGATGGCCGACTCACACCACACGCCTGTTTGTGGCGTTGTGCTCCAACCTCTTGGGGTTTCAACGGATAGAGGCCACCTTCACACATACCTTGATGAATTGTTTTCTTCGTGACCTGGTCCTTAATGAAAAAATCATGAGGATGAAATTCAACATAAGTGTTATTGTCGGCAGTAAGACGATGAATAGAAACAAGGTTCTTATTAGCACTCGACACATGCAGGACGTTTTTCAACTGAAGATTCTTATCAGGGGTATGTAAAATTGCATGACCGATATTACTAATGCGCATACCTGAGCCACTTGCTGTGTGCACTTGGTCACCGCCCTTGTACTTGTCCCTAACGGTCAGCTTCTCCAGTTCAGAGGTAATATGATCGGTTGCTCCACTATCGACGTACCAGTTCGTGTCGTAGCCGTAGTTGGTAGTAGCCGATCCTGCAAACTTGGACGTGGGCTGGCAGTCCTCCTCAAAGTGGTACCAGCACACATCGGCCTCATGGCCTCTCTTCTTGCACACCTGGTAGATGGGTTTGGACGCTGCCGAGCCACCTCCCTTGGAAGGAGAGGATGAGTTGTTGTTGTTGCGCCCTCCTTGGCCTCGGCCGCCACCACGGCCTCGACCACGAAAACCTCCACGTCCACGTGCAGCAGCATTGATAGAAGAATTCTGCCCGGCGTTGTAGTTCTCTTGGAGCATCTGGAGCCTGGTCTCATAGGCCAGGAGCTGAGCGTAGAGGTCGCTCAGGGTGATGGGTGTAGTACGCCCCAGCACCGACGACACCAGAGGGTTATAGTCAAAATCCAGCCCAGCAAGAACATACGTGACAAGTTCCTCCTCAAGCAAGGGCTTGCCCGCCGTGGCCAGTTCATCGCCAATGGGTTCACCTTGGCGTAGTATGCTGCGGCAGTCTGGTTTCTCTTCTTAGTGGTTGCTAGCTGCATACGCAGATTTGTCACGCGCGCCTGGGATTGCGCCGTGAACATGTCGGTGAGTGCCGCCCAAACAGCCGCGGAGGTCTTCTTGTTGGTGACTTGCGCCAGGATCTCCTTGGACAAGGAGTTATTCAGATGCGCAAGGAGCAGCTGATCCTGCTTGAACCACTTGGTCCATTCAAGGTTGATGACGGTGACCGCCGGCGAGCTATCATCTTTCTTCATCTCGACGGTCTTGACGGGCTCGACGGCAGTTCCATCCAGGTAGCCCTGATATTCTGCTGCCTGAATGCCAGGCATGATCTGCACCTGCCATAGGAGAAAGTTCTCCCGTGTAAGCTTCTCGGAGATGGATGGCCCAAAGGGCGAATGGTGGGAGTTGGAGGTGGAAGAGGATGACGCCATAGATGCGTTTATGGAAGATAGGCTCTGATTACCATGATAGTTGAGAGGGTAACGTGATTGCCTCTCTTGGCATATCACGGTTCCATGTTGATCAATATATAAGGGGTACAATCTTGTGTTACAAGGCAAGGTAGTTGGATTAGATATGTCTAGCTAACTAACATCATCCCAACTACCTTAGCTATTTACCGTGCACACGATCACGTCATTTGCGTGTTACAATGTGTGTCACGTTACATGAGTTTGTTACAAACATATCTTACATATCTTAACAAAAACCAACGTTTGGATGCCCATGAATTTTTCTAGATGGAATTGACACTTTCTTCTCCAACTCTCCACAATGGACCAGAGGACAGCATGACTAGGTGGCGCTATAGCCCCATCGATGGGGCGGGTGGGCTACATGGTATGGCCCCCTCGATGGGGCAGCCATGGCTGGCACTTCCCCCCTCGATGGCGACCATGGCTGGACGCAGCTTTGGGCGTGTCGGACAAAAACCATGGCAGGATGGAGCTGGGCTTCTGAACGGCGGCCATGGTGTGGTAGCACTGATGACCTCCTCTCGATGGCAGCGCAGCTCCGGCATATGTCACCGGCGGAGGAAGGAGGGGGTGGCGCGGCTCGCCGACGGGCGGAGTAGGCGAAGGGGCACCTGTGTGGTGGAGTGGCGATGTGTTGGAGGGGTTGGCCGGCGTGAGGTGGTGGAGGGCTCCAGTGCCTGACTTTACGACGAGCACTAGAGTTTGGAGAGGATGAGTAGTATTGGTTCGGGGCCGCGAGGGGACGATTCCAGCCAATACAGGGGGTGTCAACTCGGTATTGCTTCAGGGTCGCGATAGTTGAGGTGAATGCCACGCGGGAATGATCCAGTTTCCAGCCTCCAATACCGTGGCCATCCAAGCATATGGAATTCGTTATTCTCATTTCCAATACCGATGCCATGGCCTCAATTCAGACATCCAAACGGGGCAATAGTTTCATTTGAATAAACTCGCTGGCCCAGTTACCTACACAAACACAAATGTTGATGTGGCAGATTTGGTAACTATGTAGTAAAACACTTGATGGCCAATATAAGACATTGAATGGGTATTGTTGTGGTTGACACTTGTCAGAATGTTGGCATTCATGTGTAGAACAAGAATGGTTCCAAGAAAAAGAGCTGATGCAGCAAGTTGTCCATAAACACCTACATCATGCTTAGAACCAGATGAAACATCATGCTAATAACAAAAGATTCACTAGACAATTTTTAGTTAGTGACTGAGTCTATGTAAAGCTTCAACCAAATATTCAAACACCAATAGCCACAAGATCCTCCAACAAGTTATCATGTGGCTACTATCGGTCCTCCAACATGACAAGATTAATTGTCTCAGTTGCTCACAGATTAGCTCGTCTTTCAACAAACTCGATTCACTGTATTTGATGTCTCAGCTGAAAAATGCAATATCTATTTGTCATTACATACACTCTGAATTACCTAACCCTGCACTACAACTTCAAGTTCTATTTCATATCCTGGCCGTCTCTACCAATACTGCACTCACACAACCACTATACTACAGCCCAAACTTGCGGCCGACCAAGGGTCGGTAAAAATATCACAATAGCGTTGGACGGTCGGTCGCTACATATTAGTGACATACGGTCGGTCGCTATATCTTTATTTCTCGTTGGGCGGTCGGACGGTATTTTTATTTCGGCCTGCCGATAGACGGTCGGTCGTTAAATCGTATTTCATTTCTGCGTCACCGGGTCGGTCGGTATATTGGATTTCAGCATGCGCGCCTATGGTCGATCTGCTTCCGCGCAAAAATTAGCAGACCGCACTTGTTGGCGCCGCTCTATCTATTTTGGCGCCTAAAATTTAGTAGACCCCACTTGTCAGATAATAATAGTAAAGCAAACCCTGTCCATTTTTTCCTCCCCCGCCGCCACAGTCGAGTTCACACGGCCAAAAAAATCCCCGTAGCGCTCCTGTTCGCTCCCTCATCGCGGCGGCTCCCAGGTGCTCCCCAACCCCGACGGCTTCCCGGCGCGCCCCCAACGCCGGACGGGATCCAAATCGCGGCGGATCCCAGGTGCTCCCCCCACCCCTGCGGCTTCCTGGCGCGCACCAACGCCGGACGGGATCCACATCGAGGCGGCCCCGGCGCGGTCCGACACCCTAGCGCGCTCAACAGCCCGGCGGCTCCCAGGTGCTCCCCCCCCGGTAGATTCCCGGCGCGCGCGCTACACATCGAGGCGGCCACCCCGGCGCCCCCAACCCCGGCGGCTCCCTGGTGTTCTGCTGCCCCCATCCAGCAGGCATCCAAATCGAGCCTGTCCCGGCGCCCTCCATCCAAATCCAGCCCGTTCTGCTCGTCTCCACGGCCACGTAAGTTATTGTCTCCCATCCATCTTTGATCATGGTCAAGCCCCCCCCCTGTGGTGTTTCCTTTGCTCTCTCTTCAACTGTTCGATGAAATGCTCGAAGAGCTCTGATTATTGATTTTGCATTGTCCCATAGTTATGTTTACATAATCACGTTGCTACATCGCTACCCTTCCACAAACCCACTGCTGGTCTAATTTATCATTTAATTCGAGTGATTAAAGCAATAGTGTTTTTAGTCATTGTTGCTCAAGTGGTTCTTTTCTTCCTGTTTTGTAACAGTTGTGACTTCTCCAAAGCACAGGACATTACATGAGGGAGTAGGAGTAGTGAGGTGCTGTTGTGCTGAAGGCAGGAGCAGATCTGGGAGGTTTCATCCTGCGGAGTCAAGATCCGGTGTTCTGTGAACATTGTGCAAGTCATTGTTGTGTGCTGGGCAGGACCTAGAGGAAGTCATCGTGTTTGTGGATTTAAATCAAGAGGAACAGGTGATGCTCTCTCCCCTTCTCAGGTCTGCATGTGTGTTTACTTTTTTATTCTAAGAGCAATTAATTTGTGGTGCCCAAGTTTATGAATGAATTATATAATTTGGACAGCTTGTTATTCTCCCCATCGTAGCGATTGATGGATAAGTCTTGGATTGATGATGATGCTAGGTAAAAAAAATAATAGCTTCATAAATAGTGAAAGCGCTATATGTGGCTATATAAATTGGCTTTTAACACAAGTTTCATGTAGGAACGGCAAGTCATATTTGCAAGGAGTGAACAATTTCTTAGATTTTGCATTTAGTAACTCAGCTGTTGGTAGAAAGATATTATGCCCATGTAGACAGTGTGCCAACTTTTTTTGGAAAGAGGCTAGCGACGTCTTTTATTGCGACCGGCTGAGTCAGACGCTATATATGTATACCGACCGACCGTAGGTCGCTAAACTGACTTATAGCGACCATCGGTAGGACGCTCTGTGGTATAGGGAACTCTTCAAGTGTCACAAACCGTTCTCCCAGTCAATGCGAGGGGGATGACCGGGGTGTGATGTAGCATATGTCGATGGCGGGTAGGGCGCTACGCAGCCCGAGAGGGTGTCGATGGCGGCGTCAGCGGCGGCTTGAGGCTGAAAATAGAAGGGTTAAACCCTAATTTTTTCTTGATTTCTTGTCTCACAATAGTTGCCCCCATATTTATATGAGGGGTTTACATTTGCTAATGTGCCAGGCCCATTAGTCTTTTCAGGCCCACTTTAATTTAACTAAATAAAAATTACTAATAATAGCTATTTAATAATTAAATATTCAGTCACTACGCTTATCCCGGGCGAATCATTGACTGAGTGTGACATCTCTCCTCGCTTAGAGATTATTTCGTCCTCGAGCTGGAAATCTGGATAAATTTTGTTGAATAAGTCCGCATCTTCCCATGAAGCATCTGCAGCTGCCTTGTTCTTCCATTTGATAAGGACCTGAAGCTTACCTTGCCTGACTCTAGATTTAAGCATGACCTCAGGTTTAAGGACTAGTGTACCTTCGTGTATACGTGGCAATTCCGGTATATCAGCATAAATCTCTCCTCGATGTGGCTTAAGCGTACTAACATGAAAGGCATTGTGTATGCGAGTCCTAGTTGGTAGGTTCAACTCATATGTAACCGGATTAAGAATTCTGTTAATGCTGAAGGGTCCAAAATATTTGGGAGTGAACTTTCCTTTGTATAATGGTGAAATTGTTGCCGCAGATCCGGATAATAACTTGAGCCAAACATAATCACCCACTTTGAACTGTCATTCCGTATGCTTATCAAAATATTTAAGGTAGTAGTCTTGTGCCAATTGTAGACGAACCTTTGTCTGGTTGAGGAAAACATCACGCTGAGATAACATAGCATCCACAGAAGGTAAGGTTGTCTCACCCGGATTATAGCCTCTAATGGTAGGTCGATCGTGCCCATACACCAAGTTGAATGGTGTTGTTTTGGTGGATATATGATATGAAGTGTTATAGCATATTTTGCCCATGGTAACCATCTCACCCAGTCTTTCGGTTTGTCACCAGTCAAGGAGCGTAGATACATTGTGACGATTTTGTTTACTACCTCTGCTTGTCCATCTGCTTGAGGATGATAAGCTGATGTCGGTGTAAGAATGATATTAGAGAGCCTGAAGAGCTCTTGCCAAAACTGACTTGTGAAAACCGCATCTCGATCACTACCAACCGATCTCGGAAGACCATGTAATCTCACAATTTCTAAGAAAATTTTCTAAGCTACTGAAGTTGTTGTGTATGGGCGAGAGAGGGGTATAAAGTGGGCATATTTGGATAGGCGGTCAACCACGGTTAAGATTAGTGACTTTGTGCCTACCTTAGGAAGTGCCTCAATGAAGTTTCCATAGACCGAATACAGCGCTTGGAGGGCGGAATGTACTTAGCTGAGGGTAGGGGCGGAATGTACTTAGCTGAGGGTGGAGTGTTAAATATAGTTAAACAAAAAACTAATTGCACAGTTTGACTAAAAAGTGCAAGACTAATCTTTTAAGCCTATTTAGTCTATGATTGGACAATAATTAATAAATACAAACGAAAAGTGCTACAGAACCCAACCCAAAATATTTCACTAACTAAACACCCTCATAATTGAATTGTCATGTCACTAATTTTTGGTTTAGGTTCTTCCTCCATCCGAGGCCATTTGAATATGTCAAAATAATATGAATTTCAAAATCATTTATCTTAAAATAGATCTTCTAGGCCGTCAAATATCATGTTGCACCTATTTTTTGAGGCGCACCAGCTAGAATTCCCAAGGCATCTCTAAAGTCAGCTTGGAAGCTAAGGCAGCTCATAAAATGACATTTTTAGAGTCGGATTGGCTCGTGAGCCGTCTTCAAAATATTGGGCATTTCTAGAGACGAGGCGTATTAGAAACTACTGTCGGATGCAGATTTTGATAAAGTCACCTCAAACAAAAAGAAAGATGCATCTAAAAATGGGTTCTGTAGTAGTGATTGTAGCCGCAATATGCTTCTTCTTCCGTATTTATAGTTTAGACATTGTTGTGGTAGTTGCACCTGATGTGCCTTGTAGCTGCAACAAAGTACATCGCTTGTGTCTTTGGTATTACACTATACCACAACACTTAATCAACAACGATTGCAGGTTGCTAAAACTTTTAATCGGCGTTGGGCGGTGGGTTGCTAAAACTTTGTCTCGGGACGGACGGTTGCTAAAACTGAATTCGGCGTTGGACTATCCGTTGCTAAAACTATTCGCTTTTTGCAAGGTTGCTATACATGAATAATATAGTCCAATGTCAAGTGGCTAAACAAATTTTACGGGATGTATTTGGGCCCTTCCACGGTTATTTCGGCCCAAAATCATGGAAACCCTAAGTTTTTGATAACCCCTCTGCTCGACTTCGAAGGGTCCAAAATATTTTGGATGGTGAACTCGCCCCCCGCCCGAGAGGACTCGAGGGATGCGCTGACCGGGGGGCTTCACCTCGACTTTATCCGCGGCACGGCGCTCGTGCTGCTACTCCATGACCAGCGCCTCGGCCCAGAGCCGCCACCACCACCCGCTACCCCGTAGATGTTCCCCTCCCGAGACTCCCTTCCCTATCGCCCGGTTGCATCTTCTCCTTTCCCCTTCCCTTCTTGACTTGATTTGTTGATTCGAGGCGTAGGATGCGCCGCCTCGATCTTCTCTAGGTCTGAGGCGGCGGAAGCCGTGGGTATTGAGCCCAAACTACGACAAGGGCACAGCCCCAACGCAGTTCTCCGGTTCCTCTCACGGAGGCAACGCAAGGTCCTTTCTTTCTCCCTTCCTCCCATTAACATTCCTGCAAGCAGTGCAGGAACCGTTGCTCACTTCTATCCCATTAACATTCGTGCTATTTTGTTTCCATTATTAGTTGGGTACAGATTTGGCTATTTGAATTTGATCTCATCGGTTTGAGCATGAATGACGAATTGAAGAAGCTGGAACTCAATATTAATTCACTTCGCTAGGTACTAATTTCAAGTTTGTTTCGTTGCTCCCATTTGTTGCTATATAATATAATAATCAGTGACACTTACTGTTTTGTTTTCAAACCTATGGATGCGTATGTTGAGGATTGGATTAACGAATTAGCCCTAGCACAAATGACCCATTGGGCTATTTGTAACTGGATCTGATAATTGCAAGTGTACATGTATTGTGCCTACTGACTACAACTTTTTTTGCAAAAGAAAATTGTGCGTGCTTCATTGGGTCAGTTAGTAGTAGTGGCAACTCTTATGCTTGAAATTGGCTACATATGTATGTGACATATTATAGTTGTGCAGGGGCTCACCCCCACGCCGCCGCCACATCCGCATCCCGGCTCAGATCTTCTGAAGCTGTGAGTGACCAACTGCCTCTCCAGTCTCTACTGTCATGTTCCGTTTGATCCCTGTCTGTCGAATGTTGTATTTTCTGGATTTGCTGGAACCTCACTAATTTTGGGTTCATCTATTGGTTGTGGTACATGCAAACTGTTTATTTGATCCTATTAAATTAGTGAACTTTTTGCTGCTAGCCTAATAGCTGAGGCCAAGATCTCAACTAGTATATACCATAAATTAGGACCCTTGTAGAAAGGTATTCATCTTTCTTTAGTGCCTGTTGCTGTACCTTTTTTCTAAAATACATTTATCGTTGGAACTAAATTGGTGAGCTGCTGCTAGTTGGATTTACTTAGCATACACAAATATCAACTTATATGGTCAAGATTGAGGATGAAATTGTAACTAGTTGACAGCTGAAATTAGCCTCAACTTCCTTTCAGTGCCCTCTGTAGTCTGCATGGGCACTGTTGCACATACAGCTTCATATGGAACTTCCAGTCTGCTTCTGAAGTTTGATATGAAATCAATCTGGATGTTCATGTTTATATCCATACGTGTCTTAGCACCAAAATTCTTGCAGGGGCAACTTATTTTCCTGTTGCTGTGAATACTAAAGTATGGTTTGGTTTGGTCATGCTGCACTAAATGCTTTTTACTTGTTTAGTATGTTAATACACATTCTTTTGGCAGGTTTACTTCATGTCCAGACAATCTGATACTAGTTTCCCTGTTTTTGCAGTGAAGTCATTCCCCAGGGATGACCCCAAGAAGGCTTGCCACCTCACTGCTTTCCTTGGCTACAAGGCTGGCATGACACACATTTGCGTGAGGTTGAGAAGCCTGGATCCAGTATGCCCACCCCTTCTCTTGTTTGTTAATCAACTGATTTGATCACTTTGTCCAGTTTTTGATAACAGAAAAATTAATTGTAACATATGCACAATTTCCAGCCAGCAGCTTTAGTTTTTTATGGATTTCAAAGCATTTAACTTTATAGATAAACCACACAACTGTTTCTTAACAGGACCATACTGTTTGGGCTCAACACTGTCTGGTGCAAGAACAAGAAGAAGGCCTTCACCAAGTACCTCAAGTATGACAGTGATGCTGGCAAGAAGGAAATTCAGCTGCACCTTGAGAAGAAATATGCCTTTGTTGCCCATGTCATTGCCCACACTTAGGTAAGAAGCCTAATTGTGCTCTCTTGCTCATTCTAATTTCAGGCAACATGCACAAGTGCCATCAGATCCAGAACCATATTGCCTCTGTTATAAGACAATTGCTTGTAAAAAGAGCTCTATAAGAAAATTACTAATATTGGAGAAATCAGCTCAGTACAAGTAATTTTTTGACGGTTTCTCTTTCTTTCATACTTGAGTTCTGTGGATAGTTTGTGATCTGTTAACCTGAAGTGTGTGGCTGCACTTCTAAGGATCCTCCAAATTAACCCTCCCCTGTTTGATCAACTGGGATTGGAGGGGAATTTATCATGCATAGAAATAACGCCTATAAATTTATTTCTGAAATTTTTGGTAGACTGCTTTATTAACCTTCACACTCATATATATAGGTTAATTTTCTTACTGTCGTTAGTGTTATTAACATGCTATGCCTAGCTGTAATTAAGTTTTCATCAGAACTTAGTGGCTATGGCCAGCTTCAGTCAGCTATCCTGTAAAAAACAATAGTAATATATGTCAGCTCTACAAAAGAACTCCAAGTATATATAGTATTTGTTGTCTTTGTTAGCTTTTTTTGTATCTGTAATTTTGGTTCTTCTAAGTTTTTTTTTTGCCTGGGCAAGATGAACTTCGTGATATTTTCTATGTTTCTGTAATTTACACTATTGCTAAGATAATAAATGTCGGTTGCCTTTTATATTTTTCTGAAGCTCTTATATTCCCCTACACATAGGTTAGGCAATGTATGAAGTAGCAAGGCTTTAGTGTCTTAGGAGTATGCTTCTTTCTAATTGCACCTTTTTTTTTTACTTTGTGCAACACTACAAATAAAGACCTGAGATACAATACTGTTGCAAAATAGCTAGAGTATGGTTCTTTCTAATTTCATGTTTTTTTTACTTTGCACAACACTACAAATAAAGACCTGAGATACAAAACTGTTTTTTATTGTACAGTTCTCTAAGTATGCACTATCAACATCAAGTTATATCATGGTATGCAGAGATAGCACCTGCCCTAGGGAACTGGATTAGAACCTTGATTAGCCCATGGATGAGGAGGCCAGTCAGCTTTAGAACATAGACATAGAAAAGGTGTCATTTTGATCCTTGCTATCATCGTTTCTAGCTTGTTTAGTCTCTGTGTACATATGGAAGAAACATTGTGGTCCTTTAATGTGAAATTGTGAACACTACTGTAGTCTATTGATGGTTTAGGCACCATTTTAATATAACAAGATATAACAGATCGTGTTTAATTTGTTAATCCTATTTTTCCTACTGCAGGAACATTGTTCAGGAACCATATTCACATTCGAGCTTAGTTTAGTCTCTGTAATATGTGTTGTTATTGCCGGGATTATATTTAGATTTTATTCTATATTCAGTTCACCTATTATGTTATTTTTTGGAAGTAAACTAAATGTGATTTTTTCAGGGACTTTTGGATGCTAGTACCAACTGATTGGTCATGACCTAATGGCTGTATTGTTGTGGATTTTGAGCTTTTCCCAATGTTTGTTGGTTTTCATGGACATGAGCTATGCTAAACTTTAGATCAACAACTAGGATTAGCCTTTCTTTTGATCATTAGATACGTCAAACAAGGACCAGTTTGATGTTAAGTGACATTATCATGTATAATGTATGTACTTGCTTGATACATGAATCAATGTAATGTGATCACTTGAATATCATCTTCTGTGTATGTGGATGGCTAATGTTTGATCATTAGCTATAATTTGAGGTCAGCTTTTATTTTTTTTATCTATTTCCAACAAGCTCGATGGACTGTCGTATTTATAAGTTTAATATCGCAATGGACCATCCGTTGCTAAAAGCCCTAACTGGTTGTCCGTTGCTAAAGCTTTAGTATTGTGCTGTCCGTGGCTAAAGAAGGGTCCGTCCGCTGTATATATTTAACCACGGCTTCATTAGCATCTGCAGGGGTCCGTCGCTGTAACTTTTAGCCACGGACTGAAAGTTGTTGTACACCCCATAGAGCAACGGATCGAAAGTCGCTGATTAAGGGTTGTGGTGTAGTGTTACAAAATTTCAATTTCTCCTAAAAATAATTATAGCATACTCTCTTATTAAGTAAAGAAAAATTAATAGCAATGTAGGGCTAGACCATATATAGATCAATCTCATTCAATTCTTGTACCATCATTAGAGAATCTTTTCTCAAAAAGTAAATAAAAGATAACTACATTTATAATATATAGTCATGAAGCAGTACATTAGAAGCATAGACAAACTCTGCATATATTTATTGTCCTGCAGAAAAGATTGATAATACAATTATAATCATACTCTTTATGCATACAAATTAAGTAGCAATAGGGACACAGTTCACATCACAAATCACCTCTTGATTAATTTGGAATAGAATTATTGTAAGGTTTGGCTTTAAGCCAGAGCATAGACTTCCTTTTTAACGTTATACCAAAAGCCTCTGCCACATCAAGTTCTTCTAACTTGGCACCATTGGGCAGATCCCAATCAAAATGGTAAAGAAGGCTAGCAAGCGCCAGCTCTAGATTGGCCAGTCCAAGTGTGATGCCAGGGCATATTCTCCTGCCTGCCCCGAATGGTGTGAACTCAAAATCATTACCCCTGAAATCGAGATTGCTATTTTCAAATCTTTCTGGCCTAAATTCCTCTCCATCGTGCCATAATCTCTGGTCCCTTGCTATTGCCCAAGCATTTACAAACACCTTGGTTCCCTTTGGCACATCGTAGCCCAAAATCTGACATGACTCGCGGCATTCTCGAGGGACCAAGAGTGGCACGGGAGCATGCAACCGTAAAGTCTCCTTGATCACCAGCTGTAGATATCTTAACTTGACCAAATCACTTTCAGTTATCTTGTCTTGTCCTTTAAATGTCTCCCTCACCTCCGATTGGGCCTTATGCATGACTTGTGGATTCTTAACAAGCTCCGACATTACCCATAGTAGAAGAGTTGAAGATGTTTCACTCCCTGCAGAAAAAATATCCTGCAATACAACCTTACAATTACAAATTGCAAAACATGGCATTCAAATATATTGATTCTCCACAAGTTACACTAAAAGAATCTTAACAAGAAAACCTAAAAGATTTAATAGAAATTTAGTACTCGCTCCGTCATGTAATAGAGTGCATTCTAGTATTCAATTTTTTTTCCTCAAATATAGTGCATTTTAAAGTTGGCCATTTGGCACGGGCATGATGAGCCGGCCCAAGCATGGCACGTAAAAGCACAGCCTGGGAACGACATGGCCCGGCTTCCATAGTGCGCATGTCTGGCACGGCCCGACCTTAGTGCCGTGCCTGGGCCGCAAGTTCTGCCCGTAGTGCTATCCCAGGCATGACACGGTTTTTGTGCTGGCACGATGCGGCCCGGTATTTTCCAGACATTGGATGGTCTAAGTTGAATCAGAGCTATTGGATGCTCCTATCCTCATATTTTGAAACCGTGTCACGGTGGGCCGGCGTGCGTGCCCATCAGCACGGCACAACACGCCCCGAGTCCCCATAGGGCCGTGCCTGGGCCGAGGGTTGGGTACAGGGTGGCCCTATATTAGGCACGACACGTTAGTGCCACCGGGCCTAGTAGGGCCGGGCCTGATAGGGCCGGGCCGGGCGACCCGTTTGGCCATCTGTAGTGCATTTTAAGGATAAATCCAGTTTTTACATTAAATACTTTTCATTTATCAATCATTCACCACTAATGAAGTTCATGATTACATTCACCATTAATCACGTTCATGATACCATTCACTAATATCATTATGAAAAACACCTTATAATAAGTAACACCTAATAATTATGAAAAACATTTCCTTGATGCTAAATTAGAACATTAATTGAAGAAACACAAATAAAAACATTAAAGAACAAAGTATCTTTGAAATTAGAGCTTTTGCAGAGGTGTGGTGTTAGATAGTAAGCGTATCTTACCCAAATGACCATGCTGACAATCTCGTTGGTGAGAGCGAACTGCAGGCCACCTTCCCTCTGCAGCCTCAGGAGAACGCCCAGAAGGTCCTCCTCGTCTCGCTCTGGGGTCGCCATGGCTTCACGCTCCTGGATGATGCTCTGAATGATACGATGCATGTTCCTCTGGCACCTCCTCGCGTCCCTCGCGGCGGCGCTGAACCGGCGTATCAGCCGCGAGGATGGGTAGAGGTCCGCCAGGTTGAACCCGCCGAACAAACGCACCACTTCGTCCAGCTCATGGATGTATTCATCCTGGTACTTGCACCGGTCGCCGACGACCGTGCGCACTGCGACGTCGTTTATCATGCGGGAGATCCCTTCGGTGAGGTTGACCGGCTGCTGGCCACCGCCGCCCTCATCGGAGATGGAGCGGAGGAGGCGCGCCACCTCGGCTTCCCGGATGCTCCGGAACGTGAGCACACGCCGCTGGCTGAAGATCTCGAGCATGCACAGCTTGCGGAGCTCGCGCCAGTGGGCGTTATAGGGGGAGAAGATGATGTCGTTGCCGCCGCAGCTGATGGTCTCGATGGTGACGCCGAGGTGGCGGTTGCAGAAGGCGAGGTCGTGGGTCCTCATCACCTCCCGGGCAGCCTCGGCGGAGGAGACCACCAGCGTGGGCACGGCGCCGAAGCGGAGCATCATGAGGGGCCCGTATGTTGCGGACATCTCGCGCAGCGCACGGTGTGGCAGGTCGCTGAAGCGCGACAGGAAGAGGTGGTGCAGGCTGCCGATGAGCGGCAACTGCCATGGCCCTGGTGGAAGGCGGAGCGCCGGTGGCTTTGTGGGTGATGATGTGATGTAGCTCCGGATCAGCCTATGAAGGAGGAGGGCGAGGAAGACGAAGGCCATAGTATGCATGATCCTGATGTCCATTTTTGGCCAGGGGATGGTCTGGAATCTGGATGGGACAAGTTTGGAGCCAAGCGCCAACTACCGATGGTGAGGACTACAGATATGGAGGAGCTGACATATAAAACAGAGTGGGTATACGGAGTAGGTTTTCCATTTGGCGTGTGAAACCGAAAAACAAATGTGAAATCGAATAAAAAATATTTTCCATTTGGCGTGTTTGTTGTTCCTATAAAACAGAGTGGGTATACGGAGTAGGTTTTCCATTTGGCGTGTGAAACCGAAAAACAAATGTGAAACCGAATAAAAAATATTTTCCATTTGGCGTGTTTGTTGTTCCTACACCACTGGTGTACGTATATCTACTACTCCAACAAAGGTAAACCTCATTTAGGAGTTCTCTCAATGCACGGTAACCACCTCATAACAGAAGCATTTATGGTCAACTAGCCTTTGCATTTATAATCTACATGCAAACAAACATATCATCCACTAGCATTATGACACGTTATCCACTGACATTAATTTAAATTGTTTATCCTATTATAAAATAATTTTATTTCAAATTATCAGAAATTTCTATGGCAACCAGGGGTATTGTTTTCTTAATCCTTGAGACCCTTAAGGTTTATGTGTTAGCAACCTTAAATTCCGCTGGGATATATTTATTTTGTGCACGCCATGCATGAGCCTTCAAGATACTAAATTATGTATTTGTTTTATTTTATATGATCAGACAGCTTTATTCGGAGCAACAGATGAAGCTATGGTTATTAGGCCAGTCTCAGTGGGAGTTTCATGGACATTTTCATACACATTAAATAGGGTGTCACATCAGCAGAAATTTACTTTTTGCATGAAACTGTGAGGAAAGAGAAGGAAAACGTTTCACCATGGTGAAACCCTTGAGGGTTGTTTTCCATGTGTTGGAAACAGTGTGAAATCCCCTTTGAGACAGAAATTATTTTTCAATATGGAACTGTGCAATGAAATCGTGCAATGAGAGAGAGACCATGGGGCCCATGAGTCTATGAAACTGTGTATTGAGGGATATGTCTATTTCAGTCCAAATTTTCTCATCATGGAAAAACCAGGAGGTGAAACACTCCATTGAGACTGGCCTTAGGTCATTACATCATGCATATGTGACAGAATTGTTGAAGTTATATCAACTCACATTCGCCTGTTATTGTTTTGGAGTTTCTGACTGATTCAACAGTTGGCTGCAAGGAGGAGTCGGCCGGGCAGAATGGCCCAATTTGGGCTTGTTTCCACTGACCTAGGAGCTCCGGCCGTATGCAGTGAAGACGACACTGACCCTTCCAGGGCGGCCCCTCCTCCGCTCCCGCTCTAGTGGCTGCTGCCGCAGTCGACGATCGGCTCGCGGATGTGGCGGCCAGTGCGCCCCTCACGTCCTCTCTCCTTGGTCCGAGTTGGCAGGCCAGAGCGCTAGGTTGCCAGGCCCGAAATCTCCGATGGCCAAATCTGCACCCGCTGCGCCGAACGGCGGCGACCTATGTTGCGGCCGATGGTCTTGCAACTTCCAAGAGGGGCGCGGAAGATGATGGCGGGTTCTTCTTCGGCAGACTGGGCGGTGATGTAGTGGCCTCTAGGAGGTCGGATCTGCTCGGCATGGTTCCAACGGGTTGGGCGGCGCCGCGGTGGCCTCTAGGAGGTTGGATCCGCGCACCCCCGGCTGCATATGTTGGGCATATGGCTCTAGCGGGATGGGTGGCTCCGCAGCTGCCTCTAGGAGCGGATAGGCAGGGATCCAGCAGCTACAGCCACGCCATGTGCGGACCCTTACTCCTACACCACTGGGTATGGTGACGAAGAAGGTGGTGATGCAGCAGGTGGCGTATCTCATTTGCGGGCGTGCAGGGGTGTTGGGCAAACGCGATTCCTAGAGGAGCTCCGGTGTTGACAAAGATGGCGTCGTGTAGCTTTGTTCTCCTTCGTTGTGGCATTGTCGAAGATGCTCCTGCTATAGTCGCAAGACTTTCGGGTGAAAACCCAAAACGGGACAAGACAATAACCCTGACAAGCATAGGGAAATATCTCGAGATCAAGAAATGTATTCCCTGATAGATTCTTGCAGTCTGACAGAGTTTCGTGTATAGCTTAGCTTCTTCACTGTGTGGAGGTGTAGCGTATTTGTAGGGGCTAACGAGAAGTGCAGTTTCCATCAACGGCAACATATCGATGTGAATAGTTTAAACATCTATCACATGTATGTGTCAAGAGTTAATCATGTCCCGCACGGTACTACAGGAATAGTCGGTTGTCAAAAGTTGATCCATTGTAATCTTAGCTTTTCTCACCTACTACTGCAACAGTGCTATGGCTCACGCATCACATCCATACCTTTAACCCGATGTTGTACAATACACAAGACAGCGAAGCATCCACGCCCATTACGCAGATGACCTTGTCCTAAGCAAATAGTGGATTAAATGCCATGTCCAGTAAAGCAGCACCAGATTCACAAAACTTCGACCCGACACCAATTTTAATGCTGTCAGAAATCGCAAACTCTTTCTTCACAATCTCATAAAGCTTATCCGGTGTATCGTTCTTGGCCTGTCACAGTGCATACTACAAAGAGTCAGATGAAACCCTATTATGATTGTGGTAAGCGCACACATATTGCAAGATAGCATTGTATCACTTTTTTTTCGCGACACCTTTGTTTTATTAAGAGGAGGTAAACCAAATCCAAATACAAACTAAGTCGGGATGCCGAGCGGACTTCAGGCTGCGAATGAGAGAAACAAAACACAACACAACAAAGAGCAAGCAACCTAACTACTGGATGCAACCCGTAAGCTGATTTCAAGATAACCAGATGCCGCGACTAGGCCGGAAGCACTCTCAGGCCAGACTGGCTGCACTGATGCGCCGCTTCTTCCCCCGCAGAAGGAAGACCTCCATGGCCTCCATGTTGACCTCAGCGTTAGGGCCCGTGAGGGCAGCCTGCAGCTCAGCAAAGGAGACTGCATCCTCACGCTCGGCCTCGACCTCGATCCCCATCTTCTTGAGCAAAACTCTCCTTGCCTGGTCCTCTAGCCTATGTAGCCTGGACCCACTCTTTGCAGCGAGCCGTGCACTGCGTTTCGACATGAGCTCGGAGGCGTCTTGGCGCGGACGCGTTTTCCTCAAGACTGGCGTGGAGAGTAAGGATGGCTCCAACGACCTCTTGAAAGCGGCTACGAACTCGTCAGCCAACGGCACGAGCACCAGGCTCGAAGAGTGTGCAGTGCACCCATCTTCGTCGCCACCAGCTTTAGTGCCACCAGCGTCAAGCACCGGGAGGTCATCCCCGACCTCAGATTGCAGCTCAAGCACATTGTGCACCTGAACCCTAGGCGACGAGGATGGGGGGCTGCCTAGTGCAGCGTCGAACACGACGGTGACTAGTGGAATGGCGAACTCGGCCTCATCCAAGTCGGCCCACCAGTCGTCCACCGGCCCAGGAGCAGTAGGCGATGGAGGGGCACCCACAAACGCAGCCTGCACCGAAGGTCCCAATGCCAACGCCGCCTGTCGAAGGGGAGGTATCGGTGTGACGCCCTCAGTTGCGGCGACCTCATCGACCAGCTCAGTATCCATGACGTTGAGCTGCGGCGACGAAGGGGGTCACCTGCCCCTGCTGGTCCACCAGTGTGGATGAGCGCACGACGATGGATGTCGCAAGCTCAACGAGCATCGGTCAACCCATACAACGAGTCCGCACCCTCCCCCGGCTGGTTAAGCGCCAAAGAAGTCAACGACAAAGACTCGGTGGTGACGGCTAGTCACCTCCGGATGTAGCTGGCGCCCCCCACCAACATGCACATCTCCAACGACGAGAGGGCGCCCCCACTCGCGCCTGTGTCGCCGATGTCGAGGTGGTGGACAGAGAATCTGTCCAACACGGATCGGGCCGCAGGCGTGCGGTTTCGGCGTGCTAGGAGCCCCCTGGCCGCTGCCACCACCTGCCGACGCCAAGGCTGCCCTGGCGCTGGCTGGCTCGAACACGGCTCAATGAAGGGCACTAAGGTTGACGACAGTGTCTGCAATCCCGGGCTGATGCCTCGTTCCAAGGCGTAAGAGGCAGCGGAACGAGGAGGTACACTAGGCGGCGATGTGGTCAGCCACCAAACAGTTAAAGCAGAGGCCGACGAGGAAAGGCGGCACAGGCCGCTGGCGACGAGGGAGACGTGGTGCACGACAACGTCCACGACAACGGCGTTGGACAAGCGTGAAGCCATCGGCGTCGACCGGCGCGGCCAGACATGGTACGTGGCGTCGAGGAGTCAATGGGTGACAAAGGAGGCGCTGGCCGAGCCGTTGGTGCACGGGCACCCGCTCAACTGGCCATGGACCGAGTCGCAGGCATGCGGGCACACGAATGGTTCGGGGAAGCCACCGGGGGACGATGACGACGATGTTGTCCTTCCAACGGGTGGCGACCGGGCTTGAGGCGCAGCTGAGCCCCTCGTAAGATGTAGGTGATGGCGGGACCTCCGAGGCTCGACGGGCAGCTACAAGGAAGGAAATCTCGGCTTTGGAGGGTGACTCGTCATCGGAGGCATCGTCATCGTCATCCGCCCACTCGCCGATGCGCCCATGACGCCCCCCCGAAAGTGACTCACGGGGTGGAAGGGCACGACATGGGGGACGGGTGGACGACCGACCGATGAGGGGGGCAGATGGGCGGACGAGGGCGACATCGCTGTTAGGGGCATCATCGCATCCCACATTGTCCTCGTCGAGGATGTCTTCGACGCAGAGTAGCGAGCCATCCATGACACCGAGACCCAACTACGCCGGCCCCGCGGTGCTACAGCGAATCGGCGACCCCTCGGCAACCGACCTAGGTACCACTGCAGCGGCAGCCGAAAGGCGGCGTGGGCTGCTGGTTCGCAGGCGAGCCGAGGCCGGATCCCCTGCCGGGTTGACGACGCAACTTGGGGGGCCGTGGCAGCGCCCCTGAACAGCCGCAAGAGCGTCTTGGTGATGGCCCCTCCAACCGGG
Organism: Hyparrhenia diplandra; assembly: GCA_015847255.1. NCBI lineage: Eukaryota > Viridiplantae > Streptophyta > Magnoliopsida > Poales > Poaceae > Hyparrhenia > Hyparrhenia diplandra. The sequence continues at coordinate 75,698 of JADLZK010010361.1, forward strand.
ACCCAAGAAGCGCCGGGCGTTGGGACTGGGTTGTAGAGGATGTCCGCGCCGCGGGGTCGCCGTTAGCGGCGCTGGGGAACTCGGACCTCCAACCCCCACCACCACCTTCTCAGGCACCAGGGGAGACTCGGGACGCACGACGGCCATGTCAGGGAGCACGGAGGCACCCGCAGCTACGGTAGCCATGGCGCCGCCCGGAGCTGCGCGCCCGGTGGCAGCATTGGGCACAACTGGCGAAGGCTTGAGGCGGCACGACGAAGAAGAGACAACAGCTACGGGAGCCACATCCCTGCCGGAGCGGTAGCAGGCTCGACGAGCAGCAGCTCCAGGCAGTTCGACGAGGGTGCGACAGCAGCAGCTGCAGGAGCTGCGGTCCAGCCCCGAGCAGCATGCGCGACAGCAGCAGCAGGCTCGGCGGGCAGCCGCCCCGGGCAGCACGACGAACAGGCACGACCCTCACTGCAGCAAATCCCGGAGCAAGTAGACGCACCAGAAGGTAGATCATGGAGAGGTGATACCAGATCTGTAGCTAGAGGAAGGATTTTGGCAGGATTGAGTGGAGATTTTGGTGGATTTTGTTGCTCAGATGAAGGGGGCGGACGAGCGCCTGAGGGGAGCGGATGGGGCTCCAACGGCCACATCAGCATTGTATCACTGGAAATATGTTTATCTTGCTAGAAAAATTGCAATGCTAGAACAACATGAATATGCATATTTGGATCAATGAGGATGCCTGGGGATAGCTTATGCCTATAGCAATGATGAGCATTTATCTGTGTGTTTTGCACGCAGCGTGTGAATTCGAATTTCACATAGCATTATATTGCTATCATGCATCTCATCCTTTATTTAGCGCATCTATGCCTTCACAGACATTCTTCTAGTACCAATGGTTTGGTTTCTCTGAGGAGAAGGTACAATTCACCTAGTTAAATAGGTGCTCAAGGGTTTACAGTTTATAGGATGTGTCGCTTAAGCGTTGTGTCAAACCGCATAATCCTTTCTTTCTGTTGGCCCACATGTCATAATTTTTCCCACAGTTGTGGAGTACATTTCGATGTACTCACCCTTCCTTTTTGTCCCCCTGCTAGCGAGTTGCTCAGACTAGATGGCAGAGTCGTTAGAAGACGATGTTTCCCGAAGACGATGTCGTTGCTAGGCTGGTGTACCCCCGGTCGACTACCTGCGGGGATGGATACTCTGCTTCACTGAAACTCTGATGTATATTTTCTGTTCAGACCCTTTGGTCATTTTATCATTATGATATCACTTATTATAATGAAACATTGTTTTCTATACCATTCTATTGTCACATGTATGAATAAATAGATCCTGACATACATGTGTTGTGCATTCAATTTTATTTTATAAAATCGGGTGTTGACAGCTACCAACTTGATGCATCGAAGGTCGATGGAGATGGCAATGCCCGATTCAAGCGTGAAGGCTATTTCGCTATGGGCCGTGGCGTCGTCCCTCCTGCCGGCTAGGTTGTTCCTGACCCTGAAGAGGGCTATGATGTTGTTTTTGGGGATCTCTTCGCGTGGGGCCTTTGCTTCCCTTGTGTTAGTTTTCTCCGCCACGTCATGAGTGCATTCAACGTTCAATTGCACCAACTTACACCTAATGGGATCCTGGCTCTGAGCAAATTTTGCTAAGACTACCTGTCTTACGGTGTTGAGCCTCACATAGACACCTTTTGCACTCACTGCAAGCTTCAGAAGTAGCCGAAGAACGTCAAGTCCAGAGGTATCGATCAAGCCCAACATCAATTTGTGAACCCAAAACTTTACGCCCATGCAAACTCTCAAAAAGATTGTGAACTTTTTTTTTATCTAGTTGAGCTAGCTTATAAGTCGGCACAACAATTAAGGCATATGGATTTTTAGTCTAGTCTTAATGGGATTTGAAGTGAGTTTCATTCTCATTTAGTACAACGACACATCAACAAATTTGTTGGTTTGACGACTTAATTATGAATATAGAGAATTTCATATAGGCTCTGTTTGGATGTAGATACTGAAGACCTTGGCATTGAATTGGTTTGAATACCAAATCAGAGCAATATTGGTATTGGGTTAAAATACCAAAACCATTGTTTGGATGCCCATGAAATTGCATGATGGAATTGACCCTTTCTTCTCCAACTCTCCACAACGGACCCAGGGAAAACATGGCTTGGCAGCGCTATAGCCCCCTCGACGGGGTGGACGGGCTACGTGGCGTTGGCCCCCTTGACGGGGCAGCCATGGCTGGGCGGCGCTGTCCACCCTCGACGGCTACCATGGTTGGGCGTAGCTTGGCCAGATCTAGACAGAAACCATGGTAGGTCGAAGCTGGGCTTCTCAACGGTGGCCATCGCGTGGTAGCACTGACCTCCTCTCGATGGCGGCATAGCTCCAACATAGGTCGCTTGACGGAGGGAGGAGGGGGTGGAGCGGCTCACCGATGAGCAGAGTAGGCGAAGGTGCACCAGCGCGGTGGAGTGGCGAGTGGTTGGAGGGGCTGGCCGACGCGACATGGTGGACGCCTCCGGTGCCGGACTTTACGATGAGTGCTGGAGTTTCGAGAGGATGAGCAGTATTGCTTCGGGTCCACGAGAGGACGATTCCAGCGAATGCAGCACGGAGCCCTCGGCCACGTCTGGTGTCAACTCGGTATTGCTTCAGGGTCGTGATAGTTGAGGTGAATGCCGCACGGCAATGACCCAGTTTCCATCCTCGAATACCATGGCCATCCCAACACGTGGAATCTGGTTTTCTCATTTCCAATACTGATGCCATGGCCTCAATTCAGACATCCTAAACGGGGCAATAGTTTCATTTGAATAAACTATATACTAAAACTCTTGATGGCCATAGTAGACATCGAATGGGTAATGTTGTGGTTGAAACTTGTCAGAATGTTGCACTACGGGAAACGGTGGCTTTGCCGAGTGTCCTGTTCTTTGCTAAGTGTATTTTTTTGGGCACTCGGCAAAGAGACTCTTTACCGAAAGTGCCAAAGAAAAAAACACAAGGCCAAAAAAAAAAAAAAAACACTCAGCAAAGAAGGCTTTGCCGAAAGTGCCAAAGAAAGGCACTCGCAAAGACACTCTTTGCCGGGGGCCAAAAAAGACACTCGGTAAAGAGAGTCTTTGCCGAAAGTGTCTTTTGGCACTCGTCAAACTAGTTTTTTAAATAAGTTTTTGAGACCCTAATGTGATCAAATAAAAAAGTTTTCAACTACAAAGTTTCATAACTTCACAACCTCTACAAAATTTATTATGGTCATTTCTTCATTTGACAAAGCTTTAGTAACATTGTTCACCAAACTTAGAACCCTCTCATATCCTCTCATAGTTTCTTTGGAACTAGAAGAGAGATCAATAACATTCACGAACAATGTTACTAGCATTTTGTCAAACGAATAAATGGGTACAGTAAATGTTTTAAGTCTCCAAAAGATATAAACCTTTGAAGTATAAAACTTTTTTATTTTAATTTATCTTATCATAGAAAACAACATTTTAATCTCTCAAATTAGAAATTCAAAATTTTCAAACCATCTTGGATGGAGAAACTTCCTAAATGAAAATTGTAGATCTCAAAAAGTTATAAAACTTTATTGTTGACACTTTTTATTTGAATTCATTTAGGGCTTCAAAAATTGATTTTAAAAACCTTTTTGCTGAGTGCCTAAAAAAAAGACACTTTCGGTAAAAGAGCCTCTTTGTCGAAAGTGCTAGTTTTTAACACTTGATAAGAAGTTTTTGAAATCAGTTTTGAGCCCCTAAACAAATTTAAATAAAAAAAGTTGTCGACTACAAAGTTTTATAACTTTTAAGATCTACACATTTCATTTAGGAAGTTTTTCCATCCAAGGTCGTTTTAAAAAATTCAAATTTCAATTAAATTTGAAATATGAATATTTCAAATGACCTCGCATGGAAAAACTTTCTAAATGAAATGTGTAGGTGTTAAAAAGTTAAGAAAATTTGTAGTTGACAACTTTTTTTTTTTTTTTTGAAATCACCTTATCATGGAAAACTATGTTTGAATCACTGAAGTTTGAAATTTTCAAACGATCTTGGATGGAAAACTTCCTAGATAAAAATGTAGATCTGAAAAAGTAATGTAACTTTTACAGGTTGAAAACTTTTTGATTTGAATTCGTAGTCCAGTGGTAAGGAGAATTATTGTTGAGAGAGAGGTTGTATGTTCAAGTCCCTCCCTCTTCACATTTTTTGTCAAAACGGTGAAAAATGTTCGAAAAATTTGAATTACATGGTAGCTTGATGTGATTGGTTGGTTGCCCGCCCCCAAAAAAAAAAAAAAAAAGTTTTTTTTTGCTATTTTTTTGGGTTTTCTGGCATTTTCTCTTTGTTGAGTGTTTTTGTTTGCCGGGTATTTTCCTTCCAACACTAGGATCTTTGCCAAGTGTTACACTCAGCAAAGTCTTTGCGAAGTCTATAAGGGCATTTGCCGAGTGTTTGTGACACTCGGCAAAGAGCATGATTCCAGTAGTGGTGGCCTTCATGTGTAGAACAAGAATGGTTCCAAGAAAAAGATTTGATGCAGCAAGTTGTCCATAAACACGTGCATCATACTTAGAACAAGATGAAACATCATGCTAGTAACACAAGATTCACTAGACAATTTTTAATTAGTGACTCAGTCTATCTAAACCTTCAAGCAAATATTCAAACATCACTAGCCACCAGATCCTCCAACAAGTTATCACGTGGCTACTATCGGCCCTCCAACATGACAAGATTGTCTCAGTTACTCACATATTAGCTCGTCTTTCAACAAGCTCGATTCACTGTATTTTATGTCTCAGCTAAAGAATGCAATTTCTATTTGTCATTAGGTACACTCTGAATTACCTAACCCTGCCCTGCAACTTCAAGTTCTATTTCATATCCTGGCGGTCTGCACTCATACAACTCTTCAAGTGTTGGTTCAGATGGTCCCATCTCACTCCTGAACTCTCAGTTTGGGGAGATGAGGACGCTCTATGTCAAGAATTCCCACATGCTCCAGCGTGGGGATAAGTCATTTCTTAGGGTAGGAGGATATCGTCATCGGCAGTCACCCGTCGCTGGTTGGACCGCATACAACAACGCCCCGGTGTGTCCATTGTAATAAGGTGTGTGTGTGTGTGGGGGGTGGGGGTGCAGATGATGTACTTACCATTGCAACTAATGGTGTCGAGGGTGACTTGGCAGTTGCATCCATAATAAAAATAGAAATTTTCTATAATAATTGAGGAAAAATTCAATGGCTCAAATCGCCCGAGAGCGGCCGATCCGACGGCTACAAAGGCTATAGGCAATGGGAGGCAAAGGCCCGTAGGCAAAAATTGCCTCCTGTTGTGTGTATGACAGTGGGCCATAGAAGCAAAAATTGCATCCGGTTGCCTCCGCAAAATACGAGGATTAAGACTGAGCGTTAATTGCATTCTCGTAGTTCTTTTTTTTATCAAGGGTAAAACGGGTAACTCTATAACTACACAATATTATTTTGACTAGTATAGTTAGGGTGGATAATAATTTTGTAGTATACTTAGATTACATTCCATGTCATGTACTTCTAGAATCAAAAAAAAAATGTCGATCTCCCCTCTAGGGTTCCTCCTCCGCCCGGTGAACCGCCGCCGCCACCCGATCATAACTACACAATGCTCAGGGTCAAGGCGTCAGTGGGGGTTCCGCTTGGCCCGCTTCATAGCCGCTGTCACGGGTGGTGGAGGGAGGGGCGAGGCAAGAAGCGGTGCCAGCGGCGGTGGCACCTCGGTCGCGTCGCCCGTGCGGCGCTGCTGAGGCTGGCCAAGTCCGGCCCGCGGGCGGCGGGAGGTGCTGGAGTCCGGCAGCGCGGGCGGTGCCTTTGCGGCCGCTGGAGGCGGGGGCCAGGCGGCGGCCCAGCGCCAGTACACCTCAACCTGGCGGTGATGACACGCGCGTTGGGCTCGTGGCGGGACGGCGCCGTGGACGCGCTCACCAGCCTCGCCACCGTCGGCGTCAACAAGTGCACCATCGGGCGCACCCTTCGCCATCCCGGCGCTGGTGGGTCTCCTTCGCGCGGGCACGCCGGGCCGCGAGGCCGCCACGGTGCTCTACGAACTCGCAAGCTGCCGGAGAACCGCCGCGCCGATGCGCGGGCGCCGCGCGCGCGCCCGACTTCGCCGCCGCCCGCGGCTCAGCCGTGCCGTCGAGGTGGTCGGCCTCCTCGCCAGTGCCGGGAGGGCCGCCAGAGCTGTGCGAGGATCCCCGGCGCCGTCTCCGTGCTCACGGGCGCCGCCAACCGGATTTGTGCCGAGAGCAACGAGCTGGCATGGAAGCAATCAAGCTGCAAGCTTTCAACCTCTGCGAGGCTCGTGAATTTGGTTGCTTCATCATTTGCTAGATGATTGTACCGAATTGCACTGAATGATTGATTTGCTAGATGATTGTACTGAATTGCACTGAATGATTGATCTGAAATTCTGAGCCTTCTCTTTGCAGAGATGGACACATCAAGCCCTGCGGCACTTGTCAATGCAGAGATTCTGAGCATGTTTGTTGGGCGAAGAGTGCGCACAGTTGTTCAGGTCCAACGCAATGAAGGTGGAATGATTGTTGGGCAGTCCACTGATGGGCATCAGTTGAGTGTCAAAAGCGCCATGGACATCCCTGCATCACACTTTATGGAGGTTTATGGAATTGCTGAAAACAACCAGACCATCCGTGCTGAAGTTTGCACTGATTTTGGTCCCAAATTTTGTGAGATTTCAAATGCCGTTGGCCCTTTGATTGCAATAGTATGAACTGTTAGTATATTCTGAGGTGCTACCATACAGCAATTATGGCTTAAAGTTGTGTACATAAATTTATACTTAAAGTTGTGTAGCTAAATTTATGATGTATTCCGAGGAGCTTATTATGGCTTAAAGTTGTGCAGTCCTTTATTCGATGCCGTACCTTGCAGCTTATTGTTCAGCAAGGATGGATGGAGTCTCTGTTCTCCCCAGGAACCTATACCAGGTGACTGGAAGTTCAAAGACTGAAAGCCCCCTTCACCAGCAACTCCTCTAAGCCACATGAAAGCATTGCTGTCATCTTAAGTGTAATATTTTTGCATAACGTCCAAAGTAACTGAGATGATGTACATGAATGTTCCTTGTAAACTAGGCTCAGTTGTACATTCATGTTGAAATGACAAACACAGCATTGTCGATAAAAAGGTTATCTCTGTACATATCGTGATGCTTCTTAAGTTCTGATGCATTTTTTTTTTGTTTAATAGAGTAGGCCAGTTGGGAACTCAGATTTGAGATCCCTGCGACCTGCCTAAAAGCATGGCCACCTTAAGTGTCCTGATGAAGCCTGAATGCGCATAATATCCTTCCATCTAAGATTTTGCAACAGAATGACAAACATCATTTTACACGGGTTCATTTTCATGCAGTGTATCAGGAGGAGAGAAAAACAAAATGTGCATGAAAAATCCATGGTGAATTGAGCAAATGTCGAGATTAAGATAGCCAGCTATAAGATTGACAAAACCACATAGACAACCATACTACTGTCCTTTTCAGCGCAAGATGCGGTTAGACTAATGTAGCCATTACATAATAATTCCCTAAACACTATCTTGACACTTTGACATCTTAGAGATCAATTACATCATCTGGAGCCTTATATGGGCTGGTTAGAAATTTTCCTAGCTGCGAACTACGTTTAACTCGCTTAGAGATAGATTCGCTACGCACTTCATCTGCGACAATAGGAGGTGCAGTGGCAACATTTCTCTTTGGGGCTCGTCCTCGTTTCCTCTTTGCAGATCCTCTTGGTGCCAAACATCTTCACAACAATTTCACTGTATTCCAGCAAAGAATCATCATCCGACATTTCCTCCTGAAAATACGAACCTTCCATTAGAACAGTTAAACTGATACTTAGGATAACATATGGCTGCTAGTTTGGTGTATTCATAGGCACGGAGTACTTAGGCAATATAGATTCACAGGCCCATCATTATATATGGACAGGAGCCATTATTCTTCAAATGCATATAGTAAGGAATAAAACAATAGTATATCAGCAACAAACCATAATACCACCAATCATTAACTAAGGACAGCAGCCATTATTCCAATTGCAGGCTGAAATAAAGTGGTCTAAGCATTTAACATTAGTTCACCAAAATTATGAAGCTGGTGACAAGCAGTGGCAGCAGTAAGCTGGTGACAAGCCCACGAGCAGTTTCATTTTTTACCCAAGCTTGGGCTATTCATGATTGATCAAATGAAACACCAGTAAATTGGCCGGGTGGCTCCTTGGCAGGGCTGACACATGGCAGCACCCAAACAGACCCTAATTATGGATTCCATGTTCATCAGAGATCACATAATTGCATAGGAGTCAAATCTAACAGGACCCAGTACAAAGGATGGCATTTGATTCCAGCGTAACCAACAATGGCCCATAGCTATTTGTCCGAACTCCAAAACATTTTCCAACATTACAGCTGGGAACTAAAATTGAAATATGTACTAGAATGGAATCATGAGGTTTGCATCCAACCATATATACAGTGAATATAATGACCGAACCTTAACTTGTGAAAAAATATAAAAATCGCCAACTTGATCACTTGCTGGCTGCCAGCAGAAACTCAAAAGGGACTGAGGCAATAAGGGACATAGGATGAACTGACAAGCCATCATGGTAAACTACATCCAAGGTAACATGCTCCCAGAAAAACATGAGAACAAGCTCATGGCTGGTTAAGAAACACATAGCACAGCATTACTAGCATCTAATACAAACACATTTTCCTTAGCCAAATTATTAACGATATCAATTTTCCTTAGTCAAACACATTTTCATCGTATCTGATATGAAGGAAAAGACAGTGACAGGGAATTGGTTCATCGTATCTCGATACAAAGAAAAACAAAGTGACAGGGGAATTGGTACCTCGAGAATGGCCTCGGAGGGTGCGTGGGAATCCGGCGAACTCGAGGAAGGTAGGCGAGGGTGGGTGCGCGATGGCAATGAAGGGTACCTGGCGGCGTCGGGAGAGAGTTCGTGTGTCAGGGTCGGGGAGGGAGTTGCGGCGGATTGGGGTTGCAGCGCGCGGACGAGGACTGGGAGGAGGAGGGGGTCCTTGTGCGAGGGGCCACCACGACGGGCGAGGGCGGGCGGCTCGTGATGGCAACGCACGGCACCGTCGGGGGAGATCTTGCGCGCCGGGCTCGGGCTGGGAGTTGCGGCGGATTGGGTTTTTGCGGGTGAGGGGTCAGTGTGGGGTTACACCTCCGCAATGATAATGTTACCCTTTCACTTGAAAAAAGAATTTAGAGGAGGTAATGGGAGGCAATGAGAGGCAAAATCAAGTACCATAGAAGGGCTCATAAAAATAATTGAAATGCCATGTCACTAATTTTGGTTTAGGTTCTTCCTCCATCCGAGGCCATTTGAATATGTCAAAATAATATGAATTTCAAAATCATTTACCTTAAAATAGATATTCTAGGCCCTCAAATATCATGTTGCAACTATTTTTTGAGGCGCACCAGCTAGGATTCCCAAGGCATCTCTAAAGTCAGCTTGGAAGCCGAGGCATCTCGCAAAATGACATTTTTAGAGTCGGATTGGCTCGTGAGCCGTCTCCAAAATATTGGGCATTTCTAGAGACGAGGCGTATTAGAAACTACATTCAGATGCAGATTTTGATAGAGTCACCTCAAACAAAAAGAAAGATGCATCTAAAAATGGGTTCTGTAGTAGTGATTGTAGCCGAACAATCTTCTTCTACCGTATTTATAGTTTAGACATTGTTGTGGTAGTTGCAGCTGATGTACCTTGTTGCTGCAGCAAAGTACTTCTATTGTGTCTTTGGTATTACAAAATTTCAATTTCTCCTAAAATAATTATAGCATACTCTCTTATTAAGTAAAGAAAAATTAATAGCAATGTAGGGATAGACTATATATAGATCAATCTCACTCAATTCTTGTACCATCATTAGAGAATCTTTTCTCAAAAAGTAAATAAAAGATAACTACATTTATAATATATAGTCATGAAACAGTACATTAGAAGCATAGACAAACTCTGCATATATTTATTGTCCTGCAGAAAAGATTGATAATACAATTATAATCATACTCTTTATGCATACAAATTAAGTAGCAATAGGGACACAGTTCACATCACAAATCACCTCTTGATTAATTTGGAATAGAATTATTGTAAGGTTTGGCTTTAAGCCAGAGCATAGACTTCCTTTTTAACGTTATACCAAAAGCCTCTGCCACATCAAGTTCTTCTAACTTGGCACCATTGGGCACATCCCAATCAAAATGGTAAAGAAGGCTAGCAAGCGCTAGCTCTAGATTGGCCAGTCCAAGTGTGATGCCAGGGCATATTCTCCTGCCAGCCCCGAATGGTGTGAACTCAAAATCATTACCCCTGAAATCGGGATTGCTATTTTCAAATCTTTCTGGCCTAAATTCCTCTCCATCGTGCCATAATCTCTTGTCCCTTGCTATTGCCCAAACGTTTACAAACACCTTGGTTCCCTTTGGCACATCGTAGCCCAAAATCTGACATGACTCGCGGCATTCTCGAGGGAGCAAGAGTGGCACGGGAGGATGCAACCGTAAAGTCTCCTTGATCACCAGCTGTAGATATCTTAACTTCACCAAATCACTTTCAGTTACCTTGTCTGGTCCTTTAAATGTCTCCCTCACCTCCGACTGGGCCTTATGCATGACTTGTGGATTCTTAACAAGCTCCGACATTACCCATAGTAAAAGAGTTGAAGATGTTTCACTCCCAGCAGAAAAAATATCCTGCAATACAACCTTGTAATTACAGATTGCAAAACATGGCATTCACATATATTGGTTCTCCACAAGTTACACTAAAAGAATCTTAACAAGAAAACCTAAAAGATTTAACAGAAATTTAGTACTCGCTCCGTCATGTAATAGAGTGCATTCTAGTATTCAATTTTTTTTCCTCAAATATAGTGCATTTTAAAGTTGGCCATTTGGCACGGGCACGATGAGCCGGCCCAAGCACGGCATGTGAAAGCATGGCCCGGCAACGACAAGGCCCAGCCTCTATAGTGCCCGTGTCTGGCACGGCCCGACCATAGTGCCGTGCCTCGGCCGAAAGTTCGGCCCGTAGTGCTGGCTCAAGCACGACGCGGTTTTGTGCTCGCACGATGCGGCCCGGTATTTTCCAGACATTGGATGGTCTAAGCTGAATAAGAGCTGTTGGATGCTCCTATCCTCATATAAAATAGAAACCCTAAATACTCTCTCAGTCCCAGGCATTGCAGCGGTGGTGGCGCCGCATCCCCGGCCTCCCGCACGGTGACGACGGCGTTCACGGGCACGATGTGGCACAACACGACACGGCCAAGTCCCCATAGGGCCGTGCCTGGGCCGAGGGTTGGGCACAGTGGCACTATATTAGACACGACACGTTAGTGCCACCGGGCCTGGTAGGGCCAGGCCTGATAGGGTCGGGCCAGTGCCGGGCCGGGCGGCCTGTTTGGCCATCTATAGTGCATTTTAAGGATAAATCCAGTTTTTACATTAAATACTTTTCATTTATCAATCATTCACCATTAATCACGTTCATGATTACATTCACCATTAATCACGTTCATGATACCATTCACTAATATCATTATGAAAAAAACCATATAATAAGTAACACCTAATTATGAAAAAACATTTCCTTGATGCTAAATTAGAACATTAATTGAAGAAACAGAAATAAAAACATTAAAGAACAAAGTATCATTTAAATTAGAGCTTTTGCAGAGGTGTGGTGTTAGATAGTAAGCGTATCTTACCCAAATAACCATGCTGACAATCTCGTTGGTGAGAGCGAACTGCAGGCCACCTTCCCTCTGCAGCCTCAGGAGAACGCCCAGAAGGTCCTCCTCTTCTCGCTCTGGGGTCGCCATGGCTTCACGCTCCTGGATGATGCTCTGAATGATACGATGCATGTTCCTCTGGCACCTCCTCGCGTCCCTCGCGGGCGGCGCTGAACCGGCGTATCAGCCGCGAGGATGGGTAGAGGTCCGCCAGGTTGAACCTGCCGAACAAACGCACCACTTCGTCCAGCTCATGGATGTATTCATCCTGGTACTTGCACCGTCGCCGACGACCGTGCGCACAGCGACGTCGTTTACCATGCGGGAGATCCCTTCGGAGAGGTTGACCGGCTGCTGGCCACCGCCGCCCTCATCGGAGATGGAGCGGAGGAGGTGCGCCACCTCGGCTTCCCGGATCCTCCGGAACGTGAGAACACGCCGCTGGCTGAAGATCTCGAGCATGCACAGCTTGCGGAGCCAAGGTTTTGTGATCCGTTTTGGAAAAAAATTCGGTCCCAACCGAAATGGACGAAATTCGGGAAAATTCGGATGAAATTCGGACTCAATTCGGTGAATTTTTGGAATATGATGCATATATTTCGTTTCGGAGCTCACCGAAATGGACGAATTTCACCGAAATTCGGATTCTTTCGGTCGAATCCCAGAACCGTGTGCGGAGCTCGCGCCAGTGGGCGTTATAGGGGGAGAAGATGATGTCGTTGCCGCCGCAGCTGATGGTCTCCATGGTGACGCCGAGGTGGCGGTTGCAGAAGGCGAGGTCGTGGGTCCTCATCACCTCCCGGGCAGCCTCAGCGGAGGAGACCACCAGCGTGGGCACGGCGCTGAAGCGGAGCATCATGAGGGGCCCGTATGTTGCGGACATCTCGCCAGCGCACGGTGAGGCAGGTCGCGGAAGCGCGACAGGAAGAGGTGGTGCAGGCTGCCGATGAGCGGCAGCTGCCATGGCCCTGGTGGAAGGCGGAGCGCCGATGGCTTTGTGCGTGATAATGTGATGTGGCTCCGGATCAGCCTAAGAAGGAGGAGGACGAGGAAGACGAAGGCCATAGTATACATGATCCTGATGTCCATTTTTTGCCCGGGGATGGTCTGGAATCAGGATGGGACAAGTTTGGAGCCCAGCCAAGTACCTGATGGTGAGGACTACAGATATATGGAGGAGCTGACACATAAAACAGAGTGGGTATCAGTCATTGTACGGAGTAGGTAGTATACTCCTATATCGAATGTGAAACCGAATAAAATATTTTCCATTTAAGTATTTTCCTATAGGCGGAGCGTGTTTGTTATTCCTACACCACCGGTGTACGAATATTTCATTTAACGTTGAAGTCTCGATCGAGGAGATATTTATTTCGCGCATGCCATGCGCGAGCCTTCAAGATACTAAATTATGCATTTGTTTTGTTTTTTTATGCTGATCAGATAGCTTTAGTCAGAGGCATGAACTGTTTAAGTTATATCAACTCATATTCACCTGGCCCGTGGGTGCCCAGGCACCCCAAGCGTCGGTTGTTTGGCTCATAGCAAATCGCGGCATCGCGCAACTGCTCGCTTGGCTCCGTTCCCATTCGAAGCCGCGATCCCCACGTCGCCTTATCTGTTCCTAGCCAATCGAGAGTTGAAGCCGCCCACCGCCCAGGCTCAGTGCTCGGTGGGCGCCTGCCGCTCACATGTTCTTTGTTGGCCTGTTACCAGAGATTTTTTTTTTTTTCCGAAATTGGGCTATGCCCGTACTGCATTAAGGGAAATGGGATAGTTTGATTATATCCTAGACGCCCCAACGGCGAGCTGTTAGGAAGGGCAAATAGGCAGAGCACTGACACAAGTCACCGGCTATAACTGTGGAGCTCAGAGTGTTGTATGTAGTATAAAACAAATGTGCGACGAAAAAGTGGCGACGATGCTCAGCGGCCCCTGCTCGAGGGGCGTCCCCAGCGTAGGCGGCTGCAATTAATGACCGCGTGAAGCACCTCGCGCTTTTGTTGTGGGAGTTTGTTGTCGAAGTGTCTACGGAACCTCTCTGCGATCGTGGGATTTGGAGTCCGCGAGCCGGCGCCCTCCAGCCTGCCCTTCAATTTGTTGAGCAAGATGTGGCAGGCTTGTTGCTCCAGTTGGGGATCCCGGAAGGCGGCCGTTGCAACAAGACAGTCGCTATGTCTGGGAGTCCACTGGTCTTCAACCGGACGTGTGATGCGGAGTCTTGGCGGCGAGTCGATGAGTAGCTGCTCCAAAGGGAGTTTGAAGGAGTCGACCAATCCTCTTCCAATGGGAGCTTGAAGGAATCGATGAGTGGCTGCTCCAACCGGCGGCGTACCCGTCCATGCCGCAGCACCATCATCGCTTGACCAATCCCAGGAATTAGCAACAAGCTGAGCAAGGGGCGACTGATCTGGCCACTGCTGGGTGAGTTTGGCCTCGACGGCCAATGCCCACCAGTCAATAGGTGGCGTGGGCGGGCACGCCCGGTGTCCTGGAGGAGGTCTGGCGTGGCCCCAAGAAAACAGGCACGATTCCAACCGTGGATCCGAGGGAGGCCGCGAGCTCATCGAGCATCGGGCCAACCCAATCCGAAGGGTCCACGATTGTTACTAGAGATAGGATCATGTGAGGACAAATTAATGTGTCAATGGCAGGGCTGGCACTCATCAGGAACCGGTGCTACCACCTGATGCTGCTGGGACATCTGAAGAGGATGAAAGTTCCTGTTGACGCAAATTAGGGTTCGCACCAAACACACTTGAGTGGGTCTTAGACGCGCCAAGAGGTTGCAAACAACCTATGAGCAGCGAGGGCCGCAGCATGATCGACAAGAACGATCAAGAGATCGCTAGAGCCGATGTAGACCTCGGTTTCAACTGGAACGACCTCAGAACACCCTTCGGAAAGATCCGTCGGGATGAAGAACGTGAGGGTTGCCCTAGGATCGGCAAGGCCACCTAGAACGCCGACGAAATATGCGGAGAATGCTGCTGGACAGCAGGGTGGAAGGGTTCAGGAGAGAAAAGTAGGGCTTGGTAGTTGTGTTTGATCAATTGGATGTAGATGAGATCAAATGGGCCATGAACCTCTCATGATATACAGGCGGTGATCTTATCCCCTTAGGAATCTCCTTAGATGCGTTTTCAAACACCAAAACTTCCCAAAAGAAAAGATTAGGAAAGAGATCGGTTCGGGCAAGTCACGTATGCGCGCCCTCAACATGCGCCGGATGCCCATTGCCGCCACGTCCGACGCGCCAGATGCCCTCCGGATGCAGTCCAGAGCGGCCTATGGGCGTGCGGACCTGCCGGACGCCGGGGTGCCGGCGTCCGACGCACGTCCGGCGCATGCTGCGATGGTCGACTGCGTCTTCTTTGCCGGATTCTTCAATCTCGGAAAGTTACCGTGCCTTGATCCAAGTCATATTTTTGTATCTTGTGAAAACAACTCAAAATCAAATCCAGCCATTTTTGGGTGTTAACAATTCCCAAAATCCATGTCGTCTTCTCCAACATCTACCTTTAGCACCTCTCCGATCATTGATCTCTCCAATTTCCTTCCCCGCCGCCTTGTTCATCAGAGGGGTAGTTTTGCTACCCTCACCCATATTGGGATGGATGAAAATTCGATGTCATCAATTCTTTCTGCCCCATGGAACTCTGCCAGAAGAATGAGATCTTTCCTTAACATCCAGGGTCCGGCCTCCATAGCCCTCATCTTCCTGGACCCTAAAGGGGAAACGGTTCTCACCCAAATCTTTGTGATTGATCACCTTCCCGACCGCCTGTGGATCCTTGTGTACAAATGATCTGCTGTTGGATCGATGGACCATGATGCCCTTTTCCTCCGACTCCGTCTGCATCATCTTCTCCATCACCCCCGAACACACTGTCCGTTCCTGAATCCATGGGTGAATTCACGCCGAACCCGGACTATCAGACACCTGACTATGGCACCTCCCGAACAACGTTGGCAGTTTGGCACCTCCCGACCAAGGTTAGCAGTTTGTGGTTGGGCTGCGTATCAGAGAATTACAGCAGTGTACTTGTTAGCTGGAAGACCCTCCGAAATGGTTAATGTTACCTGGATCTTGGAGCAGGCCAAAGTTTGGCGGCCCATGTAAGCCCATTCTTTTCATTTCCTACCTCTGTTTGGAACTGCGCACTGTATGAAATACCAAAACAGGGACCGTCATTTTTTGTTTTTGACTCTGGAAACATCAGCTGTTGACTTTATTTAAAATAAAAATAAAATATTACTTGCCTCACCGATATGCTTTGCTCTGCCAAATCTAAGTTGATTGGGTTATTAGTAAGCAGTACGTCCTATTAATTGTTCGAGCTGACAATGTCACCACTAATTAACGTCAGTCAAGCCGGATCACTAGCATTAGTTGTTGCCCCGCTGATGAATAATATAGACCTAACACGCTCTTCCGTCACTTCCGCAGACGTCGTTTGATGTATCAATAATGGAACACACTATTACAGAATAACACGCCGGGTCTAAAACCCCTTCACTGCCGAAAAATGAACCGCCAGTAGGGAAGTGGTAGTGATGTGCACATTGCTTTTACTTCCGGCTGTTCACCCGGCAGTGGTAGGCTTTAGAATTTTTTTTTAAAAAAATGCAGCAGGCATGCTCGCAGGCTACAGCCACCGTGCCATGCTCACTACCTCCCACCATTGTCACTCCATCAGAGAAGGCCGCCAACTTTTATCCAAATGTATGGGGCGATTTCTTCATCAACTTTAGTTCCTATCACTTTCAGGCATGTTCCCCTCACACTCAGTAGAACTATTATGGATACATAAAGTCCTTTCGAGTTTTTTTTTATTTGAAAGTGTTTTGTGATTTTGGTTTCAAAAAATTAATATGGTTGTCATTTTATTAGTGGACTTTGAACGCAACAGTTCGTTGTACACGCTCTTCACAATAGGGGCAGGTACCCTGTCAATCATTTCTTTGTAGCTGAGATGAAATCATAAACACTTAATCATTTCTTTGTAGCTGGGATGAAATCATAAACATTATGTTCATACATTAACGGAATATACTCAATGTAAGCATGAATGACAAGTTTGTGGGCCTGTTGGACCAACACATGAATGGTAGGAGACTCAGACCAACAACACGTGGATTTGTTAATGTTAGGAGATGTGCCCATTTTCTTACCCATAGTAACTAATAATAGGCCTTTTAGTCGTTATAATTATAAATCTTCTCAGAAGTTATAGTATTATTTGTTTAGCCAACATTCTAGTCACAAAATGTTCAAAAAAAACGCCTCCACCACACGTATGCACACACTCACACTCTGTGGATGCCTACGGGAGGCTGGGCAAATTGATGTTTATATTGATAAAAATTCAATCCCCATTACATAAATTGGCATGGAAGTCTTGTATCATTAGGTAAACTAGAAGCATTCCAGATGAATTAGCATAAAATTAGACCAAATTACTTATGTGAAGAAATATACTATTATAAATTAATGATAATGGATGAAATATCATATTAATGAGGGCTATTAAATTGCTGTGATAGCAAACTGCTGAGGTGGACAGACTGCACTTATTAGGATGATGCACCAACTATATTTGTATGCTTGTAGGAGTCCGAGGAGTGGATGAAGAAGAGGGCCCATCAATTGAAAGAGACGGTGAGAGGATTGTTTATCTTGAGCAACGATGTAGTTCAAACAATGAACCTCGTCGACACACTTCAACATCTTGGTATAGATCATCATTTTGAAGAAGAGATTTCTTCTGTGTTAAGGCATCTCCATTGTATGGAATTCAATGGCTATAGCCTTCATCATGTTTCTCTTCGGTTCCGACTCCTCCGGCAACATGGTTTTTGGGTTTCTCCGTGTATTAACTACTACGCTCGACCCTTTGTTGAAATATAGAATTTTTGTATATTGTTTCAGTTAACACTACACCACAACACTTAATCAAAGAATCGACCGTAGTTGCTAAAAGTTTTATTTTTGCGTTGGACGGTCGGTTGCTAAATGTTTCCCCTGGTGACCGACAAAGGGCTAAAACCAAATACGGCGTTGGATTGTCCGTTGCTAAAATTATTTTGATTTTGCGTTGAAGGGTCGGTCGCTATATATTAATAGTAGAGTCAGACCGTCCGTCGCTAAACAAATTTTGCTTTGGTGCGGTCCAATTGGGCCCTTTCGGCTGAATATTTTGGCCCAAAAGACCTTCTAAACCCTAAGGTAAGAAGAGACGCAGTACACAGCCGCCTCTTCTCTGCTCTTGTGCTCCCCGTTCACCCATTCACACGCTTGGCGCCGCCTCTCTCCCGTTCCATCCGCCCAGGAGCACCCGCCGGCCGGCTGCCCCGCCGGCCTCCACACCAGTCAGCCCCCGCAGCGGCCAGGCCCACACCCATCCGGCGGCAAGGCCTTAGACACCGCCCACCCGCCTGCCCCCGTACCCGCCCCTACACTGGCGATGGAAGTGGCCTTCGACGCTTACATCCACAGCGTGGATTTGGACCACCGCCGGCTTCTTCAAGGGCTCCACCCTGCCCTAGCTCACAAGGGACCCTCCAATTCAACATCCACCTTTAGATCCAGGTGAATCCCTCCCTTCCTTCCTCTTATTGTGCGGTAATGCGTCAAGATTTGCTGACCTTGGATTCAATCTCAGTTCGAGCTGATAGTGCCTGGTGCCTGGGATTAGCTTTGGGGTAACGTGTACTGGTTGGATCTTGAAGCACAGGACGTGGTGCTACACGGGAGATGGCTGTTGTTCTTGCTGCTGGGTCGCAAAAATGGCCAGAAGAAACGCGCAACAAAGAGTGAGGTATCGTCAATGTTCAGAATTTCGAACCGTATCGTGTTCCTTTTGGATGCAGTTTATGCAACTGAAGAGGGATGGGGAATTGGTTAGAAGAGGCCATATCTGTAAGCCCTCTTTGAAATCGAAATGCTAGGTGCTTTCAGACTAAAGATATGGGTTTATAATACCCCTTTATTTTGCTTTTACCTGCCACTAGATTTGGGTTTTGGGGGTAGAGGACAGTGCTTGGGTAAATCTGGGACAAAGGAAGCTCGGGTGGAGATTGACAGCAGTGCAAGAGACAAAGGAAGCGACTGATCCCATGACTGCGGTCACATTTTAATTAACCTGCTTGTTCTTTTTCTGAAATTTTTTTATGTAATAATATGTTACTTATACAAAAAAAGCTTATGGTGTATCTCTTGTGTCGGATAACAGGAAGGCAAAATTTATTGGGTAAATGCTTAGCAATGCACCACTTTGTCATGTTTCCGGTCATCTATTTGGGCCCTTTTTGCGAATCTGCAGACCAGGCCAAAGCTAGAGGCAGTTCTGTAAGTATTCATTAATTCTGAGTATTACAAAGATTGTTCATCACTTAGCTAGTGGCAGTCTGGCAGAAGCAGCAAACATGTGCATGCAACTCTTGTACTAAACTGAACTTCACTACTATCTACAGTTGTTGTATTGTGAGTTTTTACTTTGTGCATTGAATAAGAATGTCTCAGTTATTCATGATACATTGCCATTCATGTCAGCTAATTAGTCAAAATGTATAGTTAGTCAATTGCATAGTGTAGCCAATTGATTGCATAGTTTCTATTCATGTCCAGATACTGCTCAATGCTAAAACAGAGGTATTTTTCAGTTGTAAAATGCATAGTGTAGCCAACTGGACATGAATCAGCTCAAAATAAGGTCAATGCAATGCATTGGGTTTATTGTTTAGGTACAGCTGTAAGCTATAGCTTTAGGTTTATATTACTTCTATTTATGTTAGTATGGCTGTTGTGGGTTGTGGCAGACATATTATAGCCCAAAACCAGTTTGCATGTCCTGGTCTGACAACACTAAGGGACTACTTAATCCCCTTGTATTTCCGGAAGCCCTTAGAACAATAATGTTTTTGTACATTTGGAGATTGTTCTTATTTTCTCTAAAAGAGAACTGAACTTTTTTTTTTTTTTTTCTTCTCTTCACTTTGCAGGAGAACATCTTATTGAGGGGATTGGCTTGTCTACTGATCTGGAGAGCATGAGCCAATTAGTTCGAAGGTTAGTTTCAGTTAGACTGTCATACACCAGTTTTTTTTTTTCTAAGCACATGCTGCTTTTGCCCCAGGTGTAATGTTTGATATGATATATTCTTCATCTATAATCCTTTCTTTGGTATGCAGTTGTAGTTGTAGGAATGCAGGTGGAGATGAATCCTCTGATTTCTTTATTTGTGGTGACGATTCAGTCAGTCATCTTTACCAATTTCAGTTTAGGGAATAACATAGAGATCCAAGATGTTTTTCACACTATTAGATAAACATTCATTCTACACAACCATACTTTAGAGATCCCTTGTTTATGACTTGTGCACCTTTGGAATGTATTGAGTGGACCATGAGATTAAATTTCTTAATAAGCGTTGCAGCCTGATGGCTACCTTCTGTGTTCCAGATCTTGTGGTACTAGGCAGCATATTCAGCACTTAAGTAACAACTATTACAATAATAATATAGGTAGACTGAGCTATCTGAAAACGAATTATTCTGGACTGTTCATTAAGTATTTAGAATATTACAAGAATATATGTAGAATGTGAGCTATCTATGCTTGTGGATTGTTCATTAAGTATCCTTTAAAAACTTAATGCATATATATATTTATATTATGTCATTGGTATACAACATGGCTGTGAGTTGTGAGTTACAAAACCCATGAGAAGGCTCATGTGTAATAGGACATGTACATCCTATGCAAATTGAAATTACCATGTGTTAGTTAATAGAATGCATATTATTACTTCACAAAGTATAAGTCTATCCAGGTTTATCTTAAGTCAAAGATTTATAAACATACATATTCATTCTTCCTAGAATTTACCATGTCTGTAGGTGATGGCTTGGACAATTCAGCAAGGTGATTCTTTGTTGCAGTTTGTGGAGTAGAGGGACAGGGTGATTGCTTTGGAGTACAACCTGGTGGTTCTTGTTTTTTCAGACTGGTGGTTCTTGTTTTTTTAGACTCCAGCTTGATGGTGCTAGGTTCTATTATTTTTGGACGAAAAACCTGATGGTGCTAGCTTTTGATCAATGTTTGATCACATTTAGTTGATGGCTTTTGAACAATAGGGAAACAATGTTTGATGGCTGTATGGCTTGTATGTTGGTTTGATGTTAACATGCTAGTGACATAATTACATACGTACTCATTTGATATTTGAGAGTATGAATGATGTGGTCATTTGTATATGTCATCCAAAATCTGTACAATATAATTTCAATATTGTATTGGTCCTGTTTTATTTTTTTTTTGTACCAATTTAGTTGAGCTCGATGGATTGTCGGTTGCTATAAGTTCAATATTGCGATGGACCATCCGTTGCTAAATGCTCTAACTGATTGTCCGTTGCTAAAGTTTTACCATTGAACGGTCCGTGGCTAAAAGAGGGTCCGTGGCTGTATATATTTAACCACGGCTTCATTAGCATCTGCAGAGGTCCGTTGCTATATCTTTTAGCCACGGACTAAAAGTCGCTGTACCTCCCATATAGCAACGGACCGAAAGTCGCTGATTAAGGGTTGTGGTGTAGTGTAAGTAAACTTGTACAATATAATATAAACATGGGACCTGCAGACGAATTCAACAATTTCAAAGGATTGGATGGGTACTTTGGTTCAGAAATAGCAAGTGACCCAAGGGAATTGCTAAGCTTGTATAACGCAGCTCACCTTTTAATTCATGGTGAAACTATCCTTGAGGAGGCTATCACATTTTCAAGGCATCACCTGAAAGCAATGATAAGTAATATGAAGTCACCATTAGCTGAACAAGTGAAGCGTGCCCTACAAATACCACTCCCAAGGACAATCGAAGAGAGTAGAAGCACAATTGTATATCTCAGAGTACAAGCAGGAGAAAGCGTACAATCCTTCCATATTGGAGCTAGCAATATTGGATTTCAACCTTTTGCAACACTTACATTTGATGGAACTAAAAAATATTTGTGAGTAAGTCAATTTTAAATGTAGAAAGTATTTGGTATTTATCCACTCTACAAGTTGTACTTGGAGGCACCATGATCTTTCAAATGGTATATAAACCAAATCTTTAGTGAAAAACCAAATCTTCTATATGTTCGTTCTCATTTCCTCATTTCTAAAGAGCAGAAACGGTAAGTCCTTTTCCTCTATTCTTAGCGAACATGTGAATCCACCCATCAGTTTAAGGAACTGGCATGCAATATGTAGTGTTAAATAAATCATTCCAAGTGATTGAATGGCTTGTTGAAGAATTGGAATTGAAAGCATATACACACATATGGTGGAGAGATGATATGAAACTTTTTCTAACAACAGCAAAAATCAATTTCAGATGGTGGAAGGATCTTAAAGGCGAATTGGGAATGAGTTACGCTCGTGATAGCATGGTTGAATGCTATTTTTTGTTCAATATGGTGTATTATGAACAAAAGCACAGGCATGTACGAGTGACCGTCCCTAAGATTCTTGCACTGACATCCTTGTTAGATGACACCTACGATTGCTATGCAACTTTAGAAGATAGCCGCAAGTTAAATGAAGCAATACAGAGGTGATCCCATTTTTTTCTATCTCTTTCTTTCTATACATCTTGCTTTGCACAACCCCCATGATTTGCACAACCTTCAAGGCAAATGTTTTCACGAGAAATTTTTAAAATTCAATGGTTCTTTCAACCCATACATTCACTTTTTGAAACATTTGGAGCATGTTGTTTTAATATGGTAAACAAAATAAGATTTATGAAGACTATTACAATTACTTTTTTTAACCATTACATCTAACCGGGATATATATAACCACTGCAATCATTTTAGTAGAATGTGCAATAATCACAGTTGTGACCATGTGTAGAACCAAATGCAAAATGACACATTGTAGTTGCCATGTCCATAGTTCGGTTTTGTGTAAAAAAACAACCACAACACTTGTTAGGCTGCATTTTAAGTTTTTAACTTTGATGGGTAGTACAGATGAGATGAGTCTGTACCATGAGTATATATATGAGTATTTCATAATGATTCTAATTAAAATTATTTTGTATCTTATAATTTACATTTTTGTATATATACAATCTTAATCAGTTGAGGTAGATAATAACTTTGTAGAAAGCTAAACTGTATCTGTTTTGGGACCGATGGAGTACTATATGATTGCATTAAGTTCTAACTGACAGGGATTTGTTTTCTTAGTTTGGCTTGGTAGAGAATTAAGCCAGCTACCTGATCTTGCAGGTGGGATCTGAGTTGTGTGTCCTTTCTTCCTGAGTACTTGAAGAAATATTATGTGAAGCTGTTGAGCACTTTCAGAGAGGTGGAAGATGAGTTGGAGTCGGATCAGAAGTTCCATGTTGCCTACTGTAGAAAAGCAGTATGATCATCATCACCTTTCCATTACAGTTTATAGAAAAACAACTAACAATATTTTCGACACAGATACAAATGACATAAAGAAACTGGCAATTAATTTCTTATTACCCCTGTCCACAAATATAAGCATAAATTGGTCCACAAATATAATCACTTATGAGCACTCATTTGGCCAAACCATTTAATTGTAGTCTTCAGCTAATGATTTACAGTAGCAGATTTCCTTAGAACTGCCTCAAAAAAATATCTGCCACACCAATAACTTCATAACTTTTTTTTGTACAAAATCATATAAAATCAATGCTTACATCAAAATCATAAAGGACCATGCGCTAGAACTCTGTAGTTGATAAATTTTGAAGATCGTCTAGGGGATATTCATATGTTGTAATCACTCAAATATATCTATTAGAATCTTATAATTATATATTTCTATAAAAGAGCCATAGATGTATAGGGCCACAGATCAAAATGATCTATATAGCTAGACAGGCATCTGAAAATTGTACGTTCTCACTAGATGCATTGAAGGAATGATGTTCTCCCAGTATGCTTGTATAGGCAGTATAGAAAGCCTGTGATTTATACTAACACGTGTGTATAACCATTTCATTTTGAGAATCATGCGACTTTTGATTTATGATTATTTTTAGCTTGTTATTAGACAGTGGAGTTGGTTCGAATTTGAGAACAAAATTGTTACACCATCTGTTTAAAATATAAGGAATTTAGTGCGACTTTTGATTATTTTTATGCGACTTTTGATTTATGATTATTTTCTTATTTGCCTAACCAAAATTGTCAAACTATTGGAGAAGAACTTATTGTTTACTTGGCATCTAGAGTTGGGAGTTGGCAAACAAGTGCAATTGCCAAACCACAAATGACAAACTGTTGGAGTTGCTCATCATCAACCCCTGAGATAGAAACAAAGTTATGTTTATGCCCTTCCACCTCATCTGATACGGACGGAAGTGCCGCGCATACAAGCGCGTATATATGCGCACGCGGAGCTGAGGGATAGCAAGTTGAGAAAGATGGCAACCTCATTTCGCAAACAGTTGAAGAGTAATTTTTCATGTTTTACCGAATTTCCATGGATAGCAATTTCATTTAGCAAACTGTTGGAGTTGCTCTAACTTGACAAATTAAAACTGACGTTTGCATCTTGCCCATAAATAAATAGCATATGGATCACTCTCGCTCTCGTCACATGCTACATACGTAGCACAAGTTTGCCTCACACGTCGGCACACATTTGGATCGAGATGATCGAGTCTGTCGTCCTCGTCCGTCCCTATATATAGAGACGCGCCTATGTAGTTCCAGTTGGACAGCCAGATCGAGCCACCAAACCACGGCACCATGCTTGCGACGACGACTCCACGGCCATGCTCCACCGGTGGCAAAGAGAGCACGAGGCTGTGGACGCCTGTCGGCGGCACTGGCATCGCCCGCGGAGCAGCGAGGTGGCCGGGACGACGACCAAGAGCCCTCGCTGTGAGGCTGATAGAGGAGACGAGGAGGACCATGGTCGTGGCAGCGGCTGCTGGCGAGGGGCGGACCGCGGAGTACACTGCTGATGGGTCAGCTGCCGCAGGTATGGTAGTATAGGCTGCAAGAGAATCTGTTTCTTGAGCAGCAGTATGAAATAATTTGATTTGACTCACCTTGTTAACCGACAATTAAAAAAGGTATAAAAAAGCTCCTCTGTACAGTAATAAAACGAACTAATCTTATAATAGTTTGGTTGGATGATCATCATATCGGCCTGTACTTTTGCAATGCTCGATATTGTAATTATGAATACTGGAACCGCCGTGATTAAATATTTTCTACTACAGTATTAGTGAAAACATTTTAGAGTTCTTCATTCCGGTATGAAAAGACGAAAAATAATTGATAGCCTCAAATTAAATGTTGACGTTGACGTCCTATCCGCCACGCCCATCAATCGGTCAACAGCTTTACCGAATTAATAATGTTAGAAAATCAGTGACCTTTGGGAAATACTTAGACAAGTAGTCTGTAATTGAACTTTGTGGTCGAACATCTAGTTTATTGTAATGACTTGTTTTAAATTATTATGGTTTCTGGGAATTTGATGAATGAGGGTGTAATATATAATCTCCTAATTAGTTTCATTCTTAATTAGTTTAACTTTTCATATGAGCCTATAATATTGAATATTCAATGCAAAGAAACTGCAAAAGCAAAAAGAAGAGAAGAAAAGAAAATAACACAACCGGAAAACAAAGAAAAGTTACATTCAGCTCCAGTTGGTATAACCTACTGGGATTGGAGATGTCCTACATGGCACTTTTTGGAACCCCTTTAGGATCGGTTCGTCATACCAATCAGGTGTACAAGTCTCAAACTAATCCCGGATCTTAGAACCGGGACTAAAGAAGGGGCCCTTAGTCTTGGAATGGGAGTCCGGGTTGGGAAACCGGGACTAGAGGGGTTTCCTAACCAGGACTGTATTCCTAACCAGGACTAGTGTGTTCTATGAAAGAATCTCCGGATCATATCTTGTTTGACATTTTGTGACACATGCCCTCGTGTGGGGCTGGTGCTGTTGCCATTTTCCAAGCGTGCATAGTGGATGCACTGAGACATGGCATCCTCTAATGGTTTCATTTCAGAGATGGCCTCCAACTTTTATCCAAATGTATGGGGCGATTTCTTCATCAACTCCAGTTCCGATCACTGGCAGGCATGTTCCCTCACACTCAGTAGTACTATTATGGATAAACAATGTCCTTTCTAGTTTTTTTTAAATACTTCTGTGTTTTCTGATTTTGGTTTCAAAAAACAATATGGTGTTGTCGTTTTATAAGTGGACTTTGAACATAACAGTTCGTTGTACAGACTCTTGAGAATAGGGGAAGGTACCCTGTCAATCATTTCTTTGTAACTGAGAGAAATCTATGCACTTTATTAGTAGTCCAAATTAGTTTAACTCTATTCATACATTAATGAAATACTCAATGTAAGCATGCATGGCAACTTTGTGGGCCAGTTGGACCAACACATGAATGGTGGGAGACTGAGACAACAACACGTGGATTTGTTAATGTTAGAAAATGTGCCCAGTTTCTTTTTTTTAGATAATGGATATTCTTACATACTCGGCTTCATCTACCAGTAGGTAGAATCAGGCCAATTATCACAGAGAAACAAAGAAAAAAAATCTATAGTAGCTCTAGATGTCATTCGCGGCATTCCGGCTTGCTACAAGCCGAGAATACACCGCCAAATTAACAACAACAACATTAAGAAACAAGGTGGAACTATGCTGAGACCAACACTAAACAAACCAATTAGGAATCTTCCAAAAGCGACGTATTCAACAAAAGCATGACATACGAGGATGCCATCGTCGCCCGTCCAGGAATGGTACTAGATTTTCACCCTGAAAGATCTCCAAGACGCCTCGTGCCAGGGAGAAGTGACGATGCCTCCAGTGGGAAGGTGGCACCCATAGACGTCACCGCCGCCCACAAACAGCCATAGTCCCATCAAAATCCATGTCATTACGCCAGTGCCTAGCAAGGAGGATCACCATCTTTTGAGGTGCACAACCATCATGGGCAGTTATGGCCTCGGTCAGCAGCACTAGACGAACACCGCACGCCAAGCCATCCGCGCCTCCACGCGCTAGCGCTCTGGAGCCCTAGACCAATAGGGGACAGGATCCATCGTGCGAAGCCCAGATACGACCATCGACGGAAGTAGCGCTGAACGATCACTGCCATCACAACCCCTTACGCCTCGAAGCTTGAGATCTAGCCTCACACCGTCAGTCGCCGGGTCTCCTCCACCTCTGCTCCCACCACCAACACCTCCACCTCCTCCATGCGTACTGACCCAACCCGAGGGGACTCTGCGCGTATCCATGCATGGCATCCATCAAGCCCACTCCACCGCCGTCCCACAGCTACCATGTACGCCTCTTCGCGCTTCTAGTGCCACCATGGCCAACAAGCGCCACCCCACACGGAGAACCTCACACAGCAGGTTTAGGACCTCTCCACCACCATCCTAGCGGGCCGCACGGGCATCTTGGCAGCCTCCTCTGGCAGCGGCGAGGGGAGGAGGAAGGGGAAGGAAGGGCTGGTGGAGGCTAGGTTTCTGCCTCCCGTGTCGCCCTGTGTGGGAGCGACGTGGGGGCCAAGTCAATAATAGGCCTTTTAGCCGTTATAAATCTTCTCCGAAGGTATAGTATTATTTGTGTATCCAACAATCTAGTCACAAATATTCACAAAAATGCCCCAATCACACGTATGCAGGCACTCACTCTGTGGATGCCTACGGCAGGCTGGGCTTATATTGATAAATTCAATCACCATTACATAAATTGGCATGGTAGTCTTGTATCATTAGGTAAACTAGAAGCCTATCTCAGGCTTTGTTGAGCGAGTCATATTGTAGATGAATTAGCATAAAATTAGACCAGATTACTTAAGTGAAGAAATATACTATTATAAATTAATCATAATAGATGACATGTCATATTAACGAGGGCAATTAAATTGCTGTGATAGCAAACTGCTGAGATGAACTGATTGCACTTACTAGGATGATGCACCAACTATATTTGTATGCTTGTAGGAGTCTGAGGAGTGGATGAAGAAGAGGGCCCATCAATTGAAAGAGACAGTGAGAGAATTGTTTGTCTTGAGCAATGATGTAGTTCGGACAATGAACCTCGTCGACACACTTCAACGTCTTGGTATAGATCATCATTTTGAAGAAGAGATTTCTTCTGTGTTAAGCCATCTCCATTGTATGGAATTTAATGGCTATAGCCTTCACCATGTTTCTCTTCGGTTCCGACTCCTACGGCAACATGGTTTTTGGGTTTCTCCAGGTATTTACTACTACGCTCCAATATAGAAATTTTTGTACGTCGTTTCATTCAAGTAAATTTGTATAATATAATATAATATAAACATGGGACCTGCAGACGAATTCAACAAGTTCAAAGGTTTGGACGGGTACTTCAGTTCAGAAATAAGAAGTGACCCAAGGGAATTGCTAAGCTTGTATAACGCAGCTCACCTTTTAATTCATGGTGAAACTATCCTTGAAGAGGCTATCATATTTTCAAGGCATCACCTGAAAGCAATGATAAGTAATATGAAGTCACCGTTAGCTGAACAAGTGAAGCGCGCCCTACAAATGCCACTCCCAAGGACACTGAAGAGATTAGAAGCACAATCATATATCTCAGAGTACAAGCAGGAGAAAGCGTACAATCCTTCAATATTGGAGCTCGCAATATTGGATTTCAACCTTTTACAGCGCTTACATTTGATGGAACTAAAAAATCTTTCTGAGTAAGTCAATTTTAAAAGTAGAAAGTAGTTGGTATGCATTATGAATTGTTAAATAAATTAAGCATCCTTGTTACGCATATACACACACATTTTTGTATGTTGAAGAATTGGAACTGAAAGCGTATACACACACATGGTGGAGAAATGATATATAACTTTTTCTAACCACAACAAAAAATCAATTTCAGATGGTGGAAGGATCTTAAAGGCGAAGTGGGAATGAGTTACGCTCGTGATAGCATGGCTGAATGTTATTTTATAATCAATACGGTGTATTACGAACAAGGGTACAATCATCTACGAGTGACCCTCTCTAAGTTTGTTGCACTGATATCCATGTTAGATGACACCTACGATTCCTATGCAACTTTAGAAGATGGCCGCAAGATCAATGAAGCAATACAGAGGTGATCCTATTTCTTTCTCTCTCTTTCTTTCTATGTATCTTGCTTTGCACAACATGGATGCCAAATGTTCTCATGACAAATTTTAATGGTTCTTTCAACCCATGCATTCAATTTTTGAAACATTTAGAGCATATTGTTTTAATATGTTAAACAAAAGAAGATTTATGAAGACTATTGCCATGACTTTTTTAACCATTACAACTGACACACAGATTGCAGTTGCCATGTCCATAGTTCGGTTTTGTGTAAAAAAAACAACCACAACATTTTGTTAGGCTGCATTTTATGTTTTTAACTCTGTTGGGTAGTACAGATGAGATGAGTCTGTACCATGAGTATATATATGACTATTTCATAATGATTCAAATTAAAATTATTTCATATCGTAATAATTTACATTTTTTTGTATATTTACAATCTTAATTAGTTGAGGTAGATAATAACTTTGTAGAAAGCTAAACTGTATCTGTTTTGGGACCGAGGGAGTACTATATGATTGCATGAAGTTGTAAGGTGTAGTTGTTTCTTCCTGAAGTAGTAGCTGATATTGATTTGTTGTCTTAGTTTGGCATGGTAAAAAATTAAGGCAGCTACCTGATCTTGCAGGTGGGATCTGACTTGTGTGTCTTCTCTTCCTGAGTACTTCAAGAAATATTATGTGAAGCTGTTGAGCACTTTCAGAGAGGTGGAAGATGAGTTGGACTCGAATCAGAAGTTCTATGTTGCCTACTGTATAAAAGCGGTATAAACGTCATTACCTTTCCATTACAGTTTATAAAAAAACAACTAACGATACTTTTGACATAGATACAAATGACTTAAAGAAACTGGCAAATATTTTGTTACCCATGTCCAAAAATATAAGCATAAATTTGTCCACAAATCTTTTACCCTACTAATTCAGCACCAAAAAGAGGCCCATCGAGAGTGCCACGTCGCTAACCGTTCGGCCGTCCTATCGGCCGGACGAGCGGGCGAGACCGGTCCAGTCCCGGTCATTTTTCAAAAAGGCCCTCGATCTCTAGAGAATTATAACCCGCCGTCCACCCTCCTCTCTCAGATTTTTTTCAATAAACACCTCGAGCTTTTTTGCGAAATAGTATCCACGCCCAAACCATTCTATGAGCCAGCCCACAACGGCTGCGTCTATGCTTTATGCGTGGGCGAATGGGGCCAAATTCGCCCAAATGGTCTTCTCTTTTTTGTGTCTTTTATTAAATCCTACGATATGCTGATTTTATTTATTTCATATAAAAAAATAAATAGAACTCCTAAAATCATGAGATTTTTTTTGTGTAGCCTCTCCATTATGTACTCTATGTAAAACAATATATATATGAAACATAAAAAAAATAATAAAACCTCTTTTAGTTAATAAATAAAACTTTCATGATTTCTACACATTAAAATATTAATACAAAAAATATAAAATTTATTTTGTGGATGCTTTGTGATGTTGAAAACCTCTGTACAAAAATTGTAGATAAATTTGAAATGTTTCAACAAATTATTATTCCAAGCTCAATTAGTAATTTAATTAAAAAAAAGCAGTTTACGGTCAATCTTAATACGACTCAAAATATATATACAACAAAATAAAAATTCCGTGGTTAACATATACAACCATACACAAATGATAATTTCCAAATAACACAAATAAAACACTAATACATTGCATAAAGAACAATTTAGCTACCATTATTCATACTTATGTACCTATAATAACTACAAAAGAAAAAAAATATATATAACAATGGCTATGAGCGGCAAAGCCGCGCACTTTTCTAGTATAATCACTTATGAGCACCCATTTGGCCAAACCATTTAATTATAGTCTTCAGCTAATGATTTACAGTAGCAGATTTCCTTAGAACCGCCTCAAACAATATCTGCCACATTAATAACTTCATAACTTTTTGTACAAAATCATATAAAATCAATGCTTACATCAAAATCAAAAGGACCATGAGCTATAACTGCCTATGCAAGTCGTTTTTCCCATCTATAGAAATTGCTTATATATAGTAGTAGTGATAGTATATAGCTCATATTTATAATATTAAGAAAGTAATTTTAGTGACCAATATCAGCACATCATTCTATATGTGACTAATTAATATCTAGATATGTGTACACATATATTCAAAAAAACATTCAAATGAAATTTTATGGAAAAGAGAAGCTCCAATGATGTGGTTTGTAGTAGCTACAAGGTTTTTTTTTTTCCTTAGTCCTTTTGTTTTGGTCAAAGTTATAGCGCATATGTTATCTATACTTTTGATCTGCACATCTTTTACATGTGCACACATATTTTCACCAAAACATTAAAAATGAAGTTATCGGAAAGACAATCTTTCATAATGAGGTTTGTGCTACTTGGTCTCTTTGTTATATAGTTTTCTGGTTTTAGTGTAGCAACAAACCTAAAGAATCACTACTACTCGCTCACCGTGTATTGTCCGGTCCGACAACCATTATGCATGGACCCTTGAGCAATCTTACATAGCATATACTATACTTCTGCTGTGCAGTATCAAACAATGTCGGAGCATCACTTGGGCGAAGCTGAATGGTTTCATAGCAGTTACATGCCAAGTTTTAAAGAACATACAGATTCGTCTGTTTTCACTTCTGGTATGCCCATTTTATGTGTTTGGCTGCTTGTTGGTCTGAAGGATGTGGCAACGGAAGCAACATTTAAATGGACCATTGGATGTACTGATGCTGTCAGGGCCTCTGGTGAGGTGATACGCTTTGTGAATGACATAGCTGCCTTTAAGGTACAAAAATGAACTTATAAACATGCATGTATAGTTATGATCATGCTAATATAACAAAACAAATTAATATTTTTGATAGAATGGGAAGAGCAAGATGGATATACCAAACAACCATTGAATGTTACAAAAATGAGCACAATGTAACAGATGAGGAAGCAATTGTCAAG
The DNA here is from genome assembly GCA_015847255.1 of Hyparrhenia diplandra. Lineage (NCBI taxonomy): Eukaryota > Viridiplantae > Streptophyta > Magnoliopsida > Poales > Poaceae > Hyparrhenia > Hyparrhenia diplandra. The sequence continues at coordinate 107,672 of JADLZK010010361.1, forward strand.
ATAGAATCTCTTGTTGAAGATGCATGGAAAACGATAAACCAAGCATACATGGAGAGTGACACACTACTTCCAGTTTTGAAACGTTTTGCCCTCATAACGATGACCATGGCGTCCTTTTATCAGAACAAGACTGATGCATTCACATTCAGCAAGTACAATAAACTGACGATTGAGAAGCTTTTTCGTCAAGCCCATCGCCTTACAAGCTAGCTAATAGCACCATCCTTACAAGCAGAAATAAAGAGGTATTGAATAACTAAGCATGTGTTGCTTATATTCAAGACTTATTTCTTTATCTTTCAAGCAGGAATAAAATGTTATTGAATAGAAAGTTGCTTGAGCTATTTATATTCAAAAGGAATTTATTCTTCAGTTTCAAATTTGCGATCATCAAATAAGCTATCATTGTACCGCTATTTCAAGAAAACTTGACCAATTTCCTCAGTATAATGTATTTTGGTTGTGTTGTTTATAAATGCTTTTTGGTGACTCAAATCATACCTGAGTGAGATTCTACTACAAATAAGACTTATGGATCCATATGAGGGAATTATAATCATTTTGTGGTGTTCACATGTGTTTAAATAAATGTGATGATTTGCCTAGTTATTGTTACTCCCTCCATTCTTTTTACATGTTGTAGCAACCCAGATTTCGGTGAAGCCAAAAATACGAACTTTTTAAATTTTTTCCTGCAATGTGTGAATCATGTAGATGTTGGGTCAAATGTGAGTTGACTAACAAGACGTTGCATACATATAGAATTAATTCTAGTAGTTTGTCGGAGCTTTATAGTTGATTTAGAATTTTGTGTCGGAATGCACAAATCCGTAGCAATTTTCTTCTCCCTCTCCAAATGTTCTACTAACAATTTTTCGGAGATATCTCATGTCACCTCTTACACTTTTCCAAACATCCTTTTTCTTTAATTTTATTCCTCTCTATGGACATTTCTTAGCGCAATCACCAAAAAGGTAATCACGCTTAGAAATAATGCATGGTATTCTACAACATTTGAGAACAAATCCCATAAGCTCAATAAAATACCGTTGTAGCATTTAACCCAGAAGTATTCAGGGGGTTTCGTTATTTATATTTTCCCAAGGGAAGACATGATGGAAAAGTCTCTAATTCAAACACGATCAAGATAACATGACTATATAATAGACCAATATTCATAACAATGATAAAATCTGATATAAGTAATTGGATAACCCGACACACACACTCAAGCGAATATCAAGGATAAAGATAAAAGAAAGAATGAATCTAATATGGAGCAGGCATATCCTAAATAGTTATGTTAAGATAGCGAGATACACAAACATGTTCTTATAATGTTAGAGATTCTAGGTCAACCTAGCCAAGGTCCTTTGTTGACTTGCTTCGGGCCTTTGGATAACGCCGGTGCACTTTGGCGTTGCCGGCCAGTGCTCTACACCACCCGAGACGTGGGGGATTACAAAGGATGGACAAGGCTGTCACCACCTGCCACCTACCACCTCGTCCGTCTGATAAATGAGGCAATCGAAGGTAGCAGTTAGTATAGACACCACGTCTACACTATGACTACTACTCTAGTGTGATGTCAAGGCTTACCCGTTCCCGGGGTCCTTCTAATAGAGCATGCGTACAAGAATTACGACGATCCCGCTAATCAACATTGACCAAGACTAAACCTAAGTAGAACTCAACATCTCAACTTAGCTATTGGTCTAAACATGTGTGTATAAAAGATTAAGCATAAAGTTCTACATGACAAGATCATAACTTGCAAACTATATACTAGTTCATATGCAAAAATCATTTCATAAGAACTATACTCTAGTTCATAAGCATAGCCATATTGATAAGTAGAGAACAAGAACAAGATGAAGAACTCTAAATTGCTCATACCAAATAGCTCCAAAATATCTTGATCTCCTTTTATAATCCTTGCTAACTCCTCCTATACAAACTAAAAAGAAGAAGAAAAAGAAAAAGAAAGGGAGAGAGGCTCTATTGTGTGGTGTCTACAAATGAGAGGAGAGAGTCCTATATTTATAATAGAGGGAAGACGGGAGATGCTAAGAATATTCCTAATGAGATGCCGGCCTCCTAGCATGCAGCCGAGCCATCCAGGAGCGGCAAATTAATTGCTCCACTGCCTATGCCGAAAACTAGAGAAGAACCAACATCCATGTTCATGAACTGGACCTGAACTTGTCCCCTGTGTGATGTACACGAGTGTTTGGGGACAAAATCGGTTCCCAGCCGGCTAAACCAGGTGAAACCAGGCCCTAAACCGTGCCTGGACTGGGAACCAGGGACACCGCCTCTACGCCTCCACTCCCGTGCCGCCACGTGGCCATCGGGGCTGGTCGGGCCGCTCGCTTCGCCCGCGCTCACATGCCTGAGCGTTGCAGTGCTGACAGTAGGGGCCTACCCGGCCAGCGGTGTCGCGCTGTTGATATTTCTTACACTATCCAAATTAGGAAGATAAAAGAAATATATAAGGTATCTATCTAATCATGTTAGCTTGGATGTGGAGTTAATCTCACGATTCAACAAAGGTGGAGTTAGGCGGTGTTAGTTGTGGGGTGTAATCTTAGTAACATTATCCATAGTGGAGTTAATCTCACTAAGGCTATGTACTCAAGGTATACCCCTCATTTCTAGGCATTACCTACACACTAGTCTGTCACACTAGCAATAACGCTCTAAGAAATGCGGGTATGATATTCTTGATAGGCATTGATCAAGAATGAACATGATATCTGCAAGCGCAGAGATAGAAATACCATCGTAGCACTTCACCGGGAGTAATCCAGGTATCGTATTTATATTTTACCACAGGGAAGGGGAGTCTATGGAAAGTAGAGAGAGAGAGGTCTAATGATTTAGATTGTGATTTACTTGAGATCCACTTACAGTTGTATAATGCAGAGTAGCCATATGCATCTAACAATACTCATAACAGGATAAGTCACAAGATAAAGATAATTGAATAAATGATAACTACCCAAGTCTAAGATCATCATATGCCACTAGCATCATACGAGCTATTAACATGTTATAGAAAGAATAGAAAGAATATTCCTAAGATACTCCTAATCATATGTCATTGAATACTATAATTAGTGCAATACATCTAGCTATCATGGCAAGGTTGTAATACATCTACACATGGTAAGCATTACCAATGACAATCAAGGACAAAACTTGATCATCATCGTAATTATGGCTCAACTTGGCCTATCATTCGGATGGTGGACTCTAAAGGACTCAACAGGACTGTCACTCCCGCGATCTACCACATGTCCCGGAATGTAGGGTGCAATCGCAGATAAACGTTGTATAAACACCACGTTTACACATTGCTTATCACCCACATAGTGATCATCTACGTGGATGCTATACGATTCCGTGCATAAGATATAAGACAAACTCACTAAACTGAATATATAACTATAGTATGCATGGATATATATCAATAAGAATATAATCATTATATAGATCAAAGTCATTACTTTTGCGGTCCGTCACACTTGTTGTTGCGAGACCTAATTTATGGCCATGTAAACGACCGTTATATGCTACATCGTGTTTTGTTCCGTTTTTTTCCTCAAAGGAAACAGCAATATCACTCGATTATGTAAAGGGTAGCACTACCAGAAATGCTTTCATATAGGCGTCGGGCTTACGTTCTGTAACACCCTAGGTTACAACTGTACCCCCGAGCAACAACTTGAAATAGGAAGGGACAGAGGAACTTTGATATTGTTGCTACTGTACCCCCGAGATGCCAAACCGGACTTGGCCCCTGCGCCCTTAAACGCCCGCGCTGGTCGCCTTCCCTCACTTTTTCCTCTCCCAGCTTCGACGCCAGATGTTTCCCTTCGTAGCAAAATTCCCCTCGCAGCCACGTTCACCCAATCCTTGGCCGTCATTTGAGCTCGGTGGAAACATGAGATGCAGTGCTGCCCTCTCTATTTATAGCCTTGGTCGGAATGAGATTTGGATATTTTCTCATCCGACAGCCACCATGCCCATGTGTCGTCCTTTCTGTCCACCGGAATATCTGCCCGGGTTTTGAGACCCAAACCCGTGAAACTTGCAACCGATGGGTTTCAGGCCGAAACGATCAAACCCGCACTCGTGGTTTTGAGGCCCAACCCATAGAGGTCCAAACCTCCAACGCATGCAATCAGTCTTGACTGCCCGAGTTGCCAAGTCATCTGAGCCGCCCGCTCTGCTTGCACGCTCACCGCCTTGACCCGATTGACACGTCCCGCCACGTCCTCTTGCATTCGTCGATGTCCAAGATGTCAGCCATCATGGCTAGCCACCCAGTGATCCGGTCCCCCGGTCCAAGCCTCACGTCCGTCATTCACCTCCGCGGTCCGTCTGCCCGGCATGTTCTCCTTGGCCCCTTCACCTCGCTGTCAGCTACCATCTCCGAGTTCCTCACCTGTACAATACAAACCAAGAGATATATCTTGGACACACTCCACGTGTGCCGGTGAATATAGCCGAAGCATAAAAGATAAAGAAAAATAGAAGTAAAATGTTGACTGTTGATAATCACACAACTAAACACATTTGATCTAATTCAACCATGTGTCCGCACAGACCGGAGACGTTGGATTTGCAGCCTTCGAGTTCATCTTACACCGTTGTTATTCAATCTGAGGCCAATCCAAACTGTAATAATATGATGCATGCTGTGGGAGAATTAGGCAGTCGTTAGCAGCCTTTAGGCTTCGATTTGTGCTTTCTTGATGTAAAACTTGATGGGCGCGCCGATACGCTGTGCGGAACATGTTTTGAAACGCTTTATGGAAATAAAGCAGGGGAAACCTTTGGTCTCAAAAAAATGTTTCAAGGATTTCAAGTTGGAACAGTTGGCAGTTGGCACCGATCTTGGACCTATGAGGAGAACCATGGAATATGTTTATAACAGTTTTTCCAACCATGTCAAGTACAACTTTAGGTATCTCAGCATATTCCAAGAAGATTTGAACCTAATGCGAAAGCATTTAGTGAAGCGATGGATTGCAGATGCATACTTGAATCTAATTCAGGGAACAGAGCCTGAGGAACTCGGTGAGAGGGTGCTTCACTAGTAACTAAAAACTTTTGCGTGACGGGTGAAATTTATTTTGGGTGGCGGGCAAGTGTGCATGTCGCCCTCTAAAGGTCATGGGAAATATTTTTTTTTTTACCGTAGCGGGTAGAGAGTGCCCGCCATGGTTAATAAAAAAAAAAGAAAAAAAAAGCCCAAACGGGCTGGGTCGGCTAGATCTCGCCGCCGCCGCCGAGCCACCATCCCCACACCGCTACCGTCGCCGTAGGGGAAGGGGCGCCACCACCGCAGCCGGGAGCCCCGCACTCCCGGATCCGGGCAGGAGCCCTCCACGCCCGGATCTGTCACCACCGCCGTCCGCAAGAGGGGACCGCCGCGCCATCGGGATCCGCCGCGGGGGCCTCCTCCCTCCCGGATCCGCCACGGGGAGCCCTCCACGCCCCGGATCCGCTGTGCCGCCGCCGAGATCCGCCGCTGCCATGCCGCGAGGCAGCGAGATGGAGCGACGGGTTGTGGAGCGGCGGCCGGCGCTTGGAGGTGGAGGAGAAGAAGGGAGGGGGCGGCGGCCAGCACTTGGGGTGGAGGAGAAGGGAAGGGCGGCGTCGATCCGTCGCGCTGGAGGAGGGATTCACGAGGGAGGACGAGATAGGTGAGTGCCGAGGGAGACAGTTGTGCGGACGGGTGAAAGAGGAGAGGGAGAGGGCGAGGCTGAGTGCCCCCAAACCCTAACTCTGGCTATATATATGCGAACATGTTATCAGGCCTCATTCTGGGCCTGTTGGACATCTTCATTTTCCATGGAGGACCTTTTAAGATGTCTGCCACGGTAAATTGATTTTGTGTGGTGGACACTATTGCCCGCCACGTAAAATAAAAAATGCCCGCCACTGCACCGAAGTTTCGCATGCCAAACGGCTGAGCAACAGTGTCGAACTGGTGACTGCAATGGGGATGCTGGTAGAATACAATGAGGTATGGCCGGCAACCTCATGGTCATGGATCAGAGGACGATCAACCAGTGTCAGAGACATCTTTGGAGAATGGAGAACCGAGAGGAGCTGAGGATGAGGTATCTGTCCATCTCGATAGTATCGGTGAAAGTGCAGGAGGTGAATATGGGAGGAATAATGAGGAGATAAATGTGATTGACGAAGTGGTGTCCTTGAATGATTATGCAAGGACACGTGGTATGAAACAACTTATTATAAGTGTTTAATGGAGATAGCTTCTCTCCTAAATCAGATGAGGTTTGGAAGTCTATGGAGTAATGGTCTTTCATATTCTAAAATTTATTTTGTGAAATGTCGTGTATAACTAATTATATATAGGAGAAGAAATAAGACATTTAGTGGAGATACTCTAAAACCATTATGCCATGTGTGTCGTGGTGTTGACGACGTGATGGACTTTGACTTCTCTTAAACAGGGACCAAATAAGATATGGACATAATGAAATTCTAAAAAAAGAGAGAATCCAAAATCGTAACTTAACTTTTGAGACAACAAACATAAATGTAAATAAATATAAAGCAAAATATAAAAAGCAACCAGGTTAATAGAACTGGAAAAAATAATTATAAAAGAATTTTTTTTCAAAGCTCCAAACTGGGATGACGGAGCCTAGCAAGAAAAAAAAAAAAAAAAAGAACTGAATGAATCTCATGGTGTAATCAAAAGAAGCCTGGCATGCGCCGAATCAAGGCAAACAGCCCAGTGCTGCAACATCTGAGTCTTGCTCCAACATCTCAACAGCCAGGTTGCGCCATGTAGCATAGAGCCGACGTCACCGGTGGTATGCAGGCAGGGAAGGTGATGAGGAGACCATAGCTGGATTGTATCTACACGCTATTATAAGTTTTTTTATATGGATTCTATCTACACGCTATTATAAGTTTTTTTTATATATAAACAATTACTAGCAAAACATGCCCGTGCGTTGCACCGCGGAGTAGGGAGTACGTGTCTGATACCCATACTACTAACACATCTGTCTGATACTCGTGCTAATAGTAAATGTGTTGTGTCTGACACCGGGGAGTATGCAATACGGCATATAATTGTGCAATCACTTAAAGAGAGTGTTGGGAGTAGATATAGACTCTTGTACCGACGGGGGTGGCCAGACCAAAATTTTGCCGGATGGTGTCAGCTATGTCGGATAGGGTATTGATAGGATTTGCCTTTTTGTTATTAGATTAGAGATGTAGATTAGTACTACATTTGTTTACATGTTTCTATTTAGATTTGGATTTGAATATAGATATTACCAGTTATGTCGGATCGTATATGCGAATTGAGTATTCAGAAAACGGATAGGGTATCAGATGTTGAACAGTCTGCCTCGGATACGGGCAAAACTATGGATTTAGTCTCGAATACGGTTAGAAAATATCCACACCATTTTGATATGACATGATTTTTTTACATGAAATATAATCATTTGCATTCAATATTAAAATACAACAAAAATTATGTACGTAAGGCCTTGAGCTGCTTGGGGCCTTTTTCCTACCCACATTCCGATGGGCTAGCAACAAAGGCCTTGCGCACAGACCAGCCTTGTCTCATGTACGGATCTGCACAGGTTCCGGTTTGGACTATGGATGGTTAAAGCTTGGGATTATTATTTGGCCAAAACTCGGACAGAAAACCGGCGGCAGGCAGAGAAAAAAATGGACATGGCAGACGGAAATTTTGGTGGACAAGAAATTTCTTCTCTTTATTAGTAGGTATAGATACCAGCACTGTTGAGTACTTGAGCTGACATTGCAGACAGAAGGAAAAAAATACAGTTTATATATGCACGTAGTAGTCCTGGGTTCCTTGCCGCCTGCCCGGTAGGCGGTAGCAACAACCGTAACAGAGATGGTTTTTAATTGGGCTTCAAGGTTGCCGGACCAATAGTATGCTGGCTGGCCCAATCCGGCCCACTTCAAATGAAAATGGATTCACATGCGCAGCTGGTGGTGTACGTGTACATGGACCGTGCAAGCTCTCCATCTCCTTTTCAGCTCTGCGCCTGCCACACCGGAGTTACACATGTCAACCAAATTACATTGATAATTTTTTTAAAAAAAACTAAATTCTTTGAAAAAAAAACTAAATTCTTTGATCTTTGAACCCTAATTTTTCGGCCCATGTAAAAAACACGTAGTTGTTGGCAGGAAGACCCTTACAACCCGAAATGGGTTGTGTCGGCCACATCTTTGAACAGGCCTAATTTTTGCGGCCCATGGTAAGCCCATCTCCTTTTATTTCCTAAGGGGTACATCTGTTCTTAGGGCTTTGCTTTCCACACAACCGCAACGGCCGGAACTCCAAAGCGTGGACCGCCATTATTAACTCTGAAAACTAAAATTTAAAATTACTCTGCGATCTTGACATTGCAAGTCTACACCACCTAATACACGCCTAACCAATATTTTTTGTCCATTGGGTTATTGTAAGCAATACGTCCTGTTGAGTGTTGATTTGTGCAAGCTGACCATACCATCCACTAATTAACATCAGTTAAACTGGGTTACTAGCATTAGTTTTTGCCCTTGCTGATCAATAATGCCGACCTAACACGCGCTCTTCCGTCACTAGCGGACGTCATTTGATGTATCAATATTGGAACAAACCAAGATGAATCCATCATAGAACACACCTAAAACAAGAGAAAATGCTATGCTCTACCAATTGGACGTTAATAAGTAGTGTTACCGGCCAATACATCTTTGTTGGTTGGGCGAGGCAAAACTATCCAAATAATTAACAGAAGCAAAGTCAAGCAAGCCAACCGGTGTACTAGTAGCTGCATTAAATTTTGCATGCTGATGCATAACGCCGACGACTTGACATGTTCCTGGGTCACCACCAAGATGACGACTCGAGAGCATAGATCACCACCTAATAACCAAGGCGACTACATTCGGGGCCAATCCGTGTTCTGACTCCCAGCTAGAGACGTGTGTAGCACTTTATACTTTGATGTGTTAACTACGTTGAAACAATTTGCCGTGCGTTGCTTGGGTTTGAGTTTGTGAGTTTGAAATGTTGTGTAATAAGGAATAGTTGTATCCATCGGTCGGATATTTATATATTCTCTTTTCTAAAACCCAATGCCATTTTAAAATTTAAGGTGAGTGTTGCAACCCTTACGGCCAAGTGTTTTGTTCATTAATGACAGAGAGAAGATCATGCTGTTTTTACTTCCGTCCGCATTTGGATAACCTCCGTCCTGGATTCCGACCCGATTCGGATTTTCCGTAAATGAGGAAATGGGCCGGGTCAAATGTAGAAAACGTAACAGGAAAAAATAGGAAAAGTTCCATCCGTTTTCAACGCTAACGAGGACCCAACCTAAATCCAATTTCATCTTTTACTTACCAGTAGCAATGTCACATACTTGATACATACTCTTTCCGTCCCCTTTTATCTATCATTGTTGGTGTGCATACCACAAGTTTTAATCGATTTATAGAAAAATATGTACAATATTTGTATATCTAAGTAAATTTATTAAAAATAATTCAAAGATATTTCAAATGATATATTAATTATATATTCTAAATATATTAATATTTTTGGATATCTATTTAATTGAAGTTGTTTCTTGGGAAATGCAAGTGATGAGTATTTTGAATAAAGTAGGTACATTAGGCAAGAACCAAAGGGTGACATGGAAAGCTTAATTATTGGCAGGAAACCCTTGAGCCCCAAATTTTGGCGGCCCATGTAAGCCCATTCGATCCTTTCATTTCCTACTTCTGTTTGCAACTGCACATTGTATGAATCGGCAAAACTGGGGCCGTCCTTTTTAAAAACTCTGAAAACATCAGCTTCTACCTTTATTTAAAATAAAAATAAAAATTACTCTCTGATCTTGACCTTGCAAGTCTACACCTAATACACGCCTAACCAATATGCTTTGCTCTGCCAAATCAAAGTTCATTGGGTTATTATAAAAGCAACACGTCGTGTTAATTGTGCGAGGTGACAATGTCATCCACTAATTAACATCGGTCAAGCCGGGTAACACTACTACTAATTCGATTTTACGTGGCGGTCTTTTTTTATTTTACGTGCGGTCTTTTGCCCTTGCTGATCAATAATGCCGACCTAACAAACGCTCTTCCGTCACTAGCGGACGTCATTTCATCATTTCATGTATCAATAATGGAACGAACCAAGACGACTCCATCATAGAACGCACCTAAAACAAGAGAAAATGCTATGCTCTGCCAATTTGACGTTAATAAGTAGTGTTACCGGCCAATACGTATTTGTTGTTTGTGCGAGGCAAAACTTCCCAAATAATTAACAGAAGCAAAGTCAAGCAAGCCAACCGGTGTACTAGTAGCTCCATTAAATTTTGCATGCTGATGCATAACGCCGACGACTTGACATGTTCTTGCGCGTCACCATCTTGATGACTCCAGAGCATAGATCACCACCTAATAACCAAGTCGACTACATTCGGTGTGAATCCGTGTTCTGACTCCCAGCTGGAGACGTGTGTAGCACTTTATATTTAGATGCATTAAAGAGTTTGTAATAAGAATAGCTATATGCATCATTTGATACTGAGGATGAGATATTAATTATTAATATATTCTTTTTTTTCGAAAACCTGAAGCGATTTTGAAATTAAAGGTGTGCGTTGCAACCCTTATGGTCAAAAGTTTTGTTCGTTAACGACAGAGAGAGGATCACGCAAGGACCCAACCTAAATCCAATTCCACTTTTTTACTTACCGGTAGCAATGCCACATACTTCCTTGATATATACTGTCACAACCCGTTTCCCCAGTCAACGCGAGAGGAAGAACGAGAGAGGTGACGTAGCGTAGATCGGAGCGAACATGGCGTGAGGCGGCGGCGCGTGCTGCGGCAGCGGATGGCGGCGCAGGGGCGGCGGGCGTCGGTATGGCGCGGGCGGCGGCAGCGGCGCGGCGGCGGCGGTGGCAGCGGGCGGGCAGCAGCGTGCGGCGGTGGTGGTGAGGAAGCGGCGGCGGCGGAGAGCTAGAGAGCTAGGGTAAACCCTAAATTATTTCTTTCTTGATTGTCTCACGATAGTTGCCCCCATATTTATATGAGGGGTTTACAATTGCTAACGGGCTAGGCCCATTAGTCTTTTCTAACTCACTTTAATTTAATCTAATAATTATAATAATAAAGCTTAAATAATAATTAAATATTCAGCCACTCCTCTTATTACAGGCGACTCACCGACCGAGTCGACATCTCTCCCCTCCTAGAGATTCAGCTTGTCCTCGATTTGGAATTCGGATAAATTTTGTTGAATAATTCAGCATCTTTCCACGAAGCATCGGCAGCTGGTTTGTTTTTCCATTTGATGAGTACTTGAAGCTGACCCTGGCGGGACTCGATTTGAGCATTAATTCAGGTTCGGGGACCGGTGTGCCATCATGAAACCGAGGTAATCTTTGGAATATCCGTAGGTATCTCCCCACGGTGTGGTTTGAGCATGCTGACATGAAAGGCATTGTGAATGCGGGTTCCAGGAGGCAGATTCAAAGCATATGTAACTGGAGTAATGATTTTGCTGATGCCGAAGGGTCCAAAATATTTGGGAGAGAGCTTGTCTTTATGTAAATCAGAAATTGTTGCCACAGATCGAGATAAAAGTTTGAGCTAGACATAATCACCCACTTTAAATTCTCGTATGTATGTTTAGCATCAAAATATTTACGATAATACTCACGGGACAATTGCAAACGAACCTTGGTCTAATTGAGGAAAGCGTCCCGTTGAGTGAGTAAGTCATCCACTGCTGGTAATGTTGTCTCACCCGGATGATAACCACGGATTGTAGGGGGGTCGCGCCCATACACAAGTTTGAACGGTGTTGTTACGGTCAATGCATGGAATGAGGTATTATAGCAATATTCAGCCCAAGGTAACCATCTTACCCAATCCTTTGGTTTGTCACCAGTCAAGCAGCGAAGATACATCGTAATAATTTTGTTGACGACCTCAGCCTGGCCATCTGCTTGAGGATGATAAGCCGACGTTGGTGATAAAATATTGTTGGACAGTCTGAAAAATTCTTGCCAAAATTGGCTTATAAAGATCACATCTCGATCACTAACCACAGATCTCGGTAAGCCATGTAATCGAACAATCTCTGAGAAAAATTTCTGAGCTACCGAAGTTGCTGTATAGGGATGAGAAAGGGTATGAAGTGAGCATACTTGGAGAGACGGTCAACCACCGTTAAGATTACCGATTTGGATCCAACTCTCGGAAGAGCTTCAATGAAATCCATTGAGATGTCCTCCCATATACGCTCTGGAATTGGTAAAAAATTTGAAGAAGTCAATTTGGATGAAGATGTTCAGTTTTTGTTTGCGTTGACATACCAAGCAATCATTCACAAATTCGGTGACAATGCGTTTATCATGTTTGACAAAGAAGGTCTAACGAAATCGATACAATGTTTTCTGTATGCCGTCGTGTGCTGAATCATGAATTGCATGGAGAATGGTCTGAAGATGTTTGGATGATTTGGAAAGCCATACCTTTTTGTTGAACAAGATCAAGCCATTGCGAACCTCCCATGCAGAGTCCTTACCATTGATTATAGAATCAATAAGGCCTATAGCTTCATTGCTAAATGCAATTTCCTCACGTAGCTGGTCAAATAATCCCAATTGAATTTTTGAAATAGCCATGATTGAAGATTCATTTGTGTTCTGACGAGATAGTGTGTCAGCCACCACATTGGATTTGCCCGGTTTGTATTCCACAGTAAAATCATAGCCAAGTAATTTGCTAACCCATTGATGCTGAGGAACTGTGGACAAACGTTGATCTAGAATGTACTTAAGACTGTAATGATCGACCTTATAATAAATGGGCGGCCCCAAAGATACGGTCGCCAATGTTTTTTCTTTGTTACCGGTCCTATGAGCTCTCTTTCATAAGCGACCAACTTTTTTTGTACTTATCGGGCAAACGTTTACTAAAGTAAGCAATTGGACCATTACCCTGATGTAAAATAGCATCCATACCTGTCCTAGATGCATCACATTCCACCACAAATAATTTATTAAAGCCGGAAGTTGGAGAACCGGTCTGATGACAAAGTCCTCTTAAGGTGCTCAAAAGTCGTTGTAGCCAACGGTGTCCAACAGAATGAGTTCTTTTTAAGAAGATCAGTCAAGGAACGTGCAATTGTACCATAATCCATTATAAACTTTACGTAGTAACCTCACGAGTCCCAGAAAACCTCGTAATTCCGGAGAGTTGTGGGGAGCGGCCAAGCGATGGCGGCCTCAATTTTCTCGGGATCAACGACCACTCCAAAGATCCGATATAATATATCCCAAATAACCCAATTGTGATTGACCAAAGAGGCATTTAGATTTCTTTAAGAAGATATTATGAGATGTTAATACCTTGAAAACCTCCTCCACATGGTTGAGATGCTCAGACCAGGATTTGCTAAAGATAAGGATATCATCAAAGAAAACCAGCACAAACTTCCGCAAGAACGGTCCCAATATATCATTCATCAAAGCTTGAAAGGTTGAAGGTGTGTTGCATAACCCAAATGGCATGACCAAAAACTCAAAGTGCCCATGATGTGTTCTGAAAGCTGTCTTTTCAATGTCCGGAGGATGCATGCATACCTGATGATAGCCTGAGCGCAGATCTAATTTGGTGAAGAATTTAGCACCTTCTAGTTCATCCAATAATTCAGCAATAACCGGTATTAGGAATTTGTCTTTCAAGGTATCATTATTGAGCTCCCGATAATCAACACAAAATCGCCAAGTCTTATCATGTTTCTTGACAAGAAGGACAGGTGATGAAAATGGCGAAGTGCTATATCGGATGATACCTTGGTGAAGCATCTCTAAGCATTGTCGTTCCAGTTCATTCTTCTGTATCTGAGGGTAACAATAAGGACGAACAACCGTCGGCTGAGTGGGATCCTTGAGATGAATTCTATGATTATAACGCCGCTGAGGTGGGAGTCCCGAAGGGTCTCTAAAAAGCTGTTGGAATTTGCATAATAGGGGATCCATTGACACATCAGGAGAAAGTATATGAATACCTGGTGCGGAATCTGTTTTCTTTAGAGAGGCCATTGCCATGTGATGATCATTTGTCCGTTTCGCGAGAACTTCATAATGAGTTTATTGAAATTCCAAACAATATTTCCCAAAGAACTCAGCCAATCCACACCCAAAACAACATCATAGCCTCCCAATTTAATGCTGAAGAAGTCTGCTTTAAAACTTTCATTAGCAATAGAAAATTCAATATCATCATACCTCTCATTTGTTATATGTTGTCCATTAGCGACAGCAACCTTAAGGGGACGATGGAAGGAAGAACTTTGGAGGCCTAGTTTTATAGCCAAATCTGAGTCTAGAAAATTGTGTGTTGAGCCAGAATCCAATAAAGCCAATAAATTGGTGCCATTTATATTGATAAGTAATTGCATGGTAGGACAAGTAGATATGCCAGTTAACCCATGAACTGATATTTGAACATCCGAATATCCTTTGTTGCGTACCTTGGAGGTCTGTCGACATGAAGCGGTGTAGAGACGTCTAGCTAGTACTATGGCAGTCTCAATATCAGGTGGTTGGTGTAGTTGGACGTCGATCTGAATCAGAGGTGCTAACCCAGCGATATAAAGCATAGCCTGCTGTTTGGGGGAGAGGTGTTGTACCTTATTCAGCGTTGCTGTGAATGTATTTGTGTACCTGTCCAAATCTCCCGATTGGCGCGATGCTGTCAAATCACCAAGATGATTATGTAGTGGAGTTCCAAAACGCCTGGTAATAGCTGCAGAAAATTCTAGCCAAGTTGGTTGACCCACTTCATTTTCTCAACGAATAAACCAAGATAATGCGTTCCCTTGAAGATGGAACGAAGCGAGCTGCATCTGATTATTATCAATAATTCCTTGAGTGAGAAAAAATTTATCGCACTTATACAACCAATGAGAAGGGTCACCCTTGCCATCATACTCCGGAAAAATAATTTAATATTATTCTTTGGTCCGTGCGGGATTTTTCGGCAAGAATTTAGATGGAGATTCTGTAGGAATTTCTCCGGGAATTTCTCGCATCAAATTCTAGATGAAAATCGGCATCGCCCAATGGCTGCGAGAATTGAGGAATCGGAGGTGCGGTGGATGGGGGCTCATCGGTGTCCCTGAGGCCCGAAGAAAGCGCTTGGAGGCGGGATGTACTTAGGCGATGATGGGGCTGAATTTGCCTCCATGGCTTTGGCCTCCATGGCGCGATGTACTCATCGATGATTCTGTTGACCTCCTCCGTGATGGATCTTCTCCCGTTAAAGGCCATTGGATCGTCGGTCTTGGATACCAATCTGTCACAACCCGTTTCCCGATCAACGAGGGAGGGAGAAGAGGGGGTGACGTGGCGTAGATCGGCGACGAACACGGCGCGACGGCGGCGCGTGCTGCGGTGCGGATGGCGGCTTGGCGGCGGCGTCGGGTGCAGCGCGCGGCGGCGGCGGCGGTGGCGGGCGGCGCGGCGCGGCGGCGGTGGTGAGGAAGCGGCGGCGGAGAGAGCTAGAGAGCTAGGGTAAACCCTAAATTATTTCTTTCTTGATTGTCTCACGATAGTTGCCCCCATATTTATATGAGGGGTTTACAATTACTAACGGGCCAGGCCCATTAGTCTTTTTCTAACTCACTTTAATTTAATCTAATAATTATAATAATAAAGCTAAATAATAATTAAATATTCAGCCACTCGCTTTTATTCGGACGACTTCACCGACCGAGTCCGACATATACTCTCTGTCCCTTTTTATCTATCGTTGTTGGTGTGCAGGATACAAGTTTATATCGATTTATAGAAAAAAAACATGTACAACATTTGTATCTCTAAATTAATTTATTAAGAAAATAATTCAAAGATCTTTCAAATGAGGATATTAATTATATATTGTAAATATTAATTTGTCAATATTATTTTTTGGACATCATTTTAATTGAAGTTGTTTCTTGGGAAATGATAATGACGAATATTTAGTGACCGAAGGACTACTTCTAATGAGAAGTGATCAGTATTTTGAAGAAAGTAAGGTAAGAATGGAAGGGCCACATGTAAAGCATACGTATTGGCAGGAAAACCCTTGAGCCCCAAAATGGGAGTGTCTTCCGTATCTAGGTCGGGCCAAATTCTGTGGCCCATGTAAGCCCACTTATCTCTGTTTGCTTTGAGAGCGGCCATGTATGCAAGACGAAACTTAACTTCCAAAAACCATCAAGTGTTAACATTATTTAAATGAAATTAAAAATTAATCGCTGATCTAGATCTCGGAAGTCGACAATACTACGCACCAAATTAACCAAAGATTCTTTCCCTCAGCTGCCAAATGGATGTTAGAGTATTGTTACCAATACATCTTGTCGATTTTGACAGCCAACTCATCCAATAATTCACGGAGACAAAGTCCAACAAACCACTGGGGCTGCTAGTAGCATTATTTTTTTTTTCATGCTGGTGAATAGGGTTGATGACTTAACATGTTCTTGAATCATAAGTGGTTGATTTTTCAATAAAATTTCCGTTTCAAACAAATAACATTGAACGATCGACCTAGAGATTCTCCAGCATAGAGCATCAAACCAAGATGCTACAACTATTTTAAATGAAAATTAAAGATTAATCGCTGGTCTTGACCTCTCGCAAGTAGACACCTACAGCTCACCTAATTATTGACAAAGATGCTTTGCTCTGCCAAATGGAGGTTAGAGTATTGTTGCACACCGGGTACTAGTAACACTAAATTTTTCCACAATGATGAATAACGTTGGCTACTTAACACGGTCTTGCATATCACTATAGGTTGATCTACCAATAAAATGGCATGACGACCAAGAGACACTCCAGCATAGGACACCTAACCAATATGCATCAGAATTTGATATGGTGAGAATTTCAAGACGTCTGCTGCTAGCCATGTAACGAAACCTCTACTTAACTGATGAAGATGTTAGTTAACTGATGAAGATGCCAGTTAACACAACAGAAAGTCAAATGAGAACCCAACTTGAGCCCAATTGATATAAATAAAAGTGTGAAGCTGATCCCCAGCCAACTTCAGACTAATTTTCGTTCTCCAATTATTTTTTTATATCTTTTTGCGCCTTTTTTTCGATCTTTAGCTCAGATGAGTTAACTCATCCAATATAATTGACAGTTCGAGTACTGTTACTAACGAATCATCTTGATTGTGCGAGCCAACACTCATCCAATATAATTGATAGTTCGAGACAATGCCTAGCAAATCGAGGTACTATTAGCACTAAAATTTGCCATGTCGATGAATAACGTCATCGACGACTTAACACGTTCTTGGGTCACTAGTGGTTGATGTATCAATGAAATGGAACAACATAGAGCCTCTCCAGCATGGTTCACCTAACTAAGATGATTCAGAATTTGATATGGTGCCAATTTCGAGATGTCTGTCGGTCGCCATGTGGCCTGACCTCTAGTTAACTGATGAACATGCCAGTGAACTGAACACAAAGTCACATGAGAACCCAACTAGAGCCAAACTAACAGAAACAAAGCGTGAAGATGCCAGGAATCGGTGTTGGGCATCTTGTCTTGGTAGTATAACTGATGAACATACCAGGCCAAATAGTCGACCTACACACACTAACACTACCAAAAAAAAGCTTTTTCTGAGCAAAAAATACAAAAACCGAGCTTGGTAGTGTTAGTGTGTAGGTCCACTATTTGGCCTAACATGGAGCCCATGTTTATACAGGCCGGCTGAATACTGAATGTGCCCTGCCTTTGACCTTTTCTCTATTTCCCTCCTTGATGTAGTAAACGACTTTGTAACAGACAAGCTTGATGTGTACATGTAGATTTTAGTACTACTACCCATAAGAAAAGCATATATAGCAGCAACTTTCTGTCCGGTTTCGTCTCCAAAAGTGCGGTATCTGCTTTGTGCATACGACAAGTGGACAACGAGAAGGTTGTATATTTATGTGGTGGACGAGTCAGGAAAGCAATAGATCCAGCAGCAATAGACATACGCATGCATATTTTTGCATCGTGAAGAGTTCATGGCTGGTGGGTGGCACATTTGTTTTTGCCGGATTAGCTAGGTGCCCCGAGAGGAGTGGACCGGAGGAGGATCGCTGATGAAGAAGATGCGATATTTCGATCATCGTTGCATCGACTGTGTCGTCATGTGACTACAACTGCCAGTTGTTTGTTGCGTGTGTACATAGAATATTTATCCGCTGGGTTTTGTGCTTATTATAGGTCGAGCTGTATAAAATGTGGACCGCCGGTGCAGCTTTCCTCGAAAACGGGCACCACGTACGACGCCAAACCCAAGTGCCGGCACGACATATTATAATTAGCTAGGCGTATATATATGGAGCCATTGAATATTTCTAGCACGAAGTTGATCGGGTCATGTACAGAATGTACAAAGTATTGATTCCACGTAATGTGTCATGACGCGGGTGGCAGCAGGTTTTTGATTCGTTCACGCATCTAAGCGTGTGTCTGTATACCTAGCTATAGAGGTAGACTGGTGCACCAATCACGCTAGCTAGAAGAATAGAATAGCATGAGCTCTGTCCGCAGAGTTCTTTTTTAAAAAAAAAAAAAATTGTTCTGCATTCCAAGATGACGCCCATCCGTCGCGTAGGATGCTCGGGAAGCCATGAAGACCTTCTTCTGTCCGGTGTGGCGAGCCTAAACGTCGCTTTCTTGCTGATTTGGTCACGAATTTTCTTATGTAATCCTTGCTTGGTGGTGCGGTGTGCATGTATTAGGAAGCAGTGGCGGAGCCAAGAATTATATATGGAGGGGGCGGACTATTGTGTGTGTAAAGTTTCGATCGCATATTGGAACATGGTTTATGTATGCTCTGATAACTTGTTCTTGTTTATTTGGAGGATAACTTCGAATTTGGTCACGCCAACCTAAATCCTGCTCTACATTCAATACACTATTTGTCTGCACAATCTATGCATTGAACCTTAGCTGCCGGCTGCACAGCCTGCATTAGATCTTCCTCTTCTTGTTCATTGCTTCCTTGTTCTGCAGCAAACCAAAAGACCCACTTTCGAGTGCCAAAAGCCAAAAATGTCATTTAAATGTCAGAAGTTTTAACATCCGAGGTCATTCTAAATATTTGAATTTTAAATTGAAACATTTAAATGTCTTTTTTTTTATCGTAAGATGATTTCAAACAAAAAGTTGTCAACTATAAAGTTTCTTAACTTCTAAAGATTTACAATTTTTATTAGAAAGTTGTTCCGTCCCAGGTCGTTTAAAAAAAAATTTCAAATATTAAATTTATTAAATGCATAGCTTTGCATAACAAGATGATTTCAAATAAAAAAGTCATCAACTACAAAGGTTCCAAGATCTACAAAGTTTATTTTAGTCATTTCTTCGTCTGACATAGTGGTACTAAGATTGTTCACAAATATTTTTAATCTCTCTTTTAGTTTTAAAGAAACTATGAGAGGAGTTTTTTTTTTTTGCTGAGTATTTTTTCATTTGACACTCGGCAAAGATCTTCTTTTGCTGAATGCTAGAAATAAAACACTCAGCAAACCAATATAAACTTCGGTAAAGTTCACGCCTCGGTAGAGTAATTGGAGAGCATGGACTAGGACTCTAAATCCTTTTACCGGGCCAATTATGAATTGACCTTGTTTCTTGTTATTATACCACTAGATTAATATGAAAGTCCAAGTTACAAACGGTGGGGCTGTGTTTTTTATATTTCTGCTAGTCCGAAAGATAGGCATTCCTTATTGTAAGTTCGCAGAATCCTTCGGGTTATTGTTAGAGAGGACGGCGTGGCGTGCTACCAGCTGCGGACAGGCATTACAAGACACACGGTGTCACTTAGGTAGCTGTCTTCTCGGGTTTAGAGTTGACACACAACACATAATATGGCTAACAGCTGCTATGATATGGCTAAGAACTGCTATGATACCCATCTTTTATCATGAGACTCAGGAAAACATCAAGCGGTGGCTCCCCCGCTTGAGTTTCGTCCTCTTGGTCCTAGCTGCTGCTACCGTTGCGATCTTACGCTTCGGCCCTGCCCCTCACATTGTGGTCAACATCGAAGACGCCCGCCTCGACACCTTCGAGTTCGTCAGCACCCAGGCCAGCGAGACTTCTCCACCTTTCTTCAGCTACAACATCTCCGTCGCCATAGCAGTGCATAATCCCAACATTGTCATGACCATCAAGCATACTAAGAATCTCCAGGTTTCCTTCATCTTCCACGACCGTCGCCTGCACAACCTCACTTTAGTGTCTGCAGGGTACAGGCAGCGGCCGCACAAGAAAGAACTTCACTGCATCCAGGCCACCGGGGAGGTCCCAGCGTTCCTCCTCGGGGACGAAGCAGCCCAGGATTTCCAGAAGCAGAATGCAACGGGTCGGTTCAGGGTGGAGGTGCACCTCTCCGGACAGATCACCTACCAGCGGATTGCCATCGCCATGAAGCGTGACCTTAGGTTGAGCTGCCCCCTGGAGCTACAGCTTGCGCCGCCGGGCCTTGAAGTCATCGTGTTCTATGAGGTCAACTGTCTGCCAGTGAAGCCACAAAATATCGACTTTTGATTAAATTTCGTACTTGTATGGATGCATAAAACTTCCTCGGTTTCAAATTGTAAGTCACTTTGAATTTTTAGTACATCCATTTAGCTATGTATATAGATACAATAATATGTCTACATAGCAAAATGGGACGAACCAAAAAGCGACTTACACTTTAGAACTGAGAAGTATTTAATAAGTTTAATAAGTGAAATAAAAGGATAAAGTTCGCCTACTTTCTCTACCTATTTATCCCAAGAAATGGACTTTACATGACGATCAAGTCATCTACAAAAAGTGATTTTGTAAAATTGTCTTCTATATTTTTATATTCTCCAACATTTTTTCTATATCTTGTACTACATTTTAGAGCCATCCCCCGCTCTCGAACAAATTTTGGATTGCTAGAAATTCAGAAAATAGATATCCATATTTAATTATCTGATTGGAAGAAGCTCAAGGAATTGAGGGTGATATTTTTCACCAAAATCTTAAATTTAGGAAAGATATAAATAAGTACACAAAATGTTCTCAATGTTAGGAAATAAGCTCCTCCTCCGAACCAAAAATAATAGATCGAACGCCGCCCTGCATTAAGAAAGGGTGAGTGAGATGGAGAGGAGAGAAACCAACAAAACATTTAGGTGGAAAACCCTGAGTGGAGAGGGAGGGAAGCTGCCGGAAAACCACGGGCACCAACCTTGGCCTCCTCGCGTCATGGAGAAGGGGCGCTGTGTATCGGCCGGAGGTCCTGCGCCCAAGACTCGGACGAAGAGATGTGGGAGTTGGGGAAAATCGAGTTAGTGCTGGAGGAGGTTGTGGGAGTGGGGATGAATCGGAGATAGGGTTTCACAAAAGGATATAAATCAAATCGATAATGGGCTTCGGTGGGCTGCTGCGTCACTGCTGTTCGGCAGTCTACCGGTACGTGTTTTCAAGAGGAATAAGATTAAAGAGAAGGCCAAGTCATAAATGTATATACGTATTACATACAATTATTTTTGTTGCTGTTGTCTAAGGGCACAGAGGAATATAAAAGTCATCACGAGCAAGAGGAGGCCAACTGTGTGTACGTATATTATAAATGATAGCATACAATTATTTTAAAAGGCAACATAAAAAGGAAAATATATATTAAAAAGAAAATAAAAAGGCATCAAGGGGGAATGGAAAAAGCGACTTCACGGTCAACAAAGGCTATCAAAATTTATAAGCGACATTAGTTGCAAATGCCCTCATAACAATGCTTCAAAACCGGTTCCGCCTGGATATCCAAAACTCAGGTCTTTGCATCGTGGTGGACGTCCAACTATGACAATAATGGCAATTTGTCATAGATATCTCTATATGCGCACAATACAATTCTATGATGTTTCTTTAGAATGTCACCAATCGTCATGTAAAACCTCATATGGTTGCATCTACTCAATTTTTAAAATTGACTTCTATATTTTTATATTCTCCAACATCTTTTCTATATGTTGTACTACATTTTAGAGCCATTGCTTTGGATTTAGAAATGAAAATAGATATCCATATTTAATTGCGATTGGAGAAGCTCTTGAGGGTGCTTTTTCACCAAAATCTTAAATTTAGGAAAGATATAAAGAAGAAATGTTCCATTCAACATATGGCTATGTGGTGAAACAAAAACATTTTCTTGGGGACGGGCACCATCCTGGTGTCCTGGTCTGTCCTCGTGCGTGGGAAAATCTAGTAGTGCTAGTCTCCAAGGTGTAGCGCACTAGAGGATGAATAACGAGTTGTGGCTAATGGTGTTCTCGGGCACAAGGAATGGAAAGCGACTTGGTTCTAGCCAAGATTTTGACTCATAAGTGCTTCGCTATCCACCTCGTTGTGCTACCCTGTTATACTATGACAACATCCATGTTATTTTCTCTCTAGCAATCTAGTGGAACATGACTCTGCACTGTTCACCACTTGTTGAGCTCATTGCTTATGGCGATGTTGAGATTAACACTTTCGCCAATCTCTATTTTCTTGAGCGGGTCTGGTCCTGCGTTAGTCTCATGTTTGAATAACGAGTTGTGGCTTCATGTTCCTAACACATCCCACTACTCATAGTGCTTCGCTATCCATCTTCACCAAGAGTCTTCCTACATCCATGTTATGCTTCAAGCAATTTGGAACATGTAGTCTTAACGTTTTGATCTCTATTTTCTCCGATAAGACTCCACCATGTTTCGGTACTTCATGTTCCGTTAGCATCTTGATGTAAATATATCAATGGTTGTTTCGATGTAGTCTTAACGTTTGGCGTGCTCCCGATAAGACTACGGTGAGCGTTAGCATGATGTAAATATATCAATGGTTGTCTTGCATGCCTTTGTGTGGTTGTCTTGCCTATATATGTACGTCATACACAAGTGAAATACAATCCTACAATTCATAATCTTTCAGAAAACACGGATCACTAATTTAATTATTAATTGTCTTTAAAAAGTTCACATAAGTGGAAAAAGCGTAATTAATTCATAATGCACTCAGAATCCTAACTGCATAATTTAGAAGCAGCAAATTAAATAGGACAACAGGACGAATAATGTCTTATTGGAAAGAAAAAGTAACCGCTTGGCACAAAGGAGATCAATCATTACTCCCTCCGTATCACAATTAGAAGGCGTTTAGGACAGCGACATGGTCTCCAAACCACAACATCGATTTCTCTTTTCTCTAAAAATATTTATTGGAAAGTTTATTTATGTATGTTCTTAGGAAATTAATGTTCAAGACAAATTTATTGATGATTTAAAAGTTATTTATAATTAATATTACCAATGTTTGACCAACACCTTGTTGAAAACGTCTTCTAAATTCGATAGGGTGGGAGTATATTAAATGGTGGCCACAAACAAGCTTGACCGCCAGAAGCATCGTCCAGCAGCACCGTACAATGAATACTCAACCTGTCACCAATCGCTCTACTTCTTGGTGGAGAGAGGCAGGCGCTTATTTAATTTCTTGCCACTGCACGCCAACGGAACTGCAATAATTGACAACAAAAAAAGTTATACACAGCTCACAAACATATATCAACGCGCCACTTGCAAGTCCCAAGAGCACGGTACGGTGAAAAAGGAAATATGACATTTTAGAACAGGGTCAAGGTGAAGAAGAATACGTACAAGTCAGCCCTTGCTCTGGTTGTCTTCATCTGTAATGCTTGCTCCGGATCAAGGCTGTGCTGTTCCTTCCTCGCTTCTAGGGCTAGGTACACCGATGAACACAACATTGGGTCTTCTAGGATGCTCCATTGCAGCTTTCTTCCATATCTCCTTTACCTCATTCCTGATTCCAGAATGGAGTGCAACTTCCTTAAGTTTGTTGATCTTGAGAATTTGGTTTGCTGAATGACCATCAAGATGTTCGCAGATCAAGTGGAGTGCAATAAGCTGCTTCAGGGCTTCAGGTTGGATAGTTAACTGGGGCAGGAGGTCCCTAGCCAAAAGGCATATCCGTTCCAGGCTATTGAATTGCTCAAGCTGTTGGACTACTAGTTCTGGGTTGTCTTCCTGTTGGGTACTACTATTAATAATAGCAGAATCAGCCTTAAGCTTGAGATATTGAAGTAAACGCAAGCTTCTCGTGCCGTCGACAACATCTTTCCAGGCAAGTTCAGTTGACGACGAAAGACACAGCTTCCTAATACCAATTAGATTCTGAACAAAAGCATGCATGTGGCTCAGATTACCACCACGCAGCTTAAGCGACGAAAGCTTTCCAAAGGGGCTGCCCAGACAATTCAGGAATGACCCTGTGCAATTTCGGAAGTCAATAGAGAGGGACAGACCGTCGTCGTCAGGGTTTTTGCCAAGGAACTCCTTAAGACCTTGTGAAAGTTGTTCAGTCATGTCCCTGCCAATTTCCTTGCAGTCCAGCCATATCTTCACCTTTCGCAGCCGACTCATATGACGCATCAGTCGAAGAAATCCCCCACCACGCTTGCCTGGGACAAAGCCTGCAACAGTCTCCAGCTTGCTCTTGTTTGAAAGGAATTTATCTAGATTTCTTTTGCCGCTGTCACGTTTACGAAGCTTCAGCTTCCCAATCAGGTGTTTGAGGCACGGCAGCTCCAGCACCTCAGCAGGCACAGTGACGACTGTTTTCTTCCCCATGTCGAGAGTCTCTAGCCATTCCAGCAAGGCTATTTTCCTGGGAATAACATCAATGCCTGCCCCGAGGCCAAGATATCTAAGCATCCTCAACCGTTTGCATATTTCATCCAGGTGACTATTCTTGAGACCAGGGCATGTTTCAAGATTCAGCACTCGTAGCAGCAGGCATCTGGCAAAGCTCAATCCATCACAACTGCCATTGTTGAAGACCGCCAGCGTCCGAAGACGTGATAGGTCTTCATGCAAAAGGCGTAGGTGATCTTTGTGATGGAGAGAGAGCCGTCGGATGTCTCTGGGTTCACCAGTCGTCCCATCGCCACAATGCACCATGATGAACTTGTCTTTCCTGGACCTGCGAACAATGTAATCCAGCATCACTCCAGGTGGTTTGGCAGTCTTGATCTCTTCGTTGATGCCAATCCCGATGGGCCAGATGACATTCCTGTCGACGAGTGTCTTCAGGTTGCCGACTGCGACATCGGCTGGCCTGGTGACACTGCCTTCGTCGTCCCTTCCATCTCCTTGGAGTGCAAGCCCTTCTGCCAGCCACTGCCTTATGAGAGATCCGCTCTGGATTGGATGGCCGTGTGGGAACATGCATGTATACAGCAGGCAGTCCTGTAGGTCGAGGCTTGGTAGGCTTAAGTAGCTATTCTCAAGCACCTTCTGCATTGGTTCCAGAATGGCGTCCTTGCTACCGGGGGTGCAGAGTTTGTCCCAGGCTGCTCCATACATATCCAGCTTTCCGTTGCAGTATCCGGCGATACTAAGAAGCGCAAGCGCTACGCCATCACATTTCTTCCACTCAGCTATGGAGTCCATCATGGCATCTGATGGTTGTTCGTCACCGAAGAACAGTCTCTTCGAATGTTCCTCACTGAGTGCCCTTATCTTGTACACGTGGCCGTCACTGGTGCTGCAGCGTTCCGCAACTGATTGTATGGTTGTTGTCACAATAATTCTGCTATGATGTTTGTTTGGAATAGCTCTGAAGGCTGAAGTAATGTGGGAAGCCATCTCCTCCGTTTGTACATCATCAACAACAATTAAGTACCTACATACACACACGAAAATTTACATACCAAAAGTTAGTACATTATATTCACAATTCGGACGAAACAAACTTAGCTCCGCACTTACAATGTTGGCGCCACACTAATTACATAATTATATTCAATTATATATGTACGAGAGGGCCCTTATCAGTTACAACAATCAAATTTTATGAATATTGCAGTTGCAACCTTCATCCCAATGCTACTACATGGCAATGATCATATAACAGATATAATTATTACAAGTTGCATATTTGTACTCTCCTTTATCATCAAAATTGTAAATCATTTCTCTCTTTCACTATTCATCTTCTAACACAACATCTATAATGACATATGAATTACTCTACATATTTTTCGATCCATATTCATTGTTTTTTTCCCACTTCGCATAACACTTAATAATGTCTGTAATTTGCAAGTAGTTGAAACATTTAGAATTTACTACTCGAACTTTTGTTCTAGGCCATTGCATGTATGTAGACATCATGAATAATATAAAGTCTAGGTTTCAAAGAGTTAACTCAATAGCTGCTGGAATTATTTAATCCCTGAGTTTATATACGAGATTCAATTAAAAGGAATAATCCTTTACTGGCCTCTTAACCTTCTCCACATGAGACTTGTCAAGAACAACAAAAGTAGACAACTTTTCCCAAAGTCACAATGATGTATACAACACATAATGACATCAAAAATTAATATAAATTAATACAAAGTCTTCTTTTTTTCTCCTTTTAGAATTTATAAGTCCTTTAGACCTTTTTCTTACTTTTTAAACCCATGTTGATGGTCTATTTTATTCTGAATTGTTTCCTATAGGTCAAAAAGAAAGAAGAGAAATGGGACAAGTCTCAAGTATCTTTTTGTTTAAACCTTTCCTTTTTTTTTTACGAATAACACTGATTCTAGACAACAGTATTATGTACTACCTCCATTCCAAATTGTAGTTCACTTTGGCTTTTCTAGATACATTGCTTTTGCTATGCACTATGTCTAGATGCATAGCAAAAGAAATGCATCAAGAAAAGCCGAAACGATCTATAATTTGAAACAGAGGAAGTACATTAGTGAAATTGATCATTTCAGTTTAACCATTATTTTCAGGCACTGATTTTTTATTTTCAAACAGCAATGTTTATACTAATAGCTTTTAACTGTATCAATGTGGGTATGCCAATAATCCTTCTGTCTAATTGTATGGATCGATCCACAGTAAAACATCACATTGAAAATATAATCATAATTTGAAATGAGTTGCATTGTAGAATACTTAGCCTCATGATTACTTTTCATAATTGCAAATGTTAGCAGTTATGATATATTTTCAAGTTTATTTATTTAACATATAATGGCATAGATTAGTAATACAGATAGAAAAATAAAGTGTCTCAATAAATTACCTATATATTATAGTAGGTGAGTAAACATTTGGAAAAAAGGAAATGATAGAAGTTGACCGAATGTTATTGCTTATCCTTTACAGCAATCAAAATCTACATCCTCATGTTGGCCGGATTTAAAATTTTGTATTATTCTGTATATGTACGCAAGATGGTGTTCATATCGGCGAGGGTGGAAGCCCAGACGTATAGTGGCTAATAAAGAAGTTAAATCAGACATGTATAGAAGGTATTACCTGTTGGTTGGGATGACGACCTTCTTCATGTGCTCTACATCAATCTCGCCCGACATTTTTTCTTCCATGCTGTTACTGTTGCCGGTTATTTTTTTTTCCTCGATGCAGGTACTCTTGCCTTTTGCATCGATGGAGGTTCTCTTGGAAGTCTTGATGGTGGAACTCTCGCCATTCGGTACACTAAGCCTGTTTTTGTCATATTTCTCTTGTAATTCTTGGAATATCTCTTGTAGAATCTTCTTCTTATCCTTGCCGGTTGCACGAACAAAAGTGTTCAGAGGGTATTGGTCCATCACAAGATTGTAAAATTTTCGGGCCAGTAATGCCTTGCCCATGCCACCAAAGCCAACAATGGAAATTACCTTGAGATCTTCTAACGGAGTCTCTGATTTTTTCATGAGCGCCAGAAGCTCCTTGACAGGCTCGTCCATCTGTTTGTCGAGCTCGGGGAAAGCCATGGAAAGATCTGGGGAGCTTGGTGATCCTGATGAGCCAGATGATGATGCACTGTCTTTTTCGAGGGGTGGTGAAGCACTGTCTTCACCATACTTTTTTATGCGCTCATGCATATACTCCAAGTTTCTAATGATGTGTTTAATCTTTGCCAGAAACAGCGCTCGGTTTACCTTCTTCGCTTCAGGAGAAGGCAGGAAGCTCTCTACAAAGTCTTCGATCTCTTGAGCCACACGCCTCATATCTTTAATCTTGGTTCTCTGGGAATCAGTCATCTCCTTGGGGCTCCTCCTGCGATGCTTTCTGATTTCTGAGCGGATGTACTCGAGCTCAGATTTGATGGAATCAACATCAGCATCAAGCCCCATCAGAGTGTCCCTTCTTTCTTCTATGAACTTGTAGAGCATTGGCAGCGTGCTGCTCACTAGCGCGCCGATTATAGGACCCTCCATCTCTCTTCCTTGGGTGGAGTCGGCTGCAGATCACTTCACTCCTAACTCCTCCCTACAACTAAACATATAGATAGATGGAGAGAGAGGAGAGAGAGAGAGGGAGAGAGAGAGAGAGAGAGAGAGAGAGAGAGAGAGAGAGAGAGAGAGAGAGAGAGAGAGAGGAACATACATCATCTCTCAACGAACCTATATATTCTGTGCTTGACAGGTATACGGTAACATCAATTGTTTTGTTCTTCGTCCATCCCTGATTAAGTGCGGTCTTCAAGATGACTTTTATCTATTAATAACAGCTACAGAATAGGTACATAAATAGATGAAAACCAGCAGTGATAAGTTACAATTACCGGTTTGAAATGTTAAAAAGCATCACTATCATATTTTGATAAAAACCCACAGTGATAATTCCTTATCACTGTTGGTTTTAAATAGATATTACCAGCAAAAATCCCACTGGACCAAAAAATTTATTCCAACTTAATGAAGTCAACGGGGCTCATACCTCTTGCAAACCCACACCATCTATTTCCCATTTCTATCCATATCACGCTATACACACTAATAGGACCATGCGCATAAGAGGGGACGAGATGAATTAGTCAACTTAAAATTAGATCTGTACTCCATTTCCTACTTCTTAAAATCTATGTAAGAATGCTATCTAAATATGCACCGCAGTTTTGCTTTGTGTTTTGCTTTCTCTGCCGCAAAAACACTTTTGCACTTTAAGTTATAATCCTATCAAACTTACATGGCAGCTTGACTAGGGAATGAAGGTAAATCATACAACTAGAGGATTGAAATTAACTCTTGAAGCTAAAATGACAAAGAAAATATAGAGTCGCGTTGATGGCTGCATACTTGTCAGAGCCCCATGCAAGGATGCCGTCAGAAGGCTCGTCATCACATAACTGTTACAACCCGAGACAGATTGCAACGAGATAACTAGGGTTTGGATGGGAATCTGGGGTAGGAAGCACAGACTTGGGATAGAATAGCAGGAAACTTGACGACGAAGTTTATTCAGAAAGACGAACAGAGAGTTTCAGAGTTTTAGTTGAACGATAAGGCATCCAGAGCACATGCAGGATTCTTATACATGCAAACCCCGATCTGGGCTCGGCCCAACACGAACCGACACATCTAAAATTGTAACCCCCTTTAGCCACTCGAGGTTGCCGTTGACTGACAAGCACAGTGTCGGTCCTTGTCTTCCTCATCTTCTTATTCCTGACATTACCTCCTCCTTTGAATCCAGCTTGCCCCCAAGCTGGACAATCTGGGAACCGACGCATATCTTCAGCTTCCTCCCAAGTTGCCAATGATTTGGCGGACCTTCCCCCTTTGCACCAGAATCTGAGATACAGTCGATGCTCCATTAAAACACATCCTTGACTGCAAAAAGCTCATAGGGACAAGGTTAACTTCAGGATCTATTGGTACTTGTGAAATGTCATCCTCTAGTCTCACAGATGGTGGTACATGTTTCTTCAATTGGGACACATGCACCACCGGATGGATTCGACAGGCTTCAGGTAACTGTAGTCGATATGCAACTTTACCCACTCTCTCCACTACTTTGAATGGTCCATAGAATTTGAAGCTCAACTTTTTGTTTGATCTTGGTGCCACAGATGACTAAATATAAGGCTGCAATCTGAGATAGATTGAATCACCAACAACAAATTCTCTCTTAGGTCTCCCCTTATCTACTAGAGATTTCATCCTCTGTCGTGCTCTGTGTAACTTATGAGATATAACATTAGACAAAATGTGCCTCTCCTTTATCCACTGTTCCAGATCAAGGGAGTGAAATCTGATCTCATTGTCAAGTCCAAACATCCTTGGTGAATGCCCATATAACACCTCAAAAGGAGATCTTCCCAATGTTGAATGATAGCTGGTGTTATACCACAGTTCAACAATTGATAACCATTTCACCAACTGCCTGGGACAAGCATTGACAGCACACCTCAGAAAGTTTTCTAGACATTGGTTCAACCGTTCAGTTTGACCATCTGTTTCTTGGTGATAAGAACTACTAAGCAAAAACTAAGTATCAGCTAAGTCAAAGATTTCTCCCCACAATGAACTTGTGAAAATTTTGTCTCGACCTGACACAATTTGCTTTGGCAAACCATGCAACTTGTACACATTATCAAGATAGGCCTGAGCTACTGTCAAGGAAGAGAATGGATGTGCTAGTGGAATAAAGTGCCCATACTTGGTGAACTTATCCACCACTACTAAGATAGAGTCAAACTTGTTGGACTTTGGCAAGCCCTCCACAAAATCCATGCATACAATCTCCTAGGCTTGATTAGGAATTTGCAGAGGTTCCAGTAATCCAGGAGTTTTAACATGCTCAGCTTTTGCCTGCTGACAGATAGCACATTCAGCAACAAATTTAACCACAGCTTCCTTCATTTTTGGCCAAGAAAACAGGCTTCTTATTCTGTAATATGTGGCTTGGACTCCAGAGTCTCCTCCCACAGCTGAGGAATGCACAGCCTACAGAACATGCTGTTGGGCTAAAGAGCTGTCTCCCAGCCAAATCCTGCCCTAATGCCTTATTACTCCATCCTGAACAGAGAAATCCCCAATTGGGTTAGCCAAAATCTCTTGAGCCTTTGGATCATCCTCATACCCCAGCTTTACTCTATCCAACCAATCCACATTGCAGAATGACACAGCAAATAAGTGATCTGGCTGTACACATCTAGACAAAGCATCAGCTGCTTGGTTCAATGCCCCTCGTTTGTATACAATCTTGAATCTCAAATCCCTCAACATGAATAAGGCTTTCTATTGTATCTTTGTGGTGACTCTTTGTTCAGTAAGGTGCAGCAGACTCTTGGGACTCTTTGTGCAAAAACACTGTTGTATCAAGAACTCAGCATGTTGCAAATACTACCTCCATTTGTCCACATCATATAGAATAGCCATACATTCTTTCTCATAAGTAGACAAACTCTAATTCTTTTTGCACACTTCTTTACTTAAGTAAGCAATTGGATGAGAGTCTTGATTGAGAACAGCTCCAAAACCCAATTCACTTGCATCAGTTTCCACTACAAACTGCTTCTGAAAGTCAGGTATTGCAAGCACGGGTGCATTACTGAGAGCCCACTTCAACTGCTGAAATGAAGCTCCATACAAAAGGTACTCCTTTCTTCAATAGATCAGTCAAACTCTTGCAAGTGACTCCATAATTTTTGATAAACTTTCTATAGTAGCCTGTCAAGCCCAGAAAGCCCCTCAACTCCTTGACATTCTTAGGGACTAGCCATTTCTCAACAGCAGATACCTTTGACTTCTCAGTGGCTACCCCTTGGCTAGATATCACATGGCCCGGATATTCCGTCTCAGTTTGCACAAAGGAACACTTAGACAGTTTTATGTAAAACTTGTGTTCCCTCAGAATCTCCAATATTTGCTGTAACAACAACACTTGCTCTGCTAATGTAGCTGAATAGATCAGGATATCATCCATAAAGACCACAACTCCCTTCCTTAATAAAGCAGCAAAAATCTTGTTCATGACACATTGAAATGTGGTTGGAGCATTTGTCAACTTGAATGCCATGACCCAGAACTCATACAACCCACGATGAGCTTTGAATGCAGTTTTGTGTTTGTCAGCTGGATGAGTTTTGATTTGATGGTAACCAGCTCTAAAGTCCAATTCAGAAAAATACCTTGCTCCAGCCAGTTCATCAATCAAATCTTCCACAACGGGCATTGGATGCTTATTCTTCATAGTTTGGGCATTCAAATGCCTATAGTCAACACAAAATCTCCATGAACCATCCTTTTTCTTGACCAATAGCACTGGTGAAGCATAAGAGCTTTGACTTGGCTTAATGATTCCATTTTGCAACATCTCAGTAAGCTATTTTTCAATCTCATTTTTCTGGGCAGGTGCGTATCGATAAGGTCTGATGTTAACAGGTGTTGCACCAGGCATCAGATGAATGTGGTGATCAAATGGTCTCTGGGGAGGTAGAGCAGTGGGTTCCTGAAAGAGATCAACATACTCCTCAAGTAAGTGTTGAATATCACCAAGCAACAGCTTATCAACAACAGATTCCATGGAAAAGATTTCATGATCAACTGCCACCATACCAATTTCTTGATCAACTGCTTTCAACTGAATACAGTGTTGTATAGCATCCCTTCTTAACAAGCCCTTGAGTCCAGAGGCAGAAATGGGATCACAACTAATGTTCTGCTCTGGATCCCTTTTAGCACAACCCTTTTTCCTTGATAAGTCACTTTCATAATCTTCTTGCCCCAATGCACCCACATGGGGCTGCACTCCTCTAACCAATCCTCCCCAAGTATCATATCAAAGCACTTCAAAGGCAAGACCCCTAGAGCTAAATGAGTTGCCCTGCACACACCACTGCAAATTTTGTATCAGCCAATCACAAACCATTTTGCCCCCATCAGCAGCAACCAGATTCTGGCTGGCACACTCATTTGTAGCCAAGTTCATTCTCTAGACTAGAGCAGCACTAACAAAGGAGCCAACACTCCCAGAATCCACAAGAAACAGTATATATTGTTTACCAATCCTGCCACACAATTTCATAGTTCTTCTGGCACTGACAGCAGTATCACCTGAATCAGTCACAGCCATCACACATTCTTCTAAAGCATCAGCATTAGATTCTTGTCGATCCTCATCACAGTCCTCCACAGCATCCCACATCTCCTTAGTCACATGCAAGGGAACTTGTTGAGGACACTTATGCTCTCTAGTCCACTTATTGCAACATTTGAAACATAACCCATTCCTCTTCCTGAAATCCTTCAGAGCAGACAGTTTATCTTCAGTTGGGCCATTTTGTTGTTGTTGCCCCCACTTATTCTCTTGTTTTTGATGGTTTCTTGTTTGCTCTCTCCAAACTCCTTTACCCTTCCCTCTGGCCAACTCATTTCCTTGAATCAGAGCCAAGGCAGAGGCTGTATCAACATCTCTGGGTCTATGCAAAACCAACCGTGCTCTGATGTCTTCCTTAAGTCCAGCCAGATAGCAAGTTGCAAAGTAAATCTCATCATATGCCGGATTGTACAACAACAGGTTATGAGCTCCAAGTTCAAACTCGGCTGTGTATTCATCCACTATACCTTTCTAAGGCAGAGTCTCGAACTGCTTGAGGACCAAAGGGTACTAGTCCTTATCGAACTTCTGCATCGGCATCTCGCACAAGACATCCCAATCTGTGATCCGTCCTCGACGTTCAGCCGTGTGCAGCCACGTCTTTGCCGAGCCCGTAAAATTGAGCGCCGCAAAGCGGGTCTTCAGCGAAGGATGCACCGCATAGACCTCGAAATACATGAGACAATGATCGCGCCATAACCGAGGGCTCGATCCATCGAACTTTAGGAATTCCAGTTTGGAAAATGCGGGAGGATGAAGTTTCGGATCAGAGAAAGGTTCGCCGAACGCACCCAAATGAGCGTGTTGCGGTCGAGTTCCTTGGAACTCTCCGCGAGCTCGCCATGCCCGTTGGGCCACTCTCCGTTCCCCGTCGGTGATTGTGATGAGGATGCGGGGCGGCGTTGAGGTCGAGTCGCCGGTGTGACGGCTGTCCGACTGTGATGGTAGCGGACGGGCGGTGCCCCACCAGCAACGACAGGAGCTCCTGCCGCCTTATCCCCTCCAACGGCGGTGCCAAAACCGGCATCAACGTGCGATAAGCCTCCCAGAACACCAGGTCCTGGATGAGGCCCCGCGGATGTCGAGTCGATGGAGTCAATCCGGCATGTGAGGTAGTTGACCAGGGACAAAGTTTCCTTCATCCGCGTATCTGCAAGCTCCGTTTTCTCGCACAAATCCTCGAGTAGGGCGTCAGCATCCGACTGCTTCACGCTAATGGTGTGCACCTCGTCCAGCGTCTACTTCACCGTGTCCTGAAGGCCGGCGACCTTCTGCGTGCCCGCGGCGAACTCGTCGAAGCGCGTCATCATGTTCTCAAGCTTGGTGGAGATCTCGTCGATCGACAACGCCATTTGAGCCTGCGCTTTGGTCGGCTTCTTCCCTGGTGCCAGAGTGCGAGAATCCTCCGAACGAACTGAATCTGGGGCCGATTGAAAGGAGTTGGTACCAAATCTTATAGCCCGAGACGGATTGCAAGGAGATAAGTAGGGTTTGGATGGGAATCTAGGGTAGGAAGCACAGACTTGGGATAGAATAGCAGGAAACTTAACGATGAAGTTTATTCAGAAAGACGAACAAAGAGTTTTAGAGTTTCTGTTGATCGTTAAGGCAGTAGAGCACAGGTAGGATTCTTATACATGCACACCCCGACCTGGGCTCAGCCCAACACAACGCCAATACAAGGCCCAACACGAGCCGACACATCTAAATTTGTAACCGCCTTTAGCCACTCGAGGTTGTCGTTGCCTGACGAAGCATAGTGTCGGTCCTTGTCTTCCTCATCTTTTTATTCCTGACAATAACTCCATAGAGCACAAGGACCTTTGCCATGTCCAAGTGGGTCTCCATAGGACCTTGTTTTGGAGCGCTCCATTTCACCTCCACTATCGTGTTTCTAACCAAAACACGACGGTCACACAAACTAGATGTCAACACCACCAGTACTACAAAAAATCTTTTGCAGCGTGTTTCCCTTTCATTAAGCATGGTGGTTTTTAATAAAAAATCATAGTGAATGCCTTGATTAACCATGTTGGTTTTTTTCTTTAACAGTGGCAGTTAGAAAAAACATTCCACAGTAAACAGTGGCAGTTTCTATAAATAGCCTGCCACGGTTAAAAGCCTCTAGCCCACTCTAGTTATAAAAGCTAAATCAGCCTGTTAACACATTCGTGTGTATATACAACCCCAAAACCCGAATTCCGACACCACTCTCTCACCTAGTCGGCCTCCATTTCTCCCCACGCCAGCCGCGTCCCAAGTCATACCCCGACGCACTCTCTCCCTCCATCCCGTGGATCCATCTCCCTCCCTCCTCTCCGTATCTCTATCACTCCTCTCCCCTCCCGATGGACACTGGACATGCGGGCGTGGCGGCGGGCACTATGGCTTTGGATGGCGGCGAGGCGGTGGCCTACAATCTGGCCGTGGGAGTCCCACTGGCTGGCGCCCTCCCTTTCCTCCTTTCTGGCGGCGGCGTCCCGATGACATGCTGGAGCGGCAGACCGGTGTTGGTATTTTTAAACACACAAAAAATAAATAGGAAAAAAATTGCAAGCACATAGATACCACTGTAGCTTTTACACAGAGGGTTTTAATATCGAATCCACATGGAACAGAACCGGACTGCCCGGACTGCACAGTAAACGACAAAAAGAACCGGCAGAAACGGTCACACGCGTAGCTAGAGGCGTGTGTGCGTCGGTATAGGTTCTGGTGCACGCGCGTAGAATAAGATTGGGGTAGGTGACGGGCTGTTTCCATCTGCTTACTGGAAAAAAGAATCTGTGGGAACAACCCTCACGAAGCAGCCCACCCCCTTACGGATTTTTTTAACTAACTAGCACCTACCAATACGTTTTAGCTGATATTCGGTGGACATGACGGACTGAGGTTTCGCTTTATTATAAACAAGAGACATGATGGAGGCTCCGGTCTCTGCCTCGTTTTGTTCACCAAACTGCCTTGGTTTGTCCGCAATACACCACTAGATGAATTTAGCCCATCTCCCTTGAACCCTGTTCGCGGAACCTGCTGCACGCCGATCTTATTCTGGCGATCCACAGACCATCATCCATCCATGGCCTCAAGCCCTCAGCCACGCAGAAGTAGAGATCCCAATAGCCCAGAAGTTAGCTGGTCACGGCGAGGTAGCCATGGTGAGTATTTTCGCTAAGATCTATGTTAGTTTCTCGCCGAGAAATAATTATTTGTCGTGTTCTCCCTGCTAAATCACCGTCGTTGTCCTCTGCCATCTTCAGGCGCCCGAGACATGACGAAGGCTCCGGTTACTTCTTCGATAGGTCCCATGGGTCCCCTCCTTGGTCGACTCCATTCTTTGTTGGATGCAGATATCAATCTGCCCCATCGCGTGAATAAGGCCGATCTTCGACTGTTCACTAGAGATCTTGAAGTAGTGGGCACCTCTATCATGGAGCTTTCGAAGGCGGAGGACCCTAACCTCACTGACAAGTGCTGGATGAAGGAGATCCGGGAGCTTTCTTTTGACACGGAGGACTTCTTGGATACAGTCCTGCCCTCCGTGTCCCATATCCCTAGGAGACCAAGCATCAGAACTAAGATGAAGCGGCGGAAGCACCATCTGCAGATTGCAAAAGATATATCAGAACTCAGGGCTCGTCTGCAGGAGGCGACAGAGAGGCATGAGAGATATCAGCCTGGTGTTGTGAAACCCTTCACCCCGACCAAGAAAAACTCATTGGCCTTGACAAGCCCATGAAGGATCTCGTCACCTTGCTGGATTTCGACAGGACTGAGAAGCTCATGGTGGTATCTATAACTGGATTTCCCGGTGTTGGGAAAACTACTCTAGCCACAAGACTGTATCATCTCTATGGAGGAAGATTCCAGTGCAAGGCTTACCTTCACGTGTCACGAAATCCAGATACAAGGAGGCTCCTAACCAGTCTGATCTTACAACTTACAAGATCGGAGTGCCCGGCCACTCCTGATGTTCATGACCTTATCACCAACATCAGGGACCACCTACAAGGGAAATCGTATGATACTCCATCTTTTTCCTATTTTTTTTTATTTTTCTAATTTAGTTCACCAGTTTAATTAGTCCTAGTGGAGTGGACTATGAGATCATTCCAAACCTTGTCTCAGAACTGTTTAATTTGCTCATATAACTGAACTTGCGTGTTTTCACTTCCTTTGCTGTTATTTTTAAACTTAAGTTTGTTCTAGTAACCTTCAAAGAGGTGACACCAGAAGCATTATCAACTAAATAATTAATTTGAAATGTTTTTAGCAGCAGAACACAAGTACAATATATATTGGCATGATCTAAAATATTTTCATGATATTTATTTTCTTACTAAATGCTCTCTACATATGTGTGCATTGGACTGTTTTTTTATAACTGATGTTATTATTACATTGAATTGTGATGCAGTATAATATTGTAAAGTTCTACTAACAAAGTCAAATTTTGTATTTCTCAAAAAGAAATAGATTCAGATTTTTCTAGAGCAATTTTTACATATTCCATACCTACCAAGAGCATCTTCCAAAACTTGGCAAAGGAACAACCTATTTGATTTTTTTGGAAAAAAGGAAAAACCAATCCTCCAACAACTCAGGTAAAACAACTCCTTAAAAACAACTTGCTAAGTTTTCCCTCCCAACATATATCTGAACCCTCCAACATCTTTAGCTTGTATAGCTTCATAGCTTGTTCAGATACAACTTGGTAGCCAATGTCCTCGACACATATATAGTGCACTGCTAGCTTATGCAAGATTTCCTTCAGTGATGTTAAATCCATGACGTGGAACATAACCTAATCTGAGAGGGTTCTATGATTGCACATGCTTATAACTATTCCCTCCAGGTTGGTAAAAGAAGTTATTTTGGACAACGATGTGGTCCCCAAAGCATAACTTTGACTTCATATTTCTATAAATATTTGATGAAAAGTGATATGTGCATATTTTTTTATGAAAGTCTATGTCAAGACAAATATATTCACATGGGTTTTACATTTTCACACATGACAAATAAAAGCTAATCATAATTTATATTCCCAATGTTTGACACAAAACATGCACTACCACTAGTAATGTAATGATTTTGCGTGACTCTGAATAATATTTTTGTGGCGGCGTTGAGTTTGCCCGCCACGGTTAATGGCTTGATTAATCGTGGCGGGCGTTTTTATTTTGCGGCGACGGGCAATTTTGCCTGCCACGTAAAACCGATTCTGATGATAGGCGTTTATAAGGCGCCCGCCACGCAAAATAGAGGCATTTTTTCGCGTGGCGGCGCTTTGAAACGGCCCGCCATAAAAAAATAACACGAGGCCCGGGACGATGTCCAAACCATACTTGCTATCGGGCCATATATATTAGAGAACACTAGGGTTTTCATCCTCACCTTCACTTCTCTCTCAGGCAGTCACCCACACCCATTCGATCTCTCTCCCTCCCCATCCTCTCGAGCTGAGTGCACCTCGGCTCCTCGGGTCCTCTCCCTCCTCCCCACCACTCCTCGGCTCCTCCGGTCCTCTCCCTCCTCCCAGAACACGGGGGCTTCATGGCGGCGGGCGGCGCGGTGGTGTGGTGGCATTGCCTGCGAGGGACGCGATGGTGCACGGCCACGGCGGTGCCTTCAGCCCGAGGGGACGCGGCGGCGCGCGGCTAATCCCGGTGGTGGTGGCGGATCCGGGTGGGGCGCGGCAAATCTCGGCGACCAACGTCTTCGCGGCGGATCCCTGGCGGAGTACGTCTTCTTCGAGTGGATCGGCGGAGGACAGCTTCCTCGGCGGATCCCGGCGGAGGGCGTCAAGTGCTGCTCCGGGTGATCCACGGCGGCGCGGGCCTCCATACTCTGACGGCGGCCCCTTCCTTCTCCACCGAGCGACGACTACGGATTTGGCGAGAAGGTCCTCCCGGTGACGGCGGCAGATCTAGTGAGGAGGTCCTCCCGGTGGCGGCGGTGGATCTAGCGAGGAGGTCCTCCCGGTGGCAGCGGTGGCGCTACATCCTGGAGGGGCTTGGCGGGCCCCTAGATGAGCTCGGCGGGGCCTGTCCGGATTTTTTTTTTTTTTTTTTTTTTTTTTGAAATCATTAACCATGACGGGAGCTTATAAGACGCCCGCCACGGTGCATCTGTTTTGCATGACGGGCCAAGGAGCCCGTCACGGTTAATCGATGATTAAGCGTGACCTTTTGAAGGGTGACGGGCAGGTTTGCCCGCCACGTAAAATGTAAACTGCCCGTCACGTAAAAGTTTTTTCAGTACTAGTGTACTACATAAAATCTTTTGGAAGGCATTTCCATTTTATTAACTATGGCGGTTTTAGTGAAAACACCAAGGTTAATGGCTCGATT
The DNA here is from genome assembly GCA_015847255.1 of Hyparrhenia diplandra. NCBI lineage: Eukaryota > Viridiplantae > Streptophyta > Magnoliopsida > Poales > Poaceae > Hyparrhenia > Hyparrhenia diplandra. The sequence goes on from JADLZK010010361.1 coordinate 147,089, forward strand.
TACCATGATAGTTTTTTAATTAACCATGGCGGTTATTGAAATTGCCTCGTAAATCGATTAATTGTAATGCGTGGTGTTTTTTAATATAAAAACCGCCATGATAAAAGCAGCCCAGCCCACAAAAGCAAATCCTTGCAATGAAGCCCATCTTGGTCGATATCGCACCCTCTCTCCCCTTTCCATCTCTCCGACGCCCCCACCCCTCTCCCACACTCCCCTCCCTAGCCCATTGTCTCCCTCTCGGATGCGGTGCCCTCCTGCCCCCCTCCTCCATAGGAACGGCCTCCACAAGCTCTGCAAGCCCTGGTGGCAGCACGAGCTCTGCGTCCTCGGGTGGTGGCACGGGCTCCACGTGCTCAGGCGACGTGGGTGTGGGCGGCTTGGGAGGCGGCGGCAGTGCGGTAACGTCTAGCTCGAGATGCACGGGTGTGTCTCCAGTGGCTGCGCGGCAGTAGCGAGCCTCCCTGAGCAACCAAATCTTGGGTGAGGATGCCCTCTTGGAAGAGCATCGAGCCCTCCTCAAGCCATAGAGGCGTAGGCGGCATGGCCCGCGGCACCCGGTCTTGCGCCGGTGGAGCAAGATCCGGTCATTTTTTGGCACGGGTCTAAACCTGGGCTTCCTCTTTTTTTGTTATTTTATTAACCATAGTAGTGTTTTGTGGTTTAGAAAACTGCCACAGTTAATCGATTTATCAGGGCCTTATGTTCATGGTAGCCACAAAAACTGCCGCGGAAAACCAGAAAAAACCACCACAGTTATGTAGTACTGTTGTCCAACATGACTTCTTTTATCAACCTGGAGGGATTTCATCTCCTCCAAGAATTCATTCCCATGTTGTCCAACTTCTTCTCCTACAATCATGTTTAGATGCCTTACTAAGCCATCAAATCCTTGATCCGTGTTAACCACAAACTGAACTTGCTTCTATAATCAAAGTTCAGCATCTTGTCTACAATAAACCGAAGTTACATCGCCATTTAGCAACCATGGTTTGATGACCCTCTTGATGATTTCACCATCTAATCCACCCACCTTGACAGCAAGTTGAGACTGATTGATCTCCGCCAGGATATCCTTCTTGACATCAGATCCAACTGGACCATCCTCTATGGTCGCCAAATTGCATGCGGACGATCACCTCAAGCACACATGATCACCACCAAGATGAGCTTGCTAGCTCAAACTTTGCACTGCTGCCCTAGGTAAACCTCCCAGCTCTCACTACCCAAATATTCATTGCTTTATGATGCAATGTGCTAGCCTATCTTTTCTAGTGACTTATTTCACCATGTGCTTACTATTGGAATATAAATAAATTGCCCACCTCTCTCTATTAGCTTAAGCTTTTTGGGTTGAACAGGTCGTTGCATGCAACTTAATATGGTATCAAAGCCAAAGGTCTCGAGTTCAAATCTTGGTTAGCATTGTTAAATAAAATAATTTGCTCGCTCTATTCCATATCTGAAGACTGGAGCCTCCATGTAAGGGGGAATGTTGAAATATAAGTGAAATGTCCACCTCTCCCCAATAGCTTAAGCTTTTGGGTTGAACTGGTCGATGCATGCAACTCAATACTTACTTTTGTATGTTATTTGCCTCGTCACATGATCTACGTTTTGCCCTCCAAGATGTATTCATTGCACAATAGCCAACAAACATACCATGTGTGAATACTACTAGCCTGTGCACAAAATACATCTTTATGGATAGTGCAACCCAGATTTCTTCTTAAGAAAAGGGTTCACACAACCCAAGATTGTCATTCTCATTTAACTTCTCTACACCCTCCCAAATGTCATCACTTATAGGAATGTCAAACACCGGAGCAGGACCAAAAAGTTCAGTATAATATCTTGTTGCATGGTTTAACAAATTATCATCGCCTTCAATGACTTGCCCGCATTTTTCAAAGCTTAGAATGGTATTCTTCTCCTCCTGCCATTAGCAAATTTATGAAAATACTTGGTATTAAGATCCCCATTCTAGAGCCAAGTCTCATGAGATGTGTTATACCACTACATATCCTCTTGTTCAAGCATGTCTAAGTTTTCATGCATTACCTCAGTCTTCCTTATCCATTATTCGTGGGACAAATTATTATTCTCCTCTAGATCCTCCAGCAATTGAATTTCTATTTGTAATTCTTGTCTCTTTTTCTCATTTGGCTGTGTACATTTACACCCCACCATTTAAAATATTGCATGCATAACTTCAATTTTTGCTGAATCTTATCAACAGCAGTTTTAGCCTTGCATGGCTTATTCCATATTCTTTCACTTGTATAAAGAATTCAGGAATTTTCAACCAACTCAATTCAAACTTCAATTTGATGTTCTTAGATTTATGTGCTCTGTTAACATCAGTGAGCAGTATCAGGGGATTGTGATATGAAATCTCTCTAGAAAGTTTTTTAATCATGACCAGAGGAAAGAGATCTTCCCATTCCTGAGTCATGAAGGCCCTGTCTAACTTTTTTAATGTTGGATTTCTTGGTTGTTAGTTCAGGTAAACTTTCCACCAGACATAACAAGCTCTCTAAGTTCATAAAGGTTGATTAGAGCATTAAACAGGCCAGAATATTGATGTACAACATTATTCTTGTTTTTCTCATTAGCATATCTAATGATGTTAAAATCCCCACAAATCAGAATGGGCTCGGTGTTAGAAGAATAGAATTGAGCCAACTCAGGAAATGGGGTTTCTGATCCGAATGAGTAGGCCCATAGACAATCAAAAGATTCCACTTTACTCTATTTTTCTTGTCCCACAATTTTAACTGCAACATGAATGCACTGAGAAATTGTTTTGGATCTTAGATATTGATTTTCCTTGTTGCAGTTATTTTATTATTGTTGACGATATGTGGGCTCCATCTGTATGGGATACCATCAGACGTGCATTTCCGGAGGATAATTGTTGCAGCAGAATAGTAACAACCACCGAAATCGAGGATGTTGCATTGGGTTGCTGTAGATACGACTGGCAGCATATATTTAAGCTGAGACCTCTTAACGATAATGATTCAAGAAACTTGTTCCTCAGTACAGTTGGTGCCTCAGAAAAAGATTCAACACAATTCCCATATAGCATTGTTAGCAAATGTGGTGGTTTACCATTAGCAATAACATCTGTAGCTGGAATGTTAGCAAGCTGGCCAAACGTGGAAATGGAGGATTTGAAATACGTACAAGATTCTTTATGCTGTAATCTGGTGTCAAGTCCTACATCGGGTGAGATGAAAAAGGTTATGAATCTAGTCTACAATGATCTTCCAGCTCAGCTGAAGACTTGCTTGCTCTATCTAAATATTTATCCAGAGGATAGTGTTATTCTAAAGGACGATTTAGTAAAGCAGTGGTTAGCTGAAGGTTTTCTATCTGCAGTGAAACAGCATGACATGGAGATACTTGCCAGAAGTTATTTTGATGAGCTTGTGTCCAGAGGTATGATCCAACCTGTAGATACCAATTGTAATGACGAAGTGTTATCCTTCACAGTTCATCACGTGGTATTCGATCTGATTGGATATGAATGCATGGATGAGAACTTCATCACTGTCGTTGACTGCTCTGAAACAGTTGGAGTTCCTGATAAGATCCGTCGGCTATCTGTCAAATTTGGAGGTGCCAAAAACACACACATACCAAGTAGAATGAGAGTTTCTCAAGTTCGGTCCCTCGCATTTTCTGGATTCTTCAAATGTGTCCCTTCCATTGTACAATATCAGCTTCTTCGAGTTCTGATTCTTTGTATCTGGACAGATGAAGACAAGATGACTTTTGATCTTTCTAGTATTAGTGAACTGAGCCAATTGAGATATCTAAAGATTGAATGCAGTATGACAGTCAAATTTCCTGCCCAAATTCAAGGCCTGCAACACTTAGGGACACTGGAAGTAAATGCAAGATTAGCTTCTGTTCCGACAGATATTGTCCATTTGCAGCGGTTGTTACACCTCCGCCTTCCTGCAGAGAATTCACTACCACAAAGAATTGGCTATATGACATCACTCCGCAGCCTAGGCTATTTTAATCTCAGCAATAGCTCAAAACACAATGTGCTGGACCTTGGAAAGCTGACAGGTTTGCAAGATCTCCGCATGACCTATTCTATGAAACGACCTGACCGTCTTGTTAGTAACATGAAACATCTTGCTGCCATTGTGGGGAAAATGGACAACCTCAAATCTCTAGTCCTGGAAGGTTACTCATCCAAAAACAAAATCATGGTAATACATGGGGAGAAAATCATCATGGTGGAGCCTTCTCAATTTCGGATATTTCCCGTGACTGCTTGACCAGCATGTACCCTCGTCTGGCCCTTCTTCAGAGGCTTGAGTTGTCGCCACGGATATGCACATTCTTGGATATCCCAGACTGGGTTAATGAATTCAGCAGGCTCTCTATTCTAAAGGTTTCACTGCAAAGTCTGACGAGTAAAGATGTTGATGCCCTCAGAAGGATGCCTGCCCTAGCTTCTCTTTCTCTATATGTCCAAACATCCCCAGATGAAAGTATCATCATTCAGAATGAGGGTTTCACAGTTCTCAAGCACTTCAAGTTCGTCTGCTCTGCACTTTGCCTAGCCTTTGTCCAAGGAGCAATGCCCAGTGTCCAACTGCTCAAGCTAAGGTTAAGTGCTAACAAAAACGTGCAAAACAGCTTGTTATATGCTGGTATCGAGCATTTGGCAAATCTATTAGAGATCTCTGCAAAAATTGGAGGTTCCAATGCTTATGAATCCAACAGAAAGGCTATACAGTCTGCGCTCGAGCTGGTGTTCAATAAGCACAAAATCCATCCTATAATTAACATAAAGGTAGTGGGCAAGAGTTTTTATGATGAAAACGAAATGAGTGCAGTGCCTCAAACAGAAGAACAGGAAACTCTAGAATTTGATCAGAAAGAAAGGCTCAACTGGACAATATCTAACTGAAGGAAATGATCCAAACATGGACATAGGCGGACAAGATGCTAGCAAGTATTGATTTTTTTCATTCTAGCCTTACATTCATGCTGCGCATATATATATTTCAGTATCCATTGTTCTTCTGTACTTAATTTAAACAAGATCTAATGACTTCTAACTGTTTGTACATTAGGATCGATGTGCCACTACAATTATCTATTGATGAAACCCATTCAGGTAACTTATGAAGTATTGTTTACAATCATTTACTTCCTTAGATGTCGAAAAAGAAATGAATACAATGCCTCAAACAGAAGAACACCAAACTCTAGGATTGATCAGAGAGAAAGGCTCAACTGGACAACATATAACTGAAGAAAATGATCCAACCATGGACACAAGCAGACAAGATGATAGCAAGTACTAACTTTTTTTCATTCTAGCCTTCCATTCATGTTGCGCATAAATTTCAATACATGTCATTCTTCTATACTTAATTTAAACAAGTTGTAATGAGTTCTATATGTTTGTACATTAGGATCGATGTGTCATTACAATCATCTTTTGATGCAACACATTCAGGTAAGTTTTTTAATTATTGTTTACATTCATTTAATTCCTTAGATCCTGAGAAAAAAAATGAGAACGATTTTTCAAACAGGAGAACACCAAACTCTAGGATTGGTCAGAAAGAAAGGCTCTACTGAACAACATATAACTGAAGAAAGTGATCCAACCGTGGACACGGGCGGACAAGATGCTAGCAAGTACTGACTTTTTTCGTTCTAGCCCTCCATTCATGTTGTGCATATATTTCAATACATGTTATTCTTCTATACTTAATTTAACCAAGTTCTAATATGTTCTAAATGTTCCTACATTAGGATCGATGTGCCACTACAATCATCTGTTGTTGCAACGCATTCAGGTAACTTATTAAGTTTTGTTTACATTCATTTACTTCCTTAGATGTCGAAAAAGAAATGAGTACAGTGCCTCAAACAGAAGAACACCAAACTCTTGGATTGATAAAAAGAAAGGCTCAACTGGACAAAGTATAACTGAAGAAAATGATCCAACCATGGACACTGGCGGACAAGATCCTAGCAAGTACTGACTTTTTTTCATTCTAGCCTCCCATTCATGTTGTGCATATATTTCAATAAATGTTATTCTTCTGTACTTAATTTAAACAAGTTCTAATGAGTTCTAAATATTTGTACATTAGGATTGATATACCACTACAATCATCTTTTGATGCAACACATTCAGGTAATTTATTAAGTACTGTTTACATTCATTTACTTCCATAGATCCTGAAAAAAGAAATGAGTACAATTTTTCAAATAGAAGAACACCAAACTGTAGGATTGATCAGAAAGAGAGGCTCACCTGGACAACATATAACTGAAGAAAATGATCCAATCAAGAGCAAAGCCGGACACAATGCTAGCAAGTACTGACTTTTTCACTGTAGCCTTCCATTCTTGTTGCGCATATATTTCAATACACATTATTCTTCTCTATTTAATTTGAACAAGTTCTAATCAGTTCTAAATCTTTGTACATTAGGATCGATGTGCCACAAAAATCATCTTTTGATGCAACGCATTCAGGTAACTTCGCGTATTGTTTACATTCATATACTTTCTTAGATCCAAAAAAAAAAAACATAGATTGATGCATGCACAAGTAAAACTTTTTAAATTTTAAGTCTCTTGCGGGTATACTTAAGCTCCATATGCTCCTTCCGTACCAAAATGAGTTTGTCCAAAAAAACTTGTAATGGTGGACAAAGGTATGTTGGGTTTATCCCATTGCGTTAAGCGCCTTAGATTGTGCCTTCAATTTCCTTTGTTCGTATAGCAAGTCAAGTAGGCTGTCTTCATTATCAAACAAAGTGTCAACACTTCACATTCATCATCAAAACAATGACATACTAAAGAGGCTGGTTTGAGGAGCAAGTTGAAGCACTTCGTCGACTCTCTTCGCTTGAGCATGAATCTTTTCTGTTACGCTACATCCATTCTTAAATAGCCGAGAAAGCCTCCTACTTATTCATTTGCACCTTATTCTTCTTGTCAAAACAATTGTAGAAATAATATAGTACAAATTTGACATGATTGTGTCCAAACAACATAGTATGCCAAAAAAATCAACAAATTTGTTTAAAAAAAATCAATAGATCCGGTAGAAACAACATAGTGCTTAGGCCATTTAGAAAAAAAAGATGTTATGTAGTAATCAAATACCTATCCAAAAAGATCAGGGCATGTCAAATCAATTTGAGAACACGTTAATGTTTCATCCCGACAAATGTAATATCAGAAGTAGCTCAACCTGAGAGATGCGGTCTAAAAACACTCTAAAATTATCATGACATGATTACAAATATACAAAAAAAGTAGTATGAAGATGCCAAGTCCAACATAATGTTTCCCACATTGTTCAGTACCAATAATAAGCCAACAAAGTAGTGTTCAATCTTTACTGGTTTCTAATGTCACTATGCAAATGGCATTGAATTGATATGCTCAACTCCAAAAGAATATAATGTCAAAGAGTTGAGATACAAACCAACATCTACCTATTCATGTAGTAAGTCAACATTCAGCAGGGTACTCACTGAGCATGGAAGTGAGATATCATAACACTTTATCATATTCATATCATAGGTCCAATATTAGGACCTGTACATAACAAACAAAAATAATACAAAAACAAGAAACGAGGAATGGTGGCATAAAGCATTGTAGTTCAAAGACAAATGGGTTGATTTACCATGAGGAGAGGAAGACTAAGATCATCTAGACCTAGGATGTCAAGGATTGTGCTGAAGGTTGATGCAGGTAAGGCTAGTTGGAGAGCAACAACATCCCGTGACCATCACCTCTCGTAGCAGTGGAATGGCTGGTTCTGGTAGCGACATGATTGTGGGCATTTGCCCACTTCTCCTTGAGGGTTGGCTGCTGTACACGCCGTTTGAGCCGACGTCGGGCGACATCACGGCGACATTGTTCTAGCGTTGAGGATGGTGGTAGGGGCTCCATGTTGTTTGGGATGAACTTGCCTGGTGATTGTGGAGTCATCTGCGCCATCCATGTAGCCGCGAGACGTTGGCCAAGTTGGGTAGGCATTTCGCCGAACAGCTAAGGGGCGTCGTCGATGTCCTCCAGATCTGATCCGATCTGGACTGCGATAGCGGGGGCGTCCTTGGAGCCTCTCTAGTGTGGGAATGCTCGATTTATAGTAACACGTGAGGAACCAGAATCCAATATAGACACTAGTGAGTGTGATGTTTTGGGGTAGAATCAAGAGTGGTGAGGTTGCGCATTCGAAACCCCCCAGCCATGAAACGCGTCGGCAGCTGACTGGTGGAGCCTCTCTGAATTAACTTTTTTCTACTACTTTTTAAGGTCAACTTTTTTTTTTTTTTTTTTGAAAAGCATTGGAACCGTTGGTATCCTAATGTATTTATACCGCCGGTGTAAATATTTTCACAGTTGGTTCTTAGTTTGATGGCCGTTTCACTGGCCTCTCTCACTGGCGGTTGGCTCAAACGCCAGTAAAAATGGCTCTAAAACTGCAAATGCAGAGAGAATTACTCCCTCATTTCCAATGCAGTCGCTTTTACTTATTTATTTATTTATCTATCTCTTTTGCTATGTATCTAGACATATTATTATATATAGATACGTAGAAAAATAGATGTATAAAAAAAAGTTAAGAAATGAAACAAACTTATAATAATGGAAGGAGTAATACATAGGCTAAGTCCTCTAATCTATTTTATTAGGGAACATATCTAGTACAAAGCAACATTTTTCGTGTAAACCCGTGCAAATCATGACAAAAAAATCGTCTAAATTCAACAAAAAAAATCACACATGTAGATGATATGATGATACACAACCTTGTAAATATCATGTCCAAACTCGACTTCATTTGTGAGATATAAAAATATCAAATTTCAAGCCAGAAAGTTGTCCACATGATTTGTTAGAAATTTATTATTTTTATATCTCACAAACAAAGTTGAGTTTGGATAAGATATTTTACAAGGTTGTGTTTATCATCATATCATCTACATGTGTATTTTTTTGGTTAATTTAGATGACTTTTTTATCTTGGTTTGCACAGATTTGCATGAAAGATTGGTTCGCATTAGATATGTTCTCATTTTTAATACCGCAAAAGAGAAAGAACATCGACACCCATCAAGAGTGGGACTGAAAACATATCGGATAAACGGACGCTTTTAGCGGATATATATCCAGACCATTTTGAGGAAAACGGATTCAATACGCCGCATGCCGGATAACTGATATTTCACTCTATATCTCAAATAATATCAAAATTTTTGTTTAAATTTTTTTATTAAATATATTGAAAATTTTGTATTGGATCGAATAAAATTTTATTCATCTCACCGTTACCATAGTCCAGTAGTTCGGCAGCGACCTGTGGACTGTGTGGGTGTGTTTGGTTGGCTGGCTCCACTGGGACAGATTTTTGGTGTTTGGTTGCGTGGTTGGGCCAGTTAGCTAGGGTCTCAGAGGCCACTGACCATGACTAATAGCCAGGCTCTAGGAGAACGAGGTGGGTGGTCGTTCTTTGCTGGCCGGGCTCTGGCTAGCCCGTTGTGGAGGTTTCCTATCACCTCCCCGCTGTTGACCTCCCCTTCCGCTGCCACCATTGGTCCTCACGCTCCCTGCCGGTGGTGGTCCTCAGCGGTTCAGCTCCTCCCAACGGAGCTTTGCTTTTTCCTCCCGGCGCCCTGCTTCTCCTCGGCGTCCGCGGTCGCGTGCGGTGGAGCTTCCATGGCGGCGCGACGGAGCAACCATGGCGGGATTCGATTCGCCGCTGCAGGCTAGCAGACGACCACGACGAAGCCCGAGGCGTAATAGAGCAGCCACGAGCCAACAGAGGTCGCGTGCCCGAGGTGGAGCTTCGCCTGTGGCGGCAGGCGGCGACGACGCTGGCGCCGTGCGAGGCCGGTCCTCGAGTGCCTCCCCTGCGGCAACTACGACTGCAACGTCCCTCCATTCTTCAGATTTGCCAGCATTTAGAAATAATTTGGTCCATCCAATCTTGTGTAAGCTGTAGAGCTCTGCTTGCTACGGTTCAAGAGCTGAATATGGTTCCCAATCGATGAAGCTGCGGTTCCCAATCTCTCTAACTCGTCCGGAGGAGTCTGGACGAGCGCCTCGGCATTGAATCGGTGTGCTCTTGAATATGGTGATTCTGGTCAAAGAAAAAAAATGGTGACGAGCATTCCCAATGTCTCTGCTGGCTCTTGAACCGTAGCTTAACTTGATTTTCTATCGTGTTTTGCATTCTTCGTCTCGATTTGCATCTATTTGCATTGTCCTGTCGTTGGAGGCCGCAGGGCACCGTCCATGGAGGTGTTCCTTGATGAAGAAGTCCTGTTGTGTTGCTCTGCCGTGCTGCAGATAAGCATGCCCGACACATGTTTGACAAAATGGCTCAAAGGAGGTAAACTCACCAGCTTGAAGAAGAGGTGACTGTAGGCCAACTAATCAAACACAAAGGGTGTGTTTAGTTTGTTTCCTAACATAGCCAATTTGGATGCGGCCCAGTAGGGGCCTATGAGTGCAGAGTGCACATGTTTAGTACCACCTTGCCAGTTAAGCAAGGGTGGAGCCAACTTATAAGCCTTTGCCTTCTAGCCATATCACCTTTGGGTTAACCCTTTTACACGAAGCGAGGACGAAAGTGTAAGCAAAGTGCTATGTGTATGCGTGCGCGCCCCTCGGAAGGGCTGTGCGCTGCGGCTTTGGAGGGCAGGGTGTTACAGTAGCCAGGCTAGCCTAAGCCTGTCTCAAACAAGCCAAGACTCGTTTGTTTGGTTGCTTGTGCTGTCTAAGCCTGGCCAGCACTAGAACGTGTTTGGTTGTCTGGTTTGCTTCCATACTGTCATCTCTTCTCCAAATTGGTAAGGTTACCACCTTAGAGGCATTTCCTCGAACAAGTGGTGGGCATACTAGTCAAGCACGACACAATGCAGTAGCAAGGCGAGCATCGCAAGCATGGCGACGATGGCAAGCAAAGCAAGACTGCGGATCACGTCAGCACGTTCCAGATTGATGCCATGCTTGGTGAACAACTAGCGTGTAGACTTGTGATGAGCAAGAGGATTCCAGCGTCGATGGAGTCATTCCCGTCCGTGGTGTTCAGCGGACCGTCGCTCCCGTTGAACAAGGACAAGCTGCAGCCAGAGCAACGCGTCGGCCGTGGTGAAGGACTGAATGCGTCCGCCGCGGGGTACTGCCCTCCGGCTGCCACCATGGTGCCGTCCGCCTTGAGAGCGCCGGGCGAAATTCGTCGTCGCAGCGCCACCTCCACGCGATCCCTCTTGCACGCAGCTTCTCCTCGCCCTTCCACCCTAGCCTACTCGTGTCGCCTATAGCCGCTGGAATCGCCCTGGTGCCGGTTGCCGCCGCAGCCAGCCACCATCGTTGTGCCTGCTTCCACCACGGCCATCGCCGCTGGGGAGGATCTGGACCCCTTCGTGCGCCAGGCCTTTGCGTGCAGCTGCTCGCCTCGCTCCGCGGCACGACCGGGACCGTGAGGCCGAGATCGAGGACCTAGGCGGGAGAACCTCTCCTCCGCGCCGCCACCTCCCACCGGTCGCGTACAGCTGCTCGCGCTCGCGGCGTGGGCGAATGCGCACCTTCAGGCAGGCAACCATGGGCTCTACATCGCCCTACGCGCCGTCGACGCCATTGACCGTGATCTTGCCTCCGGCCCGAGCCGCTGCCGCTACCCACGCTCTGCTGCATGCTGCTCAGCGTCGTCCCTGCGGTGCGTGCGCAAGATCTCCAAGGAGTTCTCCGACTGGATGGTTAGCATCCGCGCTGCTTCCAGGCACCTCGGCCAGGTGGCCACCAGCCGCTCAACTGCCGCCAGGTAGCGCCAGGAGGAGCTCCGTTCCAAGCACCGCAATGCAGTAGCTCACCGTCATGGAGGCCAGATTCGCGAGCAGTGATGGGAGAGAGTGCCGGTGGTGGAGCAGAAGAAACACGGCTAAGGGTGAGCACAAGGGGGAGGCAGGGTGAAGGGAACGGCGAGAATGGCGGAGAGGCAAGCACGACCGGTGGAGGGTGACAGGAACGACGAAAATGGCTGGCCCAAGCCTGGCTACGAAAGAACAACCAGGGTGGTCGTTCAATCCTGGCCTGGCTAGAGGGACACTTTTGGCCAGCCCTGGCCTGGACCAAAACCCTACACAGGCAACCAAACAACGAAAATCTAGCTCCAGGGAGCCATGGCTAGTGCTGGACAGGCAACCAAACACTCCCAAACTTAACTTATCCTAGCCAGGCTCAGAATCACAAGCAACCAAACAAACAAGCCTTGACTTGCTAAGACCAGGCTTTGGCTAGCCTGGCTTAGTTTTGCTAGCCAGGCTCGTGTAGGAAACAAACCAAACACACCCTCTATGACCCAATGATGCCGTGGTCCTAGTCTCATATAGGAAGCCTGCTCCCTTGTTGCTGGCTGGGGCGTCAAGGTGGGATTAAACCACTCAACGCCGCTGTGCTTAGTCTTGTGTCTTGACTGCTCCCATCCGCATTCCCACAAGGCTGACAGGCCCAACACACGTACCAGAGTGTGTTAGCCCAAGGCCGAAGCCCATGAAGCACACATCAGCTGGTGGTGTGCATCGTGCCGGCGTTCCTCTGTCGAGTGGGCACGCCTGGCTGCTGCCTGCTGGTTTTGGAATTTGGACGTTTTTTCATAACTGGAATTTGTATGTGGCATAATACCCAGTTGAATAGATAGATGTTTCTTCTACTCAAAATTTGAAGACATATTAGTAACTGACACTATCCGTGTCCGACTCAAACCATAATTTTTATATATTTATTCGTATTCGTATCCGAGACAATCTATATCCGTATAGCTATCCGTGTTCTAATCTGAATTTGAGGGAAATATGAAAACAAATATGATATCAATAGTATTCGTTTCAGTATCCGATCCATTTTCATCCGTAATAGAGAGGGATTAAAATTTAATTATGAGAGGGGGGGGGGGCAGCCAAGCCAGCAAAGTGTTACAGAAACAATCATGATTTTTATCCTATTTACATTATACTAGGAAATATGTCCATGCGTTGCTATGGGTTAATAATACACTTTAAACTTTATAATTTATATCTCTCTCGTTGTTTCCAACTAAGTAACTTAATTTTTCACTTGATTGAACTATTTTTTTAAAATATGTTGTGGCATTTGTGTAGAATAGGAAATCTTTCAATAATAAATGTGCAATACAATATGATAGAATTTTAGGGAAAAACATATTGTACTTCTTTTTATTCAAAACAAACATACTGTACTTTAGAGCAAGTAACAATGGATAATTGTGTTATTACCTCCTAGAAAATAGAAGCTAGCACATTTAGGGATAGACCGTCTTATTGAGTACATTGTTAGTGATCATCTTGAACCCACATAGTCTCGGGCCAAACCATAGATATGCCAACCAGTGTTCGTAGAAACACTACATTTGTCATCCTCACCAATTCCACTTATCCAAACAGAAATATAACAAACTCAAGGTTGTGTCAATGGCAATTCAAGGAGTTTGTAGAGGACCACCTGGTGGGGTGCGGCGACCTCATGCCGACCGGTGGTGAGGTGCGTGATGAACTCGCCACCCTTGCCGAGCTCCTTCTGGTGTGCAGTTATGCTCCCGTGCGGCATCATCAATATGATGAGTTCGCACGACAGCTCGACCAGTGCCTCACACAGGCCATCGTCGTCGCCGTTCACGTTGCTATATTGCGCCAGCACGCTCGTTAGATCTTTGGCGAGCTTCTGGCTTCTCGAGACTATATGATGGCCAATTGCTGGCTGTCATGTGTCAGTCCCTGTCCGTCTTCCTGTTGGCCACCACCACCGCAAGTTGCTTCTTTCCCGTCGATCGCTTTCGCTTCGTCGAGGATGACCTTGTACATGTACCGCACGGAGTTGCCGGCGACAGGGAGCAGCTTAGGCTTGTAGAATACTAGGTACGAGCCTGTAGTCCACACGGCAAGATCCTGATCCTTTCTGAGTCCAGCGGCCCGTCCTCCAAACCCATCAAGCTTTCGTTCGATACTCCAACTCCAAGTTCTCCAATGCTCAGCTGTTGGCCGCCGTATTCTAGCTCCAGCGTGTTGGTCGCGCAGTACTTTGATTGCGTGCGTTACAACCTTGCAAGTATTCTTTCTGGAATGAAGGAAACTCTAAATTGAGCACCGAAAGCGAATATATATTGTACGACCCGGTTACACTTCGAACGTACATCCACGACTTACTTGCTAATTCATCAATCAATCAAAGTAATATATATGCACAGCAATCTCCTGGTCACACTAATAATTTATTTCATTGGTTATAGGGACTACAGAGAAAGAGATGGTGGCGACGGCCCTGAGCTTATCAATGTCCGTTCTGGACGGCGTCCTGAGCGGTGCTGGTGCCTCTGTCACTGACGAGGTGGCACGCCTTCTCGGCGTACCCAAGGAGGTGGAGTTCATCCGCAACGAGCTGGAGATGGCGCAGGCCTTCCTCAAGGTAGCATCGACACATCCCGATGCTACCATGCGCAACGACACCGTGAAGACTTGGGTGAAGCAGTTGCGTGACCTCGCGTACGACATTGAGGACTGCCTCCTTGACTTCGCGCTGTATGCGGCCAGGATATCCTCGTCGCGGGCCGGGTCCTGGCTCCCGGGAGCCGTCGCTGAGCGCCACCGCATTGCTGCACGCATCCGTGGTCTCAAGGCCAGCGTCGATGAGCTCAACCAGCGCAATCAGCGCTATCAGATCGTGGTGGACAGCCCTGCGGTGCCCGGTGTCGAGGAGCAGTCCATGCTCCCGGACCACGACGTGAACTCAGCCGAGCTCGCGTTCCCGGCATTGGACATCATTGGTCGGGACCCCGACAAGGAGCGGCTGACCCAACTCATCTCTGGCCGCATCGGCCCAGTGAAAGTGGTGTCAGTTTGGGGGATGGGCGGCGTGGGGAAGTCGTCGCTGGTGTGGAAGGTGCACAATGACCCGGTGCTCCTAGACGAGTTCGACTGCGGCGGGTGGGTCACCATGCCGCACCCACTCGACAACCCCGAGGAGTTCAGGCGGCGGCTGAGGAAGGAGCTCGGTGTGGCGATCGACGAGGACATCTTGCAGTACCTGCAGGACAAGCGCTACCGGGTCGTGGTGGACGACGTGGAGAGCAGCGAGGAGTGGGATAATATATGCCATGTTTTCCCGCCCACCAACAACAAGGACAGCCGCATTATCGTGACGACGCGGGGATATGAAGTTGCCCAGCACTGCGCGGGCGATCATGGCCATGTCTACGAGCTGAAGCCATTGGGGATGCAGACTCCATGAATCTCCTCTGCTTGAAGGTGAGTACTCGATCTTTCCCTTTTCTTAATAGATTCTGTCGACAGATCAACACCAAACGCCATCTGGGTCAACTTAATTTTACGCGCTTCAGTAATGGAGCTTCTGTTTGCAAATAAATACCAAAATGGATCCATCAAGCTTCAAACCGTTTCTATCTAAACACACCATAAGATAGAGCGTTGTGAAAAAAAAATATCTGAAACTAGTTTCACAATTTCCTAAGCTAGAACAATTTTTCTATGATTTTTCTAAGATTGAACCTGATTTTATGATTTTTAACTGCATTATCTTTTCCCTGTAAAAATATTTGGATATTTATTAAAATGTTAATTTATGAATTTTTGGATATTTTCAAAAAATATCGCTAGACATATTTATCTCGCTGAACTTTCAACTTAGTCTAATTTTCTCTTTTGACGTAACACCACATCAGTAAAATCGCTTAGGGCTGAAAAACAAATGATTTCAAAAGATGGGACGAGGTGAGGGCAAAAACTAGATTTGTCGATAAATTAGTAAAGCAAATGACTGACTACAAAAGTTGCTTATAACTACAACTATTGAGCCACAGTATTTTTTTTTAGCATCACTAACAGAAAAATATTCATAGCTTAGGAAAATAAATCATAGAAGAATTTTTGCACAAAAAGGTTTTGTGGCTCAAATAGTTATGTTTGAGCTAAAGCATCATTAACTGCAATAACAAAACAATTAGCAATATTATAGTGGCACACGGCTACTATGAACTATGTGAAAACCAAAATGTTTCATGTCTCTAATATCCGTTTCTCCGTAGTCCATCTCCACACACAACACATGTCACAAACCAGATCGACCGGGCGTGATACGTGGCCCGACGCGCCAGCGTTTGAGGGGTGGCGCGGTGGAGTTGGCGGTGGGGGGGGGGGGCGCGGCAGCGCTGCGGGGAAGAGGGGGCGGCAAAGGTGGGGAGGAGGAAGGAGAGTTGGGATAAATTTTCTTTATTGCTTGTTACCCTGAAAGATTACAGACCCCTTTACTTTTTATAGCCCGGCTAGTGGGACTTGCATCTCAAGCAATCTCTCTAAAAGGTTTCCTTATAGATTAGAATACCTTTTTACAAGCATATCCTATTTATTTTCCTAATAAGGGCCTTCCTTGTAGATGGAATATTCCCTTGCACACCAAAAAGCCTAAGATAATCCTAATGACTTTCCTCCTTTATTTCTAAATTAATTGCCGAAGAATCCGCGGAAAGGAGGCGGCGGCGGCGCGCGCACGCCTGCCCGGCGGCGCCGCGTGGGCCCCCTCGGGCCTCGTAGGCCTTTCCTTCGGGCCCAATCTCCCGGGTCATGACATCTCCCCCCCGTTCTCCGACCGGCGCGTCCTCGCTCGCTGGATGAAAGTAAAATCGATCACACCTGGGTAGAGATCAGTTGCGCTTGGCATGTTGAGCTCAACCTGCAGGATCAGTTAGCCATGCACCGGGTTCCTGAGGATCATGTTCTCCCGGGTTCGTTGTGGAGCAAACTCAAAGAGGTAGTGAAGGTTCCAGATGTAGTCATGGTAGATGTCTTTGGTGGACAACACGTCCCTGCTGTGATGCCGTCTGTCGATGAGCTACGAGCAAGAGCTCCCTTGGAACTCCCGCCTCAAGATGCTGATGCACCATGTCGCGAGGCGGGCTCTCCAGGAACAAGAAGTGCTCATTGGGCAGAGCGGAAGAAGGCACCAGATGGTGATGTCACGGCGAGTAGGGGGTGTAGCAGCCAAGTTTAACATCATATTGTACATAAAGGAGCCGACGTCAAACATGGATGGAGATAGCTGGTGTGTGCCCCTCTCTGCATCGTAGCTGATGTGGACGTTGTCGATGGTGAGGAAGATACGATCCATGCCGTCAAGGAAGACGACCCGAGCTGGGCCGACGTGGTGGCGCCCGCCGATGGTGGTCGGCGTTGCTGATGTCGGTGTGGTCGTGTAGGCGCCTAGGGCGAGGAAGTTTGTCCTGCGAGCCCCTCCCTGCAGCAGGGCCTCCAGCAGGTCCGGTAACAGTGGAGAAGAAGCTGGGAGGTAGAAGCGGCCATCGAAGAGGAGGAGGCCGTCCTCCACTGTCCATGCAGGCGCGGTGGCGCCCGTGGTGACGTCGAGGGTGATCCGTCGCAGGTGCTGGTCCTCCAGGGTTGCCTGTCGCAGCTGTACGAAGACTCCAGTCGACGTGTCGTAGGGGTCCAAGGCAGTCGCATGCCTTGAACGTTTCCCTAGCCTCGAGGGGAGGGTCCGAACACCGGCAAAGATCCCTCGACTGAAAGGCCGGGACCGGGGGGCAAAGTCCCACGCCACTCGCCCCAGCTTGCCGGCCCAAGGCATGCCAAGGATGACGCCGACGCCGGTGCCCACATGCATGACATAGGCGCCGATGTCGAAGATGCTGGCATCGGCGCGTAGTGGTACGTCGAAGGTGGCTACCCGCATGTCGAGGTAGCGCTGCGTGCTACCGTGGATCACACACGACCGGCCGAGTCGTAGTCCCGCATGGTCACCACACGGGTCGATGTAGTTGTACGTCACTCCCGAAGTCGATGATGATGTTGACGTCGGTTCTCGATATGATGCCGACGAGGTATAAAGAATGAGCACCACGCATCGGGAGTTGGGGTCCCGAAAAGCGACCCTTTGGTCAGCGCCGCCCACGGCGACGTCGGGCCCGGTGGCACCCTCCTAGTCATCGGTGTAGTCGTTGAAGACCGTGATGTCGATGAGGTGCTTGCACTTGTGACCGCGCGTGAACGACTTGTCACGGTTGAAGTAGAGGCCGGCCTTGCATCTTTCTCGTCATCTCCTCCGGTGTTAGCCGTTTAAACGGCCGAGTCAATGTCGCCGCCGGCCGACGGGGTGGGCGCCACCGGGCGGCATCGGGGGATAGAGCCTTGCCCCGCTGTTGTGCTGGCTTGCCGGAGTTGTACAGATGTTCAGGGGCCGCTCAGACGCCCTGGCTAGAGACATGCCTGTCTCCATGTCCTTGGGGTCCTGTAGCTCGACGTTCGTCTTGAGCGGCTCTCGCAGTCCAGCTGTGTAGATGTTCACCTGCTGCCTGTTGTCAAGGTGTCCTGCGCGCGCCACGTGCGCTAGGAACTGCTCCGTGTACTCATCCACGGTGCTTGTCTTCCTCAGCGATGCTATCTCTCCCAGCGGATTCCGCCGTGTAGCTGGGCCGAAGCGCTCGTTGAACGTACTGGGCGAAGCTCATCCAATCTACCAAGGTCTTCTCCTGGGACAGCCTCATGTACCATTGCTATGCTCCTCCTGTGAGATGATATGAGGCGTACCATACTTGCTCTGTGGCTGGCGTACCTTGTCCCTTGAAGAATTGCTCGCAGCGGTTCAGCCATGGTAGATGATCGTCCTTGCCGTCGTACATCGGGAAGGACAGCTTGTGCAGACGACGTGCGAGGCCTGGGAAGGTGTCTGCTGGGGGGGTGGGGGTGTCGCATGCGCCCCTGGTGCCGGTGCCCCTCCTGGTGCGGGCTTCAGCACGAGGTAGCCGTTCAGCATCATCTCTAGATTAGCTATTGTGACGTGATCGTTGACGTGCTGCTTGTCGTCCGTGCGTGCCTTGATGAAGGTGCGGGTGGTTTCCTCCATGCAAGACTTCATGGCTGCCTCAGCCTCCTACAGCTGTGCTTGACGTCTTTCCGCCTTCGGATCGGTACCGAGAGGACAGCAACTTGATCGGTGAGCATGTCCAGTCGAGCGGTGAAGCCGGAGAACTGGTTCCCCAAGTCGGTCAGCATCTTCTTCGTCTCGTCGTCCATGGTGGTGGGTGGATTGTAGTGGCCTCCGGATACTAGCTGTCACAAACCAGATCGATTTGGCGTGACACGTGGCCCGACGCGCGCGTAGGGGCGGCGTGCCCGGCGCCCGATGGGTGGCGGCGGTGGAGTTGGCGGGCTGGGGCTGGGCGGGCGTGGGGTGGGGGGCGGCGGCGAGTGGGGAAGAGGGGGCGGCGCGTGGGGGGAGGAGGAAGGAGAGTTGGGATAAATTTTTCTTTATTGCTTGTTACCCCTGAAAAGATTACAGACCCCTTACTTTTATAGCCCGGCTAGTGAGACTTGTATCTCAAGCAATCTCTCTAAAAGGTTTTCTTATAGATTGGAATAACTTTTTACAAGCATATCCTATTTATTTATTTTCCTAATAAGGGCCTTCCTTATATATGGAATATTCCCTTGCACACCAAAAAGCCTAAGATAATCCTAATGAATTTCCTCCTTTATTTCTGAATTAATTGCTGAAGAATCCGCGGAAGGGAGGCGGAGGCGGCGGCGGCACGCGCGCCTGCCCCGGGCGGCGCCAAGCTGGCCCCCCCCCTCGGGCCTCGTGGGCCTGTCCTTCCGGGCCCTATCTCCTGGGTCATGACAACACATTTCAGATTAGTTTCCTATTATTAATCACAGCAGCCTCAAACAATACATAGTTAATATGCTGTTTTTCCATAATAATCGAAGAAAAACATAAATAAAGGGAATTTGGAGATCTATGCTGAAAAACAAAGGTTTAGCGTCCAGGTACCAAGCTACGTAATGGGTCAAAAAATCGATCCCATTCCCAACCAGAAATCGGGAACGGATGGCGCCCAACAGCCAACACAAAGCCTCAACCTAGCAGGATCTGCTCGGCTTCAGGTTCAGCAGTGCAAGGCGGCCCATGGTCTCGGACCCGAATTGCACCTTGTCAGTTGGCCTCTTGCACACTCACGCATGACCATGAGCTTGCTTGGTTTCCTCTCTTCCAGGCTAGATCCCCATTTTTCTCACCCACAGCAGATGCAGATACAAGCGCGTGCCTCTGCATAACACTCTAACTTGCATCCCTAGGCTCTACTCCAATGCACTCCTAGTGTTTGACGAAAAGTTTAAATGTCAGCCACCACTAACATCCTATTCTTTGATAAAGCAGCAATGTAAGTTAATGTAATTTCTTCAAGCCTTTCCTTCTTCAATAGCATCTACCATCGCATATGGCATGCTTGCGCTGTTGTGGGCAACGGCAAATGCAGATAACTGGGAGCCTGGAACAATACTACAAAATTGGGATGAACTTGTATGCTGGTTTGCGACATGACATGTGCATTTTAAGAACCTTTTGATTAATTAAGGGATGACTGGAAGTACACCAATACGTTGTTTCGACATGAAAAGCAATTGAATTGTTTTTCAGCTACTCCTTTATGGCTTTATTATAACAATGCTTTATGATTATGAATACTTAAGCACTAGCACAAAGCTGCAAGAACATTCCCATTGAGTCTATGGTGTCAAATTATGGTTGCCTAGAGTTCCACATAGAGTAGACATAGGTCTCATTTTTCTGGGTGCATAAAGTACGTAATCAATAATCATTTGGTCAGTAATTGATTCCCTTATTTCAAAAGCTTATATATTGCATTTCCATCATTTGTAGATCTTTGGAACAACCAAGATCACTTCAGCAAAGGACATGATGGAGCAAGCCATACATATCTTGAGGAGATGCCATGGGTTTCCACTGGCCATATCTACAATAGCAGGGCTCCTCGCAAACAGGCCAAGCATAGATTGGAGCAATCTGCACGAACACCTTGGAGCAGTGCTGAAGTTTGACCACCCCAGTATCAGTAAGGTGATTGGCTCAAGTTTTGATGGCTTGCCATATTACCTGAAACAGATCTTCTTGTACCTGAGTATCTTTCCTGAGAACTATGAGATCAAACGCAGCCGTTTGATCAGGCGGTGGATGGCAGAAGGCTACATAACAAACAACCAGAACATGCAACTGGAAGATGTAGGAGAGCG
The DNA here is from genome assembly GCA_015847255.1 of Hyparrhenia diplandra. Classification (NCBI taxonomy): domain Eukaryota; kingdom Viridiplantae; phylum Streptophyta; class Magnoliopsida; order Poales; family Poaceae; genus Hyparrhenia; species Hyparrhenia diplandra. The sequence continues at coordinate 168,238 of JADLZK010010361.1, forward strand.
TTACTACAACCAGCTCATTAAAAGAAGTATGATTCAAGGTTCCAAGGCCAATCGTGGAGTAGGAGCTGGTCGTTGTTGGGTTCATAGCATGGTACTCCAGGTCATCTTGCCCATGTTCATTGAGCAGAACCAACTATTCCGTATCGAGAAGACTTTCAATGACATTCCACAAAGTAAGATACGACACCTGGTGGTATCTGGATGGAAAGGGACGGATGAGAAACTGCATAGATTTAATCCGTCATATATTCGATCATTGACAGTCTTCGGGGAGTACCCTTCTTCTCTCATCTCTCCAAAATGCGGCAGTTGCGAGTGCTAGACCTGGAGGACACTCTAAATATGCAGAGTGATGACCTGAAGCACATTGGGGAGCTACAACACCTAAGGTACTTGAGCCTGAGAGGAACTGGTATTTCTAAACTTCCTTCCTCCTTGCAGAATCTTTGGTACCTAGAGACATTAGACATCCAAGACACATATGTGACACATCTCCCCTCGTGGCATTGCCAAACTTGAGAATCTGCGAAATCTTGTTGCTGGTGTCAACTTCACGAAAGATTTGTTGAAGAAGATGAGGGATCTAGGGGAAAGAAACCATATCGGTGTAAGAGCTCCTGAAGGAATCGAGAAATTAAAGAACTTGCACATGTTGGGGGTGGTCAATGTTGCCAAGGGAAATGGTGTGTCAGGAAGGCTCAAGAAACTGACGAGCTTGACAAATCTGCAACGGTTAGGGATCTCAGGGCTCACGGAGGATGAAGGCCAGGAGTTGTGCAAGTCATTAGGAGGGATGAGCCGATTGCAACGGATTGAAGTGCGCTCTGTCTCAATTAAGTTTCTTAACAGAATGGAGGAACCAGAAATACCAAGGCATCTAGTTTCACTCAGACTTTGTGGTAAACTTAGTGGGATTCCTGAATGGGCCAGTTCACTCAACAATCTAGTGAAGGTAAAGCTTCTGGGGACACAACTGAAACAGGAAGACATCGACCGCCTTCAGAATCTGAGTAGCCTAGCTGTGCTCGGATTATGGGAAAACTCTTACATAGAGCAGTCGTTGTGTTTTTCTGCTAGTACATTCCCAAAGCTCAAAATCCTTGATATAGACGAGCTAGAAAAGATTAAAAATGTGACAATCAGGGAAGGCGCTATGCTGAAGCTTGAGGAACTTTCGCTGAACAAGTGTCCCTCACTTGAGGACAACAGTTCTGGCTTGTCTGGAGTGCAGTATCTGCCGAGGCTTAAGGAACTTCTTCTTAAGAATTGTGGTGACAAGCAAAATCTGATTGAAGTATTGCAAGGACACGTCAATAGGCATTCCAAACGTCCTAAATTCCTGATCGGCAAGTCGAGGACTGTTTTATAATTACATGTCAATAATACTATGGATTTTTTTCTTCATTGATAAGCATATATAATAACATGTCGAGCTTGAGAGCTTTCGGTAAAAGTCTTTAGACCATTCCTTTCTTGCCTTATAACGATTACATGACATTAGTATTTGTAGTACCCAGTTGATTTGACTTCTAAGTAACCTCGGAGATATACTTATAAGATTGGATTCTCCTTTTGCAAATACATGATCCTTTTTCTAAGTTGTTGCCGGATATGATATGGTGCAAAAGAGATTCTACTATAATTTCGTTCCAAGTGAAACTTGACATCCGGGAATTTTTTTTAAAAAAAAAAAAAAAAAAGAGAGAGTATGGGCCATGCTAAAAAAAAGAAAAAAAAAGAAAAGAAGAGATAAAAAATGGACATGTGTCCAAGGGCGAGTAGAGCCCACATCTCAAAAAAAAAAAAAAGAAAGAAAGAAAGAGGAAATAATGGACACAAGTCCAAGGGTGAGTAGAACCCACCTCTCCAAAAAGATAGCCCATATTTCCACAAAATCATATAAAAAAAATCCGGATAGATGGTTGATCAAAAGAATGAATAGTTAGTGTTTCTATAGCAACCGTTCTATCTTGTAACCACCCAAGAACTTGGAGAAAGTTAAAAGCCCCACATACGTTGAGTAATAAAGGGTGGATAAAGTGCCAACTCATTTAAACAACGGAAGAATACTTTGTTATAAGCATGGTACTTTTTGAATTATATCGTCATTGTAGCAACTCCCGATCAACAATCGGTGTCTAACTATTTGCTCGGGGCGAGCAAAGGTTGCTTAGGGGACTTGTTGGCGGTCGTTATCGACCATTTTATACCGCCAATTTTTGTCCAAATCGGAGAAACAAGCATACTTATGACACATATACATATGCTATGACCCTATTCCACTTCTTTCTCGAGATAACATGTTTTGCAGGACAAACGCCGGAAACAAGTGGAAATGCACGAAGTAATGAACAAAGCGCAAAGCAGAACACACATTCCAGGAATGCGCATTCAAAGGGGAATAGAGAAAGCCCACTTAAAAGAACAAGTGGACCAAAGCACCTGGCAATTACGGATCAGGGCCGGCCCACAAGCCCACACGCTAAAGGCGGTCGCGAGAGGAGCCAGGCCCAGTCCGACCGGACTGGAAGTGGGTCCGGCCGGACTGGCGAAACCGCCAATTCGCACCGCCCTTTTTCTGGCGGTTGCATGCCACCATGCATAGGCGGTATTCCTAGGTGCTTCCTTATTTACCTGCACGAAACCGACCATCCTAGCTATAAATAGATAGTGAAGGGCTCCATTCTAAACACACACCACACAAGAGCTCTCTCCCTACCACTTGTATCTTTTACTTTTTGGTTAGTATTAGGAGCTTGGCAAGATGTAATAGAAGATCAAGATCAACTATGGAGATACTTGGTATGATCAACTTATTTGTTCTTCATATTATGTTCTTCATCTTGTTCTTGTTCTTATTATCAATATAGCTATGCTATGAACTAGAGTATAGTTCCTATGATATGATCTTAGCATATGAACTAGTATATAGTTTTCATGTTATGATCTTGTCATATAGAACTTTATGCTTAAAGTATTATACATACATGTTTAGACCAAATCCAAGTTGAAATGTAGAGTTCTACTTTGAGTTAGTCTTGGTCGTTGTTGGGTTGCGGGATCGTCGTCCGCCCTTGTGGTAGATGCTCTAGTAGAAGGACCTCGCCAGTCGGGTAAGCCTTGTATACACGCTAGAGTATGTAGTCAATGGCGTAGACATGGTGTCTAGGCTAGGGGCTGCCTTCGTTTGCCTCGGCCATGTACGGTTGAGGTGGTAGGCAGCAGGTGGTGACAGCCCTGTCCGTCCCTTGTAATCCCCCACGTCCGTGGTCGGCGTGAGAGCCGTATCCGAGGTACCGCGCACTGTATAAGCCGGTGCCGAAGTAAGTCAACAAAGTGACCATGGCTATCTTAACTTAGAATCTCTAATGGTACAAGCATGTAGTATACCTGCTCTCTAACATAGCTATTCAGGATATGCCTTGCTCTAGTTTAGGATCTTCTTTATCCTTGAGATTGCTCGAATGTGTGTGTCAAGTTATCCTCTATCTACCGTACTTCATCCCTGTTATGAACTTTGGTCTATTGCATAGTCATGTTATTGTGTCCATGTTCCTATTAGAGACATTTACACCATGCCTTCCCTGTGGAAATACGATACCCTGAATACTTCCGGGTGAAAGCTAAAATGACATTTCCGTGCGCTTTATGAACCCTTTCGCTTTGCGTTAAGAAACGCCAACAAGCTTTTTCTCGCACCGCTTCGGAAGGCGTTGGTTAAAGGAATGATCTACTAGAACATATTCATGATAATATGCATGTGTAGTAGCCTTTGTTTATAACAGGGGTTTATCATAAAAAAACAAAAAAATATATGATGAAAATGAAACGTCTTCCTTTGAGAGCTTCAATAAAATTTTGAAAAAAAAAATAATAACAACTAGCTCAAATTGATGCTCCTGCGTATGTTTTCCATTGAGGTAATTACAGGGGATGGTAAGTCCCTTGTGATCTACCATATCATAACCATGCAGGAAAAATCAAAAAGCATGGGGGGTACAACCCCGATCCGATGGGCGTTGAGCAAGCTTGGGGAGGACCACAACAAGGTAATGAGAAACCTACACTCTCATCCTTTGTCCATTACCTTGCCAAAAAAAAAACTAATTATTTTGTTCGCCTTGCAATGCCTTTATCTCCATTGGATGAATCTTGTTATCAATTCATGCTTCCTCTTTCTATATTGGCATGTTGTGGTTTGGAAGTTTTGGTTATTCGAATGATCATGCTTCCATAGGCTTTTTGAATTAAGCATGGTGCTTAGGTCAAAATGTCCGCCTTTAATCAGATTAGACAAGGAGTCAAGTTTGATTATTGAACCAGAGCTGCTAGTGTAGAATTTGGTCAACCATATGGACTAACCCCTGTAGGAATTTATCAACTTCAAGAGGGTGTGTCCCGGAGATGACAATGGAGATCAGATCTTGTTTGGTGAACCAAAAAAAAATATATTTTTATAATAATATGAATAATAATAAAATAAATAATAATAAAAAAAACCTTTCAAACCCCAAGTATGGTTGTCCTGTTCTTCCAATTTCATCACAAGACAAGCTTGGGGGAGTCTCTAACCACGCCAACAATCATGACATCAACTCATGGCGTGCACAAGCTAGCAACGTTCTTAACCGAACGTAAGTCGGGAAGCTAGCTTGGGGAGGACTCCCACAAAGGTAAATCTCACATTTATTTAATCATTTCTATCTTATAAATGATGAGATATGATGAAAACATAAAAATAATAATATATATTCCACTCTCATATGTGTTAAGGAATGCTAGTTTCTCCATGTTGAAATGATGAATAGTTGCTCGTCTATAATTCACCAGTGCCTAGTTTATGACTTTGTATTCCCCAATGTTTAGGTTTGTTGGCTAATAATGTCTCACCTTGAAATACTTAAACGAATTGTGGGTTTGCAAATACATGATCCTTTTTCTAAGTTGTTGCCGGATATGATATGGTGCAAAAGAGATTCTACTATAATTTCGTTCCAAGTGAAACTTGACATCCGGGAATTTTTTAAAAAAAAAGAAAAAAAAAAGAGAGTATGGGCTATGCTAAAAAAAAAAAAAAAAAAAAAAGAAAAGAAGAGATGAAAAATGGTTAGTATTAGGAGCTTGGCAAGATGTAATAGAAGATCAAGATCAACTATGGAGATACTTGGTATGATCAACTTATTTGTTCTTCATATTATGTTCTTCATCTTGTTCTTGTTCTTATTATCAATATAGCTATGCTATGAACTAGAGTATAGTTCCTATGATATGATCTTAGCATATGAACTAGTATATAGTTTTCATGTTATGATCTTGTCATATAGAACTTTATGCTTAAAGTATTATACATACATGTTTAGACCAAATCCAAGTTGAAATGTAGAGTTCTACTTTGAGTTAGTCTTGGTCGTTGTTGGGTTCTTGGGATCGCCGTCCGCCCTTGTGGTGGATGCTCTAGTAGAAGGACCTCGCCGGTCGGGTAAGCCTTGTATACACGCTAGAGTATGTAGTCAATGGCGTAGACATGGTGTCTAGGCTAGGGGCTGCCTTCGTTTGCCTCGGCCATGTACGGTTGAGGTGGTAGGCGCAGGTGGTGACAGCCCCGTCCGTCCCTTTGTAATCCCCACGCCCCGTGGTCGGCGAGAGCCGAAGCCGGAGGTACCGCGTACGGGTATAAGCCGGTGCCCGAAGTAAGTCAACAAAGTGACCATGGCTATCTTAACTTAGAATCTCTAATGGTACAAGCATGTAGTATACCTACTCTCTAACATAGCTATTCAGGATATGCCTTGCTTTAGTTTAGGATCTTCTTTATCCTTGAGATTGCTCGAATGTGTGTGTCAAGTTATCCTCTATCTACCGTACTTCATCCCTGTTAAGAACTTTGGTCTATTGCATAGTCATGTTATTGTGTCCATGTTCCCATTAGAGACATTTACACCATGCCTTCCCTGTTGAACTAGACAGCAGGTGCTATCCTCTTGGAGAGGATAGCACCTACTGTCTAGTTCAAGGGGGTTATCTTTCTCCAGATTCTTGCCTTTGAGTCTTGAGGAACTGCCGTGTCTGTACTCTTGCGGTACTTTGCTCCTTTCCAGGGTGTTGTGTTGGCGAGGGTTCTTTATCCCTAGGCCAGCAGCTTTGGAACTCTGTGGTCCGTTTGTTCCCTGTGTATTCTGGGTTCTTCGGGCTTCCGGTACTTCTGTGCTGATGTTGATTCCTCCGTAGTCTTCTTAGCGCTCTTTGGTGCTTTGAGTTCCTGTGTCAAGGTCTTGACTTCTTGGTCAAGATATGGAGGGATCTTCTTCTTGGCGGTTGAAGTCGGCTTGGTGGAGTTTGGAAACAGGTCGTGGCGCTCTATCTTCGTCGCCTTTGGACATGGACTCCTGCTGTCTTCTTTGAAGTACTCTTCAGAGTTGTTGGGCTTCTGGCCTTCTTTGTATCTTGTACGCGGGGGTTCTTGCTGGGCTCCCCGTGCATTTGAGTCTTCTTTGTACCTTGTAGGGAGTTATTTCCCATGTAGTCTTGTAATCTTCATGATGTTGAATAAAGATATCTGTTCCTTTATCCATTTTGTACTTGTACTTTTTGTATGACTTTGATCTACCTTTGTGCAGACTCGTTACAGTTTGTCCTCTGCTTGTTTTTGCTGTGGTCTTCTGAGTTCTTCTTCTTCGGATGACTTGATGTGATTGCGCCTTTAGAGTTCTTCCTTAGGCTTCCGGCTCTTATGTCCTTACTGTAGGTTCGTGCCGAGTTGTTTGGAGTCACTTATTGTGACACCAGTGTTGTTTTGGCTGATGATCCAGCTTGCCTTTCTGTAGACTTGGCTGTTCATAGTATTGAAGTCCTGCTTCAAGTTGTCAGGTTTGTTTTCCTGACTTGTCAGCTTGTCTTCTTGTAGATCCGCTGAAGGTAGCGTAGGGTCTTGTCCTTGTGCGCTTTTGGGTTGTTTCTCCCTTGATGCATCGGTTAGCCTGTTTCTGTAGACTTGGCTGGAGATAGTTCTGAAGTTCTTCTCCGAAATCCAGTCTTTGTTTTTTTTTCCCGGAGAGTCGGCCCGCTTTTTCGTAGACTTGGTTGGAGATATTTGTAGAGTCTTGCTCTGGTTTGTCAGGATTTGTTTTCCTCTGACAAATGACTTCTGTCTTCTTCCTGAGACTTGTCATGATGAGTGGAGTCTTGCTCTTGAATTCCAGAGTTCTTCTTTCTGGAGTATCAGTTCGTCTTCTCTGTAGATTAGCTGATAATAGTTGTGGAGGCTTGCTCCTGGTCTTCAGGGTTGTTCTTCTGAAGGTTCGGCTCGCCCTTTTCGTAGGGCTTGTCAAGGTGATAGAGTCTTGCTCTTGGTCTTCAGGGTTGTTCTTCTGAAGATTCAGCTCGTCCTTTCTGTAGACTTGCTGAAAGTAGTTGTAGAGTCTTGCTCTTGGTCTTCAGAGTTGTTCTTCTGAAGATTCAGCTCGTCCTTTCTGTAGACTTGCTGAAAGTAGTTGTAGAGTCTTGCTCTTGGTCTTCAGAGTTGTTCTTCTGAAGATTCAGCTCATCTTTGCCGTAGACTTGCTTATGGTGGTTGGGGCGTCCCCCGTTTTGCCAGGGTTGTTTTCCTCTGGCTTGTGACTTGCGTCTTCTTCTGAGACTTGTCACGATTGTTTGGAGGGTTACTCTAGGACGTTAGGTTTCTCCATTTAGGCCCTCTAGCATTTGTCCTTTCTTGGACATGCTAGTGTATTTTGGTGGAGTCGTGCTCCTGAAAGAGTTGTTCTAACTCAGGGTTGCCTCTTCTGGGCTAGGGCTCTCCCATGCTGTCCAATGGACTATCGCATGACGCCCCTTGAAGGGTTCTCGGTCAGGGCCCATTTAAGTGCATCGCGCGGGATGAAGGTCAAGATGGTTGGGTTCCTATTTCATAACACTACAATCCACCTTGCCCGGTTTGGGCTGCTCGCTTTCGAGAGACTTGTGTGAGACGATGGGTTTCTATTTCACAACACTACACCGTTCACGCCCGATTCGAAGGGCCGCCCGCCGTCATTGGACATAGTGGCACTTTTCTCGGACCCTTGATGGCCTCTCGCGACCTAGACGGGCCGATCCCAACGCCCCTCTTTTTTCCAAGAGTCGAAGTTCACGATCTTCCGCTAGGATTTAAGGTGTGGACGCTATTCCGCAGCTAGGACTTCGCGTGGTTCCACCCTTGGAATTTGACCTCCGTTCTGGTGGTCGGGTTTGCCTTCTTTTGGTCGACTTCTTCTTGCGAAGTGCCAATTCGGGCTGTTTTGTTCTTCTCCGTAGGAGGCATGCAGCTTTACTCACGGGCAGCTTGTTTTTGTTGGAATGCCTGGTGGTTGCGTGTTTGTTGACCTCTTTGGATGATCCAGAGTTCTTCTCAGGCTTGATCTTCTTCTTCTTGAAGTATCGGAGAGTTGTTTTTGCATTTTTGCTTCTCTTCTGCTACCTTGAGATCCTCTGATTATGGATAGAACCTTCTGAGCTGGTTTATGTGCCAAGAATTTCTGATTTCTTCTCCTTGCATTGTCATCAGCTTGTAGGTTCCTGGTCCCAGTACTCTTTTGACAATATATGGTCCTTCCCATGGGCTGAGAAGTTTGTGCTTGCCTTCCGTCTTTTGACTTCTCTTGAGTACTTGGTCTCCTGGGTTGAGTTTTCTTGGACGTGTGCTTTTGTCATAGTGCCTTCTGAGTCCTTGCAGATACCTTGCGTTCTGTAGGATGGCGTTTGTTCTGACTTCTTCTGCACAGTCGATTTCTAGTCTTCTTGTCTGTTCTCCTTCTCCTTCTTCAAATTGCTCGATCCTTGGAGAACTCCATATGAGGTCCGCCGGTAGAACGGCTTTTGATCCATAGGTCAGGAAGAATGGTGAGTAGCCTGTTGCTCTGCTGATTTGAGTTCTTAGGCCCCAGACAACTTTTGGGAGTTCTTCAATCCACTTGGCTCCGTAGTCCTTGAGTTCTTCGTATAATCTTGGCTTCAGTCCGGCAAGGATGAGTCCGTTTGCTCTTTCGACTTGTCCGTTAGTCTGAGGGTGTGCTACGGAGGCATAATCTATCCGTATGCCACAATCTTGTGCCCAGTCTTCGAATTCTGCCACCGTGAACGGTGATCCGAGGTCAGTGATGATCCTGTTGGGCATCCCAAATCTGTGCATGATTTCTTGGATGAACTCGACTGCTTTGGTGGAGCTGAAGGTGACCAATGGCTTGTATTCTATCCATTTGGTGAATTTGTCGATGGCGATGTAGATGTACTCATATCCTCCCTTTGCTCTCTTGAGTGGTCCAACTTGATCCAGTCCCCAGCACGAAAAAGGCCATGATGGTGGTATGCAGATTAGGTTGTGTGCTAGCACATGCGCTTGTTTTGCGAACATCTGGCATCCTTTGCATCTTCTGACGAGTTCTTCTGCGTCTTTGAGGGCTGTTGGCCAGTAGTATCCTATTCTGAATGCTTTTCCCATGAGGGTTCTTGACGCTGCGTGGTTTCCACAGCATCCAGAGTGGACTTCTTGGAGGATGTCCTTTCCTTCTTCAGAGCTTATGCATTTGAGTAGTACTCCTGATGATGCTGCTCTCTTGTAAAGCTTGTCTTTGATGAGTACGTAGTTCTTGCTTCTTCTCAAGATCCTGGTTGCTTCAGCTTTGTCTTCGGGTAGTGTCTTGTTCTTGATGAAGTTTATGATATCTTCGATCCAGGGAGTTGTTCTTTGACCGAGAGATTATCATTACTCCGTTTTAGAGCTGATTGCTCCATGTTGTATTCTTTCGGATTCTCCTTGATGGATGGCTTCAAGAGTTCTTCGACGAATACTCCCGGTGGGACTTGTGCTCGTCGGATCCGAGTTTGGCTAGCACGCTGCGCCGCCATGTTCGCATCTCTCGAGCACATGTAGGATCTCTAGGCCTTGGAAATTTTTTTTCCGGCTTGCGCATTCTCGCGCAATAGAGGCCCATGTTATCCTTTTGTGCAGTCCCAGTCTTTGTTGACTTGATTGATGACAACCGCGGAGTCGCCGTAAACTTGTAGTCTCTTGATTCCCGAGTTCTTGCTATCTTGAGGCCATGGATGAGTGCTTCATACTCTGCCTCATTATTTGTAGCTTGCCACATGATTTGCAAAGACGTACTTGAGTTGTCTTCCTTCGAGATATGAATAAAATCCCGCCCGCTCCCCTAGCTTCAACGATCCATCAAGTACATGTTCCAATGTTTCTTGATGTCGCCGGATATGGGTTGTTGGAGCTGGCCCATTCCGCTATGAAATCCGGTAGCGCCGGGATTTGATTGCTCTTCTTGGGGTGAACTCTAGATTCAGGGCTCCGAGTTCCACTGCCCATTTTGATATGCGGCCTGTTGAATCTTTGTTCCTCAGGATGTCGCCTAGTGGTGAGTCAGTTACCACTGTGATCTTGTGACTGTCGAAGTAGTGTCGTAGCTTTCTTGATGTGATCAGTATGGAGTAGAGTAGTTTTTGTACGTGAGGGTATCGAGCCTTGGACTCGGATAGAACCTCGCTCACGTAGTAAACTGGCCTCTGAACCTTGCTGGGTTGTTCAGGCTCTTCTCTTTCCACGATGATTGCTGAGCTGACCACTGTATTTGTTGCTGCTATGTAGAGCAGTAGTTCTTCTTGATCCTTTGGAGGTGTTAGGACTGGAGCTGTTGTAAGGTACTGCTTGAGTTCTTCAAACGCCTTGTCCGCTTCATCTGTCCACTTGAATTCTTCTTTTGTCTTGATGAGTTTGAAGAAGGGTAGCCCTTTCTCTCCAAGCTTGGATATGAATCTGTTGAGTGCCGCCATGCACCCTGTGAGTTTCTGGACGTCTTGACGCTTCGGGTTTGTGTCATCTCGGTGATTGCCTTGATTTGCTTGGTGCTAGCTTCAATGCCTTTGTTGCTGACCAAGAAACCCAGTAGCTGTCCTGAAGGTACTCCAAAGACGCATTTTGTTGGATTGAGCTTGCATTTTCACTTGTTGAGGTTTTTGAAAGTCTCTTCCAGGTCCTGAATCAGGGTTTCTGGTTCTCTGGTTTTCACCACCACGTCGTCTACATATGCTTCGGCATTTTTTCCAATCTGCTCTCCCAAACAAGTCTGTATCGCTCTTTGATACATTGCTCCGGCGTTCTTCAATCCGAAGGACATTGTTTTGTAGCAAGAGGCACCGAAAGGGGTGATAAAAGAGGTCTTGCTCGATCTTCTTTTCTTCATTGCAATAACGGTGATATCCCGAGTAGCAGTCCAAGAATGATAGTAGAGCCGATCCCGCTGTAGAGTCCACTATTTGGTCAATTCTTGGAAGCCCGGGGATCTTTTTGGGCAATGCTTATTCAGTGTCGTGTAGTACACACACATTCGCCCGGCCTCGAGGTGTTCTTCTTCGAACTAGAACCGGGTTGGCTAGCCGGTCGAGGATGTAGGATTTTCTCGATGAATCCCGCCGCGAGTAGTTTTGCAATCTCCTTTTGATAGCCTCCTTCTTTTCTCGGTGAGAACCTCCTTAGCCTTTGCTTGATGGGTTTGGATCCCATATTGATGTCAATTACGTGCTCGGCCGGCTCCTTGGTACGCCGGGCATGTCTCGCCTGGTTTCCGGGCAAATATTTCTTTGTGTTACCTTAGGAAGCCGGTGAGCGAATTCCTATTTTGGAGATAGGTGTGCGCTGATTATCGCCGTCTTGGATGGATCGCTTTGTTTGTAGATCAATGTGCCCGATGTCGGCCTCTTCCGGTGGAATCGAATTGCTTGCTTCTTGGCCGGTATCTCAAGTTCTTCTGGATTTGTATCCTCTGCCATCTGGTTGAGTTCTTTCTTCTCCAAGAGTTCTCCTGTCTTGTTTGCGATTTCCACGGCTTGAACGTCACACTCGAAGGCTTTCTTGAGGTCCCCTTTGATTGAAAGAACCCCAAAAGGTGCCGGCATCTTTAGTAGAAGATACGGGTAGTGTGGAATAGCCATGAATTTTGCAATGGCGGGTCTCCCCATGACGGCGTGGTACGGTGACTCGAGATCTGCCACTTCGAACTTGATGTACTGGTCCGTAATTTGATGGAGATCCAAATGTAACTGGCAAGGTGACTTGTCCAACCGGTATGGCTGCTCGTCCGGGTATTATTCCGTAGAAAGGAGTGCTTGAAGGAGCGATTAGTCTGGAGAGATCTAGTCCCATCTTGTCCAGTGTTTCTGAAAATATGATGTTCAATTCTGCTCCTTCGTCGATCAGTACTTTGGTAACAGTCACTCCGGCTATCGTTGGTTCCAGTACCAAAGGATATAGGCCGGCATTGCCCACAGTTGTCCATTGATCCTCCCTGGTGAACTGAATTGGGTATTGAGACAAATTGAGGTAGCGCGGTGTTGCGGGCTCTGCTGCCATGATCGATTGGAGTGCTAGCTTATCTTGTCTCTTGCTCTTTGATCCGGGTACTCCAGAGAATATGACGTTCAGAGATCTTGTTGCTTTTTGAAAATCTCCCATCTTTGGCTCTTCGCTGGTTTCTTCTCTGTTTTCTTGATTGTTTCCCTTCTGAGCAGAGTTGTTTCCTCCCTTTTACTTTTCCTGGAATGTAGTGCAGTTTCCGAGCGTGTGCGGAGCTCCAGGGTGATAGATGCAGGGTAGGTCTTCTAGCTTGATGTTGCTTCTGTTCCTGTCGCCGTTGTTGTTGTTGTTGTTGAACCTCTGTTTATAAGGCTTCTTTGGCTTTTCCGCCATTGCGACAGTGTTATCTGGTCCTCGCTTCTTTTGCTGTTGAGAGTTGTTCTGATCTTTCTTCGGGGCTTCTGAGTTCTTTCTTTCTAGAAAGTGGTTGTGGATACAGGATCACCAAAGAACTCTACCGAGTTGTACGCAGGGGGTTCTATCCAAGCCTGCGGCCACAAGCAACTCCCAGAAGGCAATGGAAGACGCTCGGGGGCTGATCCAACTCACTCAAAGGCATCACCATGGATCCAAAGCTCAGAACGAAGCTTTTTCTACAAGAAGGGAAACTGTCTAGAGGAAGAAGAAGCAGAGAAGAAGAAAGACACTCTGGATCCTCACCGAAGCAAAACGGGCCATACTTATAGGCGAAACAAGCACGCCTATGGACCAAGTCCACGGAAGACGAAGCAACCACCAAAAAGGAGCGGTCACCTCAAATCACATAGAAGGGAATTTATGGCAATGACTGCCATGCACTGACGTTTCCCAAAAAACGGAGTGCAGTAAAAGCGCACTGTGACTCCCGTGACCGCACGGAAAAAGAGAAACGGTCAAAATCCCGGGTAAAATGAGGAACCTCTAAGAGCTCTATATACAAAAAGAACTCTTAGACTTCGGGGTTCTACGAGGATACCCGGGGCAAGATTTTCGGAGTAAGAACTCGAAGACGGAGGAGAAGAACTCAAAGACCTTCCGGCTCTTTGTACCAAAAAGCAAGAAGCTCGGGGGCTACACCCTATGGGTGCACTTTTTCAGCAAAAGTGCACACCGTACAAAGACAACAAGGACCGCACCGAGAACGCGCCCGAGAAGAGCAGACGGCTCTCACAACTCAAACCTGAGATGCTCGGGGGATAGCGGGACAAGGCTCTCCTTTCAAGGAAGAAGAGCCCCGACGACGAGAAGAACTCGAAGACGGAGGAGAAGAACTCAAAGACCTTCCAGCTCTTTGTGCCAAAAAGCAAGAAGCTCGGGGGCTACACCCTACGGGTGCACTTTTTTTCAAAATTGCACTCCGTAAGATGATCTTGAAGACCATATCAAGGCCTCGCCCGAAGAAAGCAAAGCAACCCTCATGACTCGACCTTGAGATGCTCGGGGGCTTGTGGATACAGGATCACCAAAGAACTCTACCGAGTTGTACGCAGGGTTCTATCCAAGCCTGCGGCCACAAGCAACTCCCAGAAGGCAATGGAAGCATAGCTACGGTGACTTCTGTTGTAACTAGGATAGAACACTAGTCAGGTTACCTTGTAAAGAGTTCGGGTGTTCGGTTCCTCTACGGACAACCCTCTCTGTATCCGACTAGGATCGTAGCGAGTTCCTTGGCTCCTTGGACTATAAAAGGCGGCCAAGGGACACCTCGTAGAAGAGAGCAAGGATGAAGGTGGAGAACACAAGCTTGGCTACGACCAAGCGCCGTAAGCTTCACGGCCGATTCTCGGTGACCCCATCAATCGAAAAACAAGGCTCACGCCGACCGGACGTAAAGGTCTTTACTCGATCCTTGATCGAGGGCCCGAACCAAATATAAAAACCCCGCTCGATGTCACTGCGCAACAAACCGCCGGGCTCTAGGTTCGCCGAGGCCGGACAACCGCCCGGTTCACCCCGTGGGGGCTCTCGGTCATAAAACATCGATACCGGGGCGCGCCAAAGTTGGGGCTCGTCGAATTTCAGCACGAGAGTCCGGCGGACCACGACATCATGAGTGCATCGACGAGGAAGACGATCATCTTCGGATCATGGGCTTGCGAGATCGACGACAACGGTGAAACTCGAAACTGCACCATCAAGGACTCCAAGACCGAAGAACCAGAACTCGTCGAGAAGCTCCAAAGAATCGACAATTTCGAAGCCGCCTCGAAGACGGAGAACAAACTCGAAGCTTGCTCGGGAACCAACACGGAAGGGCCCAAACCCAAAACCAACTCGGGGAAGGTAAACAACCGAGGCCCGAGTACGGACTCGGAAGCAACTCGGCACGACTCCAACTCCGTCTTGGATAAGGGAAGCTTCTCCAACTCGAAAACTTTTTTCGACCAATACTTTTCCAACTCGAAGAAAGAAGGCGAGTTCGGACATAACCCTGGACACCAGTCCAGATTACCTTTTCAATTTCCTACAGGATTACGCAACGCAGCATACACGTATTCAAGGAGCGCTAGGACTACTCTGAAGAGAAGATTGGAGATTCCTTTGGAAGGCGCGCAAAGAGGGCTCATATTGACAAGAACTCCAGAGGAGTGCATCATCCACTGGCCAAGAACCCTCAGCAAAGCCGATCGTCAAGCAACGGGGACAAACAGGGAGGACCAATATCGTAAGGTCTATCCCAGCGGAAGGAGTGGCGGCCTAAAGTCGCGGTACCGCAAAAGAAGTCTTCATGGTGGCTACGGCTCGTACTCCCGCTTAACCGTCCGGAGGCCCCCGACATCAGATCCACTGACGTAGGCCTATCCAACATCTCGGCGGACGAAAGAACCCTCGACGATGAAGGAGAACACCCACGTCAAGAAAGGCTAAGAAGAAACAAGCTGAAGGGAGGACGCCGAATCAGGGCGAATGCACGCATGCAAGCTCTGAACAAATATCAAGCCGATCTACATGAATACGAGAGGCTGAAATCTGAAAGAGAAGCCGAGGACGATCGAGGGCAACCCGAGAGAGACTACAAGGGTTGATTGACCCGCTCAAGACCGCTACATGCACTGAATGACGAGGAGAGACTCATCAAGGAGGCATTGCAAAAAGGCTGTCCGAGAAAGAGACCCGGGTGACGCCGCAGTCGAAGGCAAACAGCTCTCATGTTCCAAGAAGTCGATCCAACGTCTTTGAAAGGCTGGGAAGGCCGGAGGGTTCCAACAACCAGGCCGCCCGAGGGATGGCGGGGGCAAGCACGTGAGACCCCCAAGGGAAAGCCCCCGCACCAAGACTAAGCCGACGAGAAGAAGTCGCGAATCAACATATCGACCTATCTGGAACTCATCCAAGAGGAGGAAGAACTCGGGGAGGATTCGAAGAGAGAACGACGGAAAGCTATGACAGGTTTCCTTGCTTCGCCGAAAGATTGCAAGAAGTCAAGCTACCTCCAAAGTTCAAGCCTTCAAACCACTCAAAATACAATGGGAAAACAGAGCCCAAACAATGGCTCGAGTCTACTCGCAATCCATTGAGCTGGCTAGAGGAGATGATGACGCAAAAGCCGTCTTCTTTCCCATGGCCCTAGAGGCTCTACCGCTCCAATGGTTCGACAAGATCGAAGAGGGCTCAATCCGACATCTTGGGAAGACTTACGTAAAAGTATTCTCGTAGCAACTTCAGCAGAATCATCACCCATCCTATTACTCAGCCGAGTTAAAAAGCCTCAAGCGTAAGCCGGGAGAATCCCCGAGAGATTACTACCAAAGATTTCGGGAGATGACATCCCAAGTGCATGACATCACCAAAAGGGAAGTGATAGACGCCTTCGGTAACGGGATTTTCTCAAGATGGCGCTTCTCGATTTCTACAAGGACAACCCAAGGACAAACAACCGAGTTCAAGCTTATCGTTGAGAAGATGATCGAAGCCGAAGAAAGAACCCGAGATCGCTTTCCGTAAAGAAAGAACTCGAAGCCCCGAAGAAAGATTAGAACAACTCTCAACAAAGAAAAGAAGCGAGGCCTGCATAATACCGCCGCAATGGCGGAGAAGTCAAAGAAACCTTACAAACAGAGGTTCAACAACAACAACAATGGCGACAGGAGCAGAAGCAATATCAAGCTAGAAGATCTACCCTGCATCTACCACCATGGAGCTCCGCACACGCTTGGAAACTATACCACTTTCCAGGAAAAGTACAAGGGAGGAAACAACTCTGCTCAGAAGGGAAACAATCAAGAAAACAGAGAAGAAGCCATCGAAGAGCCAAAGACAGGGGATTTCCAGAAAGCAACGAGATCCTTAAACGTCATATTCTCTGGAGTACCCGGATCAAAGAGCAAGAGACAAGACAAGCCGGGCACTCCGATCAATCATGGCAGCGAGAACCCGCAGCACCGCGCTACCTCAATTGGTCCCAAAGATCCGATTCGGGTTCACCGGGGAGGATCAATGGACAAGTGTGGGCAACGCCGGCCTTATACCCTTTGGTGCTAGAACCAACAATAGCCGGAGTGACCGTTACCAAAGTGTTGATCGACGGAGGAGCTGAGTTGAACATCATATTCTCAGAAACACTAGACAAGATGGGACTAGACCTCTCCGGACTTATCGCTCCTTCAAGCACACCTTTCTATGGAATAGTGCCTGGACGAGCAGCTATACCAGTTGGACAAGTCACCCTGCCAGTTACATTTGGATCTCCATCAAATTACCGGACGGAGTACATCAAGTTCGAAGTGGCGGATCTCGAGTCACCATACCACGCCATTATGGGAAGACCCGCAATTGCAAAATTCATGGCTATTCCACACTACCCGTATCTTCTACTAAAGATGCCGGCACCTTTTGGGGTTCTTTCCATCAAGGGAGACCTCAAGAAAGCTTTCGAGTGTGACGTACAAGCCGTGGAAATCGCAAACAAAAATAGGGAGCTCTTGAAAAAAAGGAACTCAACCAGATGGCGGAGGATACAAATCTAGAAGAACTCGAGATACGGCCAAGAAGCAAGCAATTCGATTCCACCGTAAGAGGCCGATGTCAAGCACATTGATCTACAAACGGGCGATCCATCCAAGATGGCGATCATCATCCGCCCACCTATCTCCGAAATAGAATTCAAGCGCCACCAGCTTCCTAAGGCAACACAAAGATATATTTGCCCGAAACCGCAGACATGCCCGGTGTACCAAGGAGCCGGGCCGAGCACGTAATTGACATCAATATGGGATCCAAACCCATCAAGCAAAGGCTAAGGAGATTCTCACCAGAAAAGAAGGAAGCTATCAAAAAGGAGATCGCGAAACTACTCACAGCAGGATTCATCAGAGAAATCCTACATCCCGACCGGCTAGCCAACCCGGTTCGTTTAGAAGAAGAACACCTCAGATCGGCGAATGTGTGTGGACTACACAGACTGAACAAACATTGCCCAAAGGACCCCTTCGGGCTACCAAGGATTGACCAAATAATGGACTCAATAGCAGGATCAGCCCTACTATCGTTCTTGGACTGCTACTCGTGGTACCATCGAGATTGTAATCGAAGAAAGAAGATCGAGCAAGACCTCTTTTATCACCCCCCTTCGATGCCTCTTTGCTACAAAACAATGTCCTTCGGATTGAAGAACGCCGAGCAACGTATCAAAGAGCGATGAGACTTGTTTGGGAGAGCAGATCGCAAAAATGTTGAAGCATAACGAGACGACGTGGTGGTGAAGACTAAAGAGCCGTAAACTCGATTCAAGACTGGAAGAGACTTTCAAGAACCTCAACAAGTGGAAGTGGAAGCTCAACCCAACAAAATGCGTCTTTGGAGTACCTTCGACGATTCATCGATTCCTGGTCAACAACAGAGGCATTGAAGCCAGCACCAAGCAGATCAAGGCAATCAACGACATGACACAACCCCGAAGCATCAAGGACGCCCGTAAGCTCACGGGGTGCATGGCGGCACTCAACAGATTCATATCCAAGCTTGGAGAGAAAGGGCTACCTTTCTTCAAACTCATCAAGACAAAAGGAGAATTCAAGTGGACAGAGGAAGCTGACAAAGCGTTTGAAGAACTCAAGCAATACCTTACAACAGCTCCAGTCCTAACACCTCCAAAGGATCAAGAAGAACTCCCGCAATACATAGCAAAGAACAAATACAAAGTGGTCAGCTCACCAATCATCGTGGAAAGAGAAGAGCCCGAGCAACCTAACAAGGTCCAGAGGCTAGTTTACTATGTGAGCGAAGTTCTATCAGAGTCCAAGGCTCGATGCCCTCACGTACAAAAACTACTCTATACCATACTGATCACATCAAGGAAGCTACGACACTACTTCGACAAATCACAAGATAACAAAGGGTAATCGACTCACCACTAGGGGACATCCCGAGGAACGAGAGATTCAACAGCCGCATATCAAAATGGGCAAGAGAACTTGGAGCAATGAATCTAGAGTTCACCCCAAGAAGAGCAATCAAATCCCAGGCGCTACCGGATTTCATAGCAGAATGGACGGAGCTCCAACAACCCATATCCGACCGACATCAAGAAACATTAGAACATGTACTCGATGGATCGTTGAAGCTAGGGGAGCAGGAGCCGGGATTTTATTCATATCTCCATAAGGAAGACAACTCAAGTACGTGCTACAAATCATGTGGCAGGCTACAAACAACGAGGCAGAGTATGAAGCACTCATCCATGGCCTCAAGATTGCAAGAACTCTGGGAATCAAGAGACTACAAGTATACGGCGACTCACGCGGTTGTCATCAATCAAGTCAACAAGGACTAGGACTGCACAAAGGACAATATGGGCCTCTATTGCGCTGAAGGCACGCAAGCCGAAAAGAACTTCCAAGGCCTAGAGATCCTACACGTGCTCGAGAGATACGAACGTGGCAGCAGACGCGTGCTAGCCAAACTCGGATCCGACAGAGCCCAAGTCCCACCGGGAGTATTCGTCGAAGAACTCTTGAAACCATCCATCAAGGAGAACCCTTAAGAAAACAACATGGAGCAATCAGCTCTAAACAGTAGTAATGATAATCTCTCCGTGTCTAAGAACAACTCCCCCGGATCGAAGACATCATAAACTTCATCAAGAACAAGACACTACCCAAGACAAAGTGAAGCAAACCGGGATCTTGAGAAGAAGCAAGAATTACGTGCTCATGAAAGACAAGTTTTTATAAGAGAGCAAAGCATCATCGAGTACTACTCAAATGCATAAGCTCGAAAAAGGAAAGGACATCCTCCAAGAAATCCACTCGATCTTTGTGGAAACCACGCAGCGTCAAGAACCCTCGTGGGAAAAGCATTCGTAATCAGGATACTACGGCCAACAGCCCTCAAAGACCTTGAAGAACTCGTCGAGAAAAATGCAAAGGATGCCGGATGTTCGCAAGACAAGCACATGTGCCAAAGACACAAGCCGATCCGCATACCACCATCATGGCCTTTCTCGTCTTTGGGGGACCTGGATCAAGTCGGTCCACTCAAGAGAGCAAAGGGAGGATATGAGTACATCTACGTCGCCATCGACAAATTCACCAAGTGGATAGAATACAAGCCATTGGTCACCTTCAGCTCCGCCAAAGCAGTCGAGTTCATCCAAGAGATCATGCACAGATTTGGGATGCCCAATAGGATCATCACTGACCTCGGATCACCATTCACAAAGAGCGAATTCGAAGATGGGCACAAGGCGTGGCATACGGATAGACTATGCCTCCGTAGCACACCCTCAGGCTAACGGACAAGTGGAAAGAGCAAACGGACTCATCCTTGCCGGACTAAAGCCAAGATTATACGAAAAACTCAAGGACTACGGAGCCAAATGGATTGAAGAACTACCCAAAGTTGTCTGGGGCCTAAGAACTCAAATCAGCAGAGCAACAGGCTACTCACCCTTCTTCCTGACCTATGGATCAGAAGCCATTCTACCGGCAGACCTCATATGGAGCTCTCCAAGAATCGAGCAATTTGAAGAAGGGGAAGGAGAATGAACAAAGAAGACTAGAAATCGACCGTGCGTAAGAAGTCGAACAAACGCCATCCTACGTAACGCAAGGTATCTGCATGGACTCAGAAGGCACTACGACAAGAGCACACGTCCAAGAAAACTCAGCCCAGGAGATCAAGTACTCAAGAGAAGTCAAAAGACTGAAGGCAAGCCCAAACTACTCAGCCCATGGGAAGGACCATATATCGTCAAAGGAGTACTGTGACCAGGAACCTACAAGCTGATGACAATGCAAGGAGAAGAAATCAGAAACTCTTGGCACATAAACCAGCTCAGAAGGTTCTATCCATAATCAGAGGAGAATCAGAGGAACTCAGGGCAGCAGAAGAGAAGTAGAACACAATAACAACTCTCTGACACTTCAAGAAGAAGAAGATCAAGCCTGAGAAGAACTCGAACCATCCAAAGAGGTCACAAAATACGCAGCCACCGGGCACTTCAAACAAGCAAGCTGCCCACAAAAGGCCGCATGCCTCCTACGGAGAAGAACAAAACAGCCCGAATTGACACTTCGCAAGAAGAAGTCAACCAAAAGAAGGCAACCCCGACCACCGTAACGGAGGTCAAATTCCAAGGGTGGAACCACGCGAAGTCCTAGCTCGAATAGCGCCCACACCTTAAATCCTAGCGGAAGATCGTGAACTTCGACTCTTGAAAAAGAGGACGTTGGGATCGCCCGCCTAGGTCGCAGAGGCCATCAAGGGTCCGTAAAGTGCCACTATGTCCAATGACGGCGGACGGCCTTTCGAATCGGGCGTGAACGGTGTAGTGTTGTGAAATAGAAACCCATCGCCTCTCACACAAGTCTCTCGTAAAGCGAGTAGCCCAAACCGGGCAAGGTGGATTGTAGTGTTATGAAATAGGAACCCAACCATCTTGACCTTCAATCCGCAGGTGCACTTAAATGAGCCCGGACCGAGAACCCTTCAAGGGACGTCATGCGATAGTCCACTGGACTGCATGGGAGAGCCCTAGCCCAGAAGAGGCAACCCCGAGTTAGAACAACTCTTTCAGGAGCACGACTCCACCAAAATACACTAGCATGTTCAAGAAAGGACAAAAGCTAGAGGGCCTAAGAGGAGAAACCTAACGGCCTGGAGTAACCCTCCGAACAATCGTGACAAGTCTCAGAAGAAGACGCAAGTCACAAGCCAGAGGAAAACAACCCTCGCGAAACGGGGGACGCCCCAACCACCATCAGCAAGTCATCGGAAAGGACAAGCTGAATCTTCAGAAGAACAACCCTGAAGACCAAGAGCAAGACTCTTCAACCACCATCAGCAAGTCATCGGAAAGGACGAGCTGAATCATCAGAAGAACAACCCTGAAGACCAAGAGCAAGACTCTTCAACCTTCATCAGCAAGTCACCAGAAAGGACAAGCTGAATCTTCAGAAGAACAACTCTGAAGACCAAGAGCAAGACTCAACCACAACCAGCAAGTCTACAAAAAAGGCGAGCTGAATCTTCAGAAGAACAACCCTGTAGACGGGGAGCAAGCCTTCACAACCATTATCAGCCAATCTACAGAGAAGAAAAGCTGATACTCCAGAAAGAAAAACTCTGGAATTCAACAGCAAGACTACACTCATCATGACAAGTCTCAGGAAGAAAACAGAAGACATTTGTCAAGAGGAAAACAATCTTGACACATCAGAGCAAAACTCTACAAATATCTCCAACCAAGTCTATAGAAAGGACGGGTTGACTCTCTAGGAAAAACAGCACTGGATTTCAGGAGAAGAACTTCAGAACCACCTTCAGCTAAGTCTACAGAAACAGGCAAGCTGACCCCTTCAGAAGAAAGAACTCTGAAGCACTAAAGCAAGACTCCAACCTACTACGGCAAGATCTACGAATAGGATAGCTGACGCATCAAGGGAGGAACAACCCAAAGGCGCACAAGGACAAGATCCTATGTCAACCTCAGCAGATCTACAAGAAGACAAGCTGACTAGTCAGGGGAACAGCCTTGACAACTCGAAGCAGGACTTCAATACTATAAACAGCCAAGTCTACAGAAAGACAAGCTGAACCATCAACCGAGACAACAGCGGTGTCACAACGAGTGACCCCAAACAACTCGGCGCGAACCTACATGAAGGACATAAGAGCCAGAAGCCTAAGGAAGAACTCTAAAGGCGCAATCACATCAAGTCATCCGAAGAAGAAGAGCTCGGAAGACAACAGCAATGACAAGCAGAAGACAAAGCACAACAAGTCTGCACGAAGGCAGATCAGAATCATACAAAAAGTACTAAGTACAAAACGGATAAAGGAACAGACATCTTTATTCAACATCTTGGAGATTACAAGTCACATGGGAAACAACTCCCTACAAGATACAAAGAAGACTCAGATGCACGGGGAGCCCAACAAGAACTCCCGCGTACAAGATACAAAAAAGGCTAGAAGCCCAACAACTCTGAAGAGTACTTTGAAGAAGGCAGCAGGAGTCCATGCCCAAGAGCGACGAAGATAGAGCGCCAGGACCTGTTTCCAAACTCCACCAAGCCGACTTCAACTGCCAAGAAGAAGACCCCTTCATATCTTAACCAAGAAGCCGGGACCCTTAAACGGGAGCTCAAAGCACCAAAGAGCGCTAAGAAGACCACAGAGGAATCAGCATTAGCACAGAAGTACCAGAAGCCCAAAGAACCTAGAACACACAGGGAACCAATGGACCACAGAGTTCCAAAGCTGCTGGCCTAGGGAAAAAGAACCCTCGCCGGCACAACACCCTGGAAAGGAGCAAAGTACCACAAGAGAACGGACACGGCAGTCCCTCAAGACTCAAAGGCGAGAATCCGGAGAAAGATAACCCCCTTGAACTAGGCAGCAGGTGCTATCCTCTCCAAGAAACTCGAGCCGATGGACATTGTGAGGATCAGTCTAGCCGACCAAGAAAGCACCTTAGCCCTCCTCAAGCTAAGGAGCAACTGGAAGTAGACTGCCCCGCTCATCTTCAGAGGCCAGCAAAGTGGGATAGGACGACGGAGCGAAGGAAAACTCGATGGCAAGGCATCCTTTTCCCACTGCTAGCCACGTCCAAGAGTGGAGCCGCCGCCGGAGTAGTCCCGTTCTACTACATTTCACAAGACATCCCTCACTCACAGAAGAACCCCAGAAGGGCTAAAGAAGACGCTCGGGGGCTGATCCAACTCACTCAAAGGCATCACCATGGATCCAAAGCTCAGAACGAAGCTTTTTCTACAAGAAGGGAAACTGTCTAGAGGAAGAAGAAGCAGAGAAGAAGAAAGACACTCTGGATCCTCACCGAAGCAAAACGGGCCATACTTATAGGCGAAACAAGCACGCCTATGGACCAAGTCCACGGAAGACGAAGCAACCACCAAAAAGGAGCGGTCACCTCAAATCACGCAGAAGGGAATTTATGGCAATGACTGCCATGCACTGACGTTTCCTAAAAAAACGAGAGCTAAAAGAAAAGATTGTGACTCCCGTGACCGCACGGAAAAAGAGAAACGGTCAAAATCCCGGGTAAAATGAGGAACCTCTAAGAGCTCTATATACAAAAAGAACTCTTAGACGCTCGGGGGCTACAGGATACCCGGGGCAAGATTTTTTTAGAAGAACTCGAAGACGGAGGAGAAGAACTCAAAGACCTTCCAGCTCTTTGTACCAAAAAGCAAGAAGCTCGGGGGCTACACCCTATGGGTGCACTTTTTCAGAAAAGTGCACACCGCACAAAGACAACAAGGACCGCACCGAGAACGCGCCCGAGAAGCGCGGACGGCTCTCACAACTCAAACCCGAGATGCTCGGGGATAGCGGGACAAGGCTCTCCTTTCAAGGAAGAAGAGCCCCGACGACGCAGAAGAACTCAAGACGGAGGAGAAGAACTCAAAGACCTTCCGGCTCTTTGTGCCAAAAAGCAAGAAGCTCGGGGGGCTACACCCTACGGGTGCACTTTTTTTCAAAATTGCACTCCGTAAGATGATCTTGAAGACCATATCAAGGCCTCGCCCGAAGAAAGCAAAGCAACCCTCATGACTCGACCTTGAGATGCTCGGGGGCTTGTGGATACAGGATCACCAAAGAACTCTACCGAGTTGTACGCAGGGTTCTATCCAAGCCTGCGGCCACAAGCAACTCCCGAAGGCAATGGAAGCATAGCTACGGTGACTTACATTTGTAACTAGGATAGAACACTAGTCAGGTTACCTTGTAAAGAGTTTGGGTGTTCGGTTCCTCTACGGACAACCCTCTTTGTATCCGACTAGGATCGTAGCAAGTTCCTTGGCTCCTTGGACTATAAAAGGCGGCTAAGGGACACCTCGTAGAAGAGAGCAAGGATGAAGGTACAGAACACAAGCTTGGCTACGACCAAGCGCTGTAAGCTTCACGGCCGATTCTCGGCTGACCCCATCAATCGAAAACAGGCTCACATCGACTGGACGTAAAGGTCTTTACTCAATCCTTGATCGAGGGCCCGAACCAAAGATAAAAAACCCCACGCTCTCCATGTCAGCTACGCAACAAACCGCCGGGCTCCAGGTTCGTCGAGGCCCGAACAAATCGCTGCCGGTTCACCCGTGCGGCGGGCTCTCGGTCGTAAAACATCGGCCGGCGGTCTCGGGTTCTTTCTTTGGCTCCGATCATCTTCTCAACAAGAAGATTGAACTATTTGTTTGTCCTCGGGTTGTCCTTGTAGAAATCGAGAACCGCCATCTTGAGAAAATCCCGTTGCCGAAGGCGTCTATCACTTCTCTTTCAGTGATGTCATGTACTTGGGATCTCATCTCCCCAAATCTTCGGTAGTAATCTCTCAGGGATTCTCCTGGCTTCTGTTTGAGGCTTTTTAACTCAGCCTGGGTAATAGGATGGGTGATAATTCCTGCGAAGTTGCTACAGAACGCCCTCTGTAGGTCTTTCCAGTATCGGATTGAGCCCTCTTCGATCTTGTCGAACCATTGGAGCGGTAGAGCCTCTAGGGCCATGGGAAAGAAAACGGCTTTTGCGTCATCATCTCCTCCAGCCAGCTCAATGGATTGTGAGTAGACTCTGAGCCATTGTTTGGGCTCTGTTTTCCCATCGTATTTTGAGTGGTTTGAAGGCTTGAACTTTTGGGGCAGCTTGACCTCTTGCAATCTTGCTGCGAAGCAAGGAAATCTGTCGTAGCTTCCAGTCGTTCTTTCTTCAAGTCTTCCCGAGGTTCTCCCTTTAGTAGGTCGATATGTTGATTCTGCGACTTCTTCCCGTCGGCTTGGTCTTGGGGCAGGGCTTTCCCTCGGAGGTCTCTGGTACTGTCCACCATCCCTCCGGGGCGGCCTGGAGTTGTTGGATCCCTCTGGCCTTCCCAGCCTCTCGAAGACGTTGGACCGACTTCCTGGTGCGTGAGAGCTGTTCGCCTTTGACTGTGATGCTCTGGGATCTCTTTCATGGGTAGCCTTCTGCAAAGCCTCCTTGATGAGCCTCTCCTCGTCATTTAGGTCTGAAGCAGTCTTTAGGCGATCAATCAACCCTTGTAGCCTCTCCCGAGTTACTCGCTGGTCGTCCTTAGCTTCTCTTTCGGACTTCAGTCTCTCGTATTCGTGTAGATCGGCTTGATATTTGTTCATGGCTTGCAGGTGTAAATTCGCTCTGATTCGGCGTCCCCCTTTCAGCTTGTTTCTCTTCAGCTTTTCTTGACGTTGGTATTCTCCTTCGTCTTCAAGGGTTCTTTCATCAGCCGAGATGTTGGATAGGCCTTCGTCAGTGGATCTAATGTCAGGGGCTTCCGGTCGGGTAAGTGGGGTGCGAGCTGAGGCCACCATAAAGACTTCCTTAGCGGCTGTAGCTTTAGGCCGCCACTCCTTCCATCCGGGGTAGGCCTTATGATGTCGGTCCTCCTTGTTTTGTGCTTCCCCGTTGCTTTTGAGGGTTCTTGGCCAGTGGCTTTGCACTCCTCTAGGGTTCTTGTCAAATGGAGCGATGCACTCCTCAAAGGAATCTCCAATCTTCTCTTCAGAGTTGTCTTGGCGCTCCTTGAATACGCGAACGCTAAGTTGCGTAAACCTGTAGGAAACTGAAAAGGTAATCTGGACTGGTGTCCATGGTTATATCCGAATTCACCCTCTTTTCCCGAATCGAGATAGGTTTGGTTGAAAAAAGTTTCGAGTTGGAGTTATTTCCCTTATCCGAAGTCGGGGTAGGAGTTCTTCTTCGAGTTTCCCTCGGAGTCCACATCTCGAGCCCCTGGTTGTCCACCTTCCCGAGTTGGTTTCGGGTTTGGGTCCTTCTGCGTGCGACTCCGGGCATGCTTCGAACTTGTTCTCCATCTTCGAGGCGATTTCGGGAAGCGTCAGTTGCTGGAGCTTCTCGGCGAGTTCCGGTTCTTCGGTGTTGGTTTCCTCGATGATGCAGCCTCGAGTCTTGCCGTCGTCGTCGATCTCGCAAGTCCATGATCCGAAGATGATCGTCTTCTTCGCCGGAGAGCCCATGATGTCGTGGTCCGCCGGACTCTCGAGCTGAAATTCGATGAGAGCCCCTACCCGCGCCGCGTATGCCGATGTTTTACGACCGAGAGCCCGCCATGGGGTGAACCGAGGCAGTTTGTTCGGGCCTCGACAAACACGAGCCCGGCGGTTTGTTGCGCGCGGTGACACGGAGAGCGGGGTTTTTATATGGTTCGGGCCCTCGATCAAGGATCGAGTAAAGACCTTTACGCCCGGTCGGCGTGAGCTGTTTTTAGATTGATGGGGTCAGCCGAGAATCGGTGTGAGGCTTACGGCGCTTGGTCATAGCCAAGCTCGTGTTCTCTATGTTCGTTCTCGCTCTCCTCTATGAGGTGTTCCTTGGCCGCCTTTTATAGTCCAAGGGGCCAAGGAACTCGCTACGATCCTAGTCGGATACAGAGAGGGTTGTCCGTAGAGGAACCGAACACCCGAACTCTAAACAAGGTAACCTGACTAGTGTTCTATCCTAGTTACAACAGAAGTCATCGTAGCTATACTTCCATTGCCTTCTGGGAGTTGTTTGTGGCCGCAGGCTAGGATAGAACCCTGCGAACAACTCGGTAGAGTTCTTTGGTGATCCTGTATCCACAGGTACGTTCTCCGTAACCTGGCAACCTTTCCAAAATGATCTTGTTAGTCATTGTTAAGGATCAAATTGAGGATTGGATTGAACCGGTTGGTGCATGCAACTTAGGGTGTGTTTGGTTGGTTTGTGACTTTTGAAAAAGCTCTTTGTGAGTCGTGGCTTTAGAAAAAGTAGCTTTGGCAAAAGCTGTTGTGGAATGGATGGAAGCCTATTTGGTTGAGCTGCTGTGGCTTTTGGAAAAGTCTCCTCACTTCCAAGTGGGCCCCACATGTCATGCACACATGTGATTTCTTCCTCCTCTAGCCAATCTTACACATGTCATCTTTGCTTCAAGCTAGGGAGGCTGCCGTGTTGCTCCGCTCGCGGGTCGGGTGGGGAGAGTGAGGGCCATCGGACGTCGGGAGGAGGCCGGCTAGCTAGCACGAGCTCATCGGCCGGGAGGCCGGCTGCTGCTCAAGCTCGCCCGGGGATAACCATGGCACGGGCGGTCGGAGAGGAGCGGGCCTCGCGCGGCGCCGCCATCATGGCGTAAGAGCGGGGACCGGGCAGCGGCCATGGCGCGCGGGGACTCCACCCACCCGCCCACGACGAGCCACACGCCGGAGCTGCGTCCGCCCACGGCGGATCTGGTCCGCTTGCCGCGGTTGAGTTGGCGACCGGGCGGGCAGCCATGGGCTAACGGGCGCGCGGCGGATTAGTAGGGCGGTGAGGTCGGCGGCGGATCTTGGGCGCCGGTGAGGCGGGGGCGCGGGTGGAGCTCTTTAAGCGTCATGGTGAAGAAGAACGACGGGACTACAGACGGAAGAAAAGAAAGAGGAAAGAAATGAACCGGTATGTGTGTAATGAGTGACCCGAAGCAGGTAAAAGCAGGGTATGAGTTGCTTTCAAGTTTGTACTAGGCAAAAGCTGCTTTTGGCTTTTGCTTTTGATGGCAACCTAGCCCTTTGGTTGAGCTTTTGGCTTTTGGGGGCAAAATCCACAGCCAAAAGCCCAACCAAAGGCACCCTTAATACTTACCAATTTCAGTTTTCATTTAAGTTGGGGTACATGTATCAAATCATCCATTTATCAGTATTTCGCAATTAGTACCATTCATTTCGCTTTTTTTCTGAAAAATATCATTCATTTGTTCCATCGTTTCTAGGTTTACAAGACAACGAATTATGTTTTCCCAAGGGATATGGAGGATCAAGCCAGCCATATATTGAGAAGATGTCGTGGGATTCCACTTGCCATATCGACCATTCGATGTCTCCTAGTCAACAGCCCAAAACAAGCATAGAATGGAGGGACATGCACGCACTTTTAGGGGCAGAGTTCCACTCTGACCTCCGCAATATCACCAATGTGATCGTCTCAATTAGTTTTGATGGCTTGCCGTATCAACTGAAGTCAATATTCTTGTACTCCCTCTGTCCCGTGAATATTTGTACATTTGGAGCTGGGCACAAAAACCAAGGTAAAAATGAAATGACAAAAATACCCTTGCAAAGACAGGCTGCCATCGCCAGGGCATGTTCACGAGAACATAGACAAGGATCCTCTGCAGCAAGGCTATTGCAGGGTATGTATGAGATGTGCACGTGGCGCGACATTAGTGGACTGAATCTCTATGTGATGTTCTCTGTCCGTAGAGGATCCCACCGGTGAGTAGATTGAGGACTCAAGGCACGTTCGAGAGCCTTCATCATTTTTTTCTTTCTTGTTTTTCTGCGCAAAAATTAAACTTTCCAAGCGCTGCATCGACTGGCACCCTACTGCTATGCCACGTTTAGGCAGGCCTACATGCACCGCTATTTTTGGAAAAATTTTGAATCCTAGATGTGCTTTTAAACATGGGATGGAAGAGTACCTTGGTATCTTCCCTGAGAACCATGACATCAGACGGACCAGCTTGAAATGGCGCTGGATGGCAGAAGGCTACATATCAAAGAACCGTGACATGCCTGTGAAGGATGTATGAGAGCGTTTCTTCACCGAGCTCATTAATAGAAGCATGATTTATCCTTCCATGGCCAACCCTGGAGTTAAAGCTGATCGCTGTCGGGCACATAGCATGGTGCTACACATCATCTTATCCAAACCCAGTGAGGAGAACCAACTATTCCTCATCAAGGAGCAACCCAACGAGGTTCCACAAATTAAGGTAAGCCACCTTGTGGTGTCCAGATGGAAGAGGAGAGATGAGATGCAGCAAAACATAGGCCCATCATACTTGAGATCTTTGACAATATTCAGGGAGTGTCCTGCATCTCTCATCTCTCAAAAAATGCGGCTGCTGCGAGTGTCGGACCTAGAGGACACAAGCAATCTGAAAAATGATGACCTCAAGCACATATGGGAGCTACAGCACCTAAGGTATCTGTGCCTTCGAGGAACAGATATTTCTAAACTTCCATCTTCCTTGCAGAACCAAACTTGAGAAGCTGCACTATCTTCTTTGTGGCGTCAGCTTCACGAAACATTTGCTGCAAAAGATGGGAGAGTCAGGGAAGGCCAATAATGAAACAAGCCTTTTTGGGTACATAGAATCCTGTCTATTCTGCAGCAGCAGTGAGTGCTGTAAGGTTTCTAGCGTTGATCAATTCAGTTTAAGAGCTCCTGAAGGTATTGAAAACTAAAAGAACTTCCTCATGTTGGGGGGTGGTCAATGTTGGAAAGCGCAATGGAGCGGTAGGGAGACTCAAGAATCAGGCAAACTTGACGAATTTGCATAGGTTAGGGGTCACAGAGCTTTCCTGAGAAAGAAGGGCAGGAGCTGTGTAAATCATTAGGCGAGCTCAGGCAATTGCGACGACTTGAAGTACGCTCTGATTCACTTAAATTTCTTGCCGAAATGGATCAAGAATCACCAACCAAATCCAGTGTGCCGAGACATCTAGTTTCACTGAGGTTGTGTGGTGTTCTCAGCACTATGCCTAGGTGGATTACTTTACTCAACGATCTAGCAAAGGTGAAGCTGATGGGAACACGACTGAAGCAGGAAGACATTCAGCACCTGCAGTACTTGCGTAATCTGTCTTTGCTAGGTCTGTGGGAAAACTCCTACATCGACAAGTCATTGCATTTCTACACCGACACATTCCCAAAACTCAAGTTCCTCGACATTGACTGGTTAATGCAGATTGAAACAGTGACAATAGTGGAAGGTGCGATGCCTGAACTTGAACAACTTTGGGTGAATAAGTGCCCATCACTTCGTGACGACAGTTCTGGCGTGTCTGGAGTGCTACACCTGACGAGGCTTAATGAGCTTATTCTGAAGAACTGTGGTGAGAAAGTGAACCTCATTAACAAAATTCAAGAACAAGTCATTTGCCACGTCAGACGTCCCAAATTCCTCATTGGCAAGTCAATTGTACTGGATACTCCGACAGCGTATGACCACAACAAAAGAAAACTGAAGATGAAGGCCTCAGTGGATTATTAGCGTTGCTGACTTCGTGTTGTGCTTGTGCATCAGACTATGCTGGCAAGCAGGATCAGCATAGGCGCAGATGATGACAGACCTGTTTGTTCCCACTATCAGAAGCTCTTTTGGAGCGTCTCCTTTGTTGCTGTGTGAGGGAGGATACCAGAACTTGATCAGATTGTGTGTGAACAGAATACTACGAATTGTACTAGAACAGGAAGAACAGATACATCTAGGTCTAGTAGCTTAACTCATAACAACTGAATTCAGATACAAGTTGGAACTTGAAAAGGAAAGGTAGACAGCATTCTGTTCGATGCCTGAACTCTCTGTTCCTCACGGTACTTTATACGAAGTCCACGCAATCCACTCGGGCCTGTAATCTTCTGTTGGGCCGGGGTGACGGGCCGACCTTCCCGTAGTGTCTTGGTCTTTGTCACCGGACGATCGATGCTGACAATCTCCCCTTCTTTGCTGCCGGCATGACCCCAGGCCGGCGCTTTCGGAAAACGCTGGCGCAGCGGTTCCAGAGCTTCCCAGGTGGCCAAGGACGAGGCATATGTGACCATTGGACAAGAACTTCTTCAACTGGGGAAGTACCAGTACTCCAGCGAGTGTCCAGAACGTGCAAAGGAACCTGGTACTCCACCAATGCATCAGGAAGGACATCGGTAACAGTGTGATTACCGTGAGAAGCTTTGAGCTGGGAGACGTGGAACACCGGGTGAATAGCAGAAGACTCCGGTAACTCCAAGCGATATGCCACTGCACCAATGCGAGCCAGCACCTTGTAGGGTCCAAAGAAGCGAAAAGCCAGCTTCTGATTTGCACGGCGAGCCAATGAAGACTGTATGTATGGCTGGAGTTTCAGATAAACCCAGTCACCAACAAGGAAAGACCTTTCAGACCTATGCTTGTCTACTTGGCGCTTCATCCTTGTTTGAGCTCTGCCCAAGTGTTGCTGAATTGCTGTCAACATGACCGAGCGTTCTTCCAGCCATTGATTTAAATCAGTTACAGGAGTGGCGGATGGAGGAGTGATTCCCAGTAGGCGTGGAGGAGAACCATACAGCACCTCGAAAGGAGAACGGCCCAATGAAGAGTGATGAGAAGAGTTATACCAAAACTCTGCCTGAGAGATCCACTGCGACCACTTAGAAGGGCAGGTGTGTGCAAAACAGCGTAAATAAGTCTCGAGACACTGATTGACGTGCTCCGTCTGACCATCCGTCTGAGGGTGGTACGCTGTGCCCATGTACAGAGAGGTTTCAGCCGTGGAAAAGAAGGCCTTCCAGAAGGAGCTTGTGAATATTCTGTCACGGTCTGAAATAATGACTTTAGGCATCCCATGCAAGCGATAGACCTGGTCCATGAACAACCTTGCAACTGTGGCCGCAGTAAATGGATGTTTGATGGGCAAGAAGTGTGCATACTTGGACAATTTATCGACTATCACCAACAGAGCATTAGCTGAGCCAGATGGTGGGAGACCCTCGACAAAATCCATGCTAATGACCTCCCAAGTAGCTGTGGGAATTGGCAGTGGTTGAAGCAGTCCAGGATAAGGTGAGCGGTCAGGCTTAGCACGCTGACAGGTATCGCATGAGCGGACGAACTCCTGAGTTGCGGCATACATACCCGGCCAGTAAAACAGCTGACGGAGCTTCTGATATGTGACCGGTATGCCCGAGTGACCTCCTAGCGGGCTAGAATGCAATGCTGCCAATACTTTTTGCTGCAGAGATGCATTATGTTCCAACCAAATGCGACCTTTGTAACGGATGATAACGTTGAGCAGGGAAAACGGAGGAATAGCAGCAGGTTGCAGTGCCAATTGAGCAAGGAGTTCCTGGGCACGAGGAAAAGCAGATAAGAATCGACCACCTCTGTCAGCCACTGTGGTGTTGGGGAGGACAGAGCCATGGAACAGTCCTCAATATCACGTCGGGACAAGGCATCAGCTACAGTGTTGTCAGACCCCTTCTTGTACACAATACGGTAGTTGAGGCCCAACAGTTTGGTAAAAACCTTTTGTTGCCAAACTGTGTTGAGGCGCTGCTCATTGAGATGTACCAAACTTTGGTGGTCAGTGTGTAGAAAGAACTCCCCCTGCACAAGGTAGTGGTGCCAATGTTGGACAGCTAACAAAATTGCCAAGTATTCTTTTTCGTAAGCCGAAAGACCTCGGTTGCGTGGGCAATGAGTCTTGCTAATGAAAGCTATGGGGTACCCATTTTGATGTAACACAGCACCAATACCGACTCCACTCGCATCAGTGTCAAGATGGAATGGTTGAGAGAAATCCGGAAGTGCTAACACTGGGGCTGTACTCAATGCTTGCTGTAAGCTATGAAATGCTTCCTGTTGACCAGAGGTCCAGGAAAACGGAGTGTCCTTCTTCAACAACTCAGTCAACGGTTGTGCAATGATGCCAAAGTTACGCACAAACTTGCGGTAATATCCCGCTAAACCCAGAAAACCACGCAAGGCTCGAACTGACTTTGGTGTAGGCCAGGTGAGGATGGACTGCACCTTAGAAGGATCAGTGGCCACACCGGCGGCGCTCAAAACATGGCGAGATAGGCCACCGATTGTTGGCCGAGCTTCAATTTCCATTGATCACGACGCAACCACGGCAACACTTGCCTCAAATGGTCGATGTGCTCCTCCAATGACTTATCTTGTAGATGAGGATATCGTCAAAGAAAACTATGACGAATTTCCGCAGTCCCGGTGCCAATGTGCAATTCATAGCACCTTGAAAGGTACCTGGAGCCCCTGTCTGACCAAACGCCATAGCTCTGAACTCATAATGCCCGGTATGTGTTTGGAACGTTGTTTTGTGTTCATCCCCAGACTGTATCAAAATCTGATGGAAGCCCGCTCGGAGATCCAGCTTAGAGAACCAACCGGCACCATGTAGCTCATCTAACAGTTGGTCAATAACTGGCACAGGATACTTGGACTTCACAGTGATGGAGTTGAGCTTGCGAAAGTCCACACAAAAACGATATGTACTGTCTTTCTTACGCACCAACAAAACTGGGGAGGAGAAGGAGCTGTTGCTTGGCTGAATGAGGCCTTGCTGAAGCATCTCAATGACTTGGCGTTCAATCTCGTCCTTCAATGCTAGTGGATAACGGTAAGGCCTGATGTAGAAGGGCTGAGCCTCTGGCAGCAGTGGAATAGCATGGTTACACTGGCGTGAAGGAGGCAGAGACATTGGCAGCTGAAAGAGATCACTGAATTCATCCAAGACTGTCTGAATGGCAGAAGGAATAGCCTCAGCCGAGACTTCAGCAGGTTC
Source organism: Hyparrhenia diplandra (assembly GCA_015847255.1). Lineage (NCBI taxonomy): Eukaryota > Viridiplantae > Streptophyta > Magnoliopsida > Poales > Poaceae > Hyparrhenia > Hyparrhenia diplandra. The sequence goes on from JADLZK010010361.1 coordinate 202,375, forward strand.
CTGATCCATGGAGCAAACCTACAGCAACAGTTGAGGAGGAGCTTCATCTAGCACACCCTGCAAAACCACCATTTGCCCTTCATAGGGGGATCATAAACCTCTTCCTGTGCCAATCCACCTGCATCGGACTAAAGGATTCCAACCAATCCATACCAATGATCATATCAAATGCTGTCAGGGGTAACACTCTGAGATCAAAGACAAAAGTGACGTTGCCAATAGACCAAGGAACATTCAGCAATGATGCAGAACTAGTAAGGCAGCCACCACCTGCGATGCGCACTGTACAAGAAGCGGCGGCGACAAAGAACGGGGAAGCTTCACGCCAGCGACTCACTAAGAAATGAAGTTGAACTGCCCGAGTCCAGAAGCATAGATAGCTGCACATCATGAATATGTCCGATGAAATGGACAGTACGAGGAGCAAGAGAACCCGTTACCGCGCCTGGAGAAATGGCTAGGAATGCTTGAGCCTCAGGTTCAGGTGGTGGTGGCGTAGGTGGTGTAGGAGGAGAATCATCATCATCATGCACCAGATTCCACAGCTCTTGCACCATATGGAGTTGAACTTGAGGCGCGCACTTGTGTTCACGACCCCACTTCTCGCCGCAAGTATAGCAGAATCCCATGGCACGACGGTAGGCCTTGATGGCAGTGAGCTTGGCGTGAGCAGTCGTGGCCACAGAGGACTCGCCTTGGGTAGCCGGTAGCTGCGGCTTGTCTTGGCGCGGTGGTGGTGGAGCCAGGAGTGGTAACGCCGTCTTGGCAGCGAACTTGCTTGAAGAACTCCAATCAGAGCGGGCGGGTGCGCGAACTGCCGTCGCATATTGGCCACCTCTTCCTGTACCAAAGCCATAGAAATAGCAGCATCCAAGCTTTGTGGTTTGGTAACAAGAATAATTGCTTTGAGTTCCGGCCGAAGGCCATCAATGAATCGCTGGGTATAGAACATTGGGTCTGTGGAAGCATTGTAGGCTCTCAACTGGTCAAGTAGTTTGGTGAAACGATCGACGTAGTCCTGGACAGTGGAGGTTTGTTTGATTTGAAATAGTTGGAGAATTAAGGACTCATGTTGGTCTCTATCGAATCTGGTGTGTAGGGATTGGCAGAACGCCATCCAGGACGCACAAGCTGGGGTGTTATCGATAGATTCAAACCAACACGCTGCAGCACCTTCAACATACATGGATGCTACACTCACCCACATGGATGGATCGACAACGTTCATGGTAAAATACTTCTCGCAGTTGGAACGCCATAAGCGTGGGTTTTCGCCGTTGAACTTGTTGAAAGGTAGTTTGGGTAGGCAGCCAGGGTGTGGTTGAGCTGTGTAAGTGGGCATGGGGTGAAAATTAGGCTGGTGTTGGAATTGGTTAGGGGATGGATTTGGGGTATGCTGATGGTGGAATGGGGTCGAGGAGGAATCGTGATTGGGGGTGCAGGTGGTGGTGGTGGTGGTCGGAAGGGCGGGTGGGTTGGTGGGCGAGGGAAGGAAGTAGACGGTGGGGGATGGTCGGAGTTCGTACCCGTGACCGGGATATTGGTCCAGGCCGCGCCGACCCAGACCCAACATCCCGGTGGTGATGTGCGAGCCGTGCCCCTCGGCGATGTGGCGGGGGCGCCGGAGGGCGAGCCGATGTGGAAGTGCGGCGGCTAGCGGTCCGGTGGCCCGAGGCTCGCGAGACAACGCGACACCTCCGTCCGCGAGACCCTCGATGACGCCCCGAACGCGCGCCGCCGCAGGCCCAGATCCGTGGTAGCCTCCTCCAAGGCGGTGACGCGGGCTGCCGCTCGGCGTGGATCTCGTCGGTCGCGGATCGCCCAGGTTGGTGACGCGGGAGGTGACGTCGGTGACGGCGGCGTGGGTCATCTCGAAGCGAAGTCGAATCGCCAGTCGATGGCGGCGGCGCGCTCGGTGCGGGCGGTCTCAAGGTCGGTGAAGCAGGTCGTCCACTCCACGTCGTGCTGGTCGAAGCGGCGATTGAGGTCGTTCTTCGTCGCGCGGATCTCGTCGAGCAGCAACTGGAGATTGGGATCCATGGCGCTGAGGCGGCGGTGGAATCGGGTAAAGTGTTCGTGGTGGATTTGGTGTGGTTCCAGTCTGAAGATTCAGACGGAAAACGTGTAGCTGGCTAATCTGATACCAATTGTGAACAAAATACTACGAATTGTACTAGAACAGGAAGAACAGATACATCTAGGTCTAGTAGCTTAACTCATAACAACTGAATTCAGATACAAGTTGGAACTTGAAAAGGAAAGGTAGATAGCATTCTGTTCGATGCCTGAACTCTCTCTTCCTCACAGTACTTATACGAGTCTACGCAATCCACTCTGGGCCTGTAATCTTCCTGTTGGGCCAGGGGTGACGGGCCGGCCTTCCCGTAGTCTCTTCAGTGCTGTCAGCTGGACGATCGATGCTGACATTGTCCTTCGACAAGGATCTCAAGGTCATTCATTAATTCTCTTTGCGTGCTGTTTGTTTAGTTTCTAGCAACTTTTTTTCACTCGATTATTCCACTCAGCTTCTGGACTGCACTGCACAAATGGAGAAAATGACAGCGAACATGATATGACGATAGAACATGGCAGGTCTTGTCCTAGGCGTATCAACTTGCCAAACATCATGGTACATCTAGCACTACCGGAAAACAGGCCTATGCCGAGTGCCTGCGGCTTTGGTGAGTGCAATTCATCGGCACTCGCCAAAAGGCCTCTTTGCTGAGTGTTTTATTGGTGAGTGTTTTTGGACCTTTGGTGAGTGTTTTCGGCACTCACTAAAGAAGGGGAATCCGGTTGTGTAGTATGCATGTTTGTTCGTAAGTTTGATATCTCTATCTCTACAACAAAAAAGGGACGAAAGTAAGACTTAAGACTTTTGTTTGGTGAGCTAAAAACTTCGTACATCGTTTGCCTCGCGCGTGTGATCCTTTTCCCACCCGTAAAACCCTGAAGGAAATTAGCGGTAAATCAGCACCTACCTGCGTCAAAAAAGGGCCGCCACGTGGGACCGGGAAGAGCCTAAACAGAAACAACTCTTCTCTTCGTACGTAGTCTCCACGTTGATCGCGGTGCATGCCTCCATGTGATCCAACTCTCCTCTTCTCCAAATCTTCTCCAAAGGAAGACCTACTCCGCCGTGGTTGTCGTTCTGGAACGCCATTCCGCCGTCCTCCTCGACGTAGTGCTACGCCGCGACGAGAAGCCGCCGTCCTCGCCCCCGTGCGATGTCGCGCCGTTCGACCTGCTCCGCCATCCACGACTTTGATCTACGTTGAGCCGTCGCGCGGGCCAACCCGGCTCCATCTCCGCTGCGGCTGCGCCAGCCCACTGCCATCAGCGCCTGAGGCGACTTGCGGCATGCTTCAGCGGATGCCGGCGGGGGGGCGGCGGCAGGCCCGACGCATCAAACCCTAGGCATCGTCGCCCGCAGCAGCACCCGCCGTGCCGCTACCCAGCGTGGCGCATCGTTGTGCCGGTATGCCGTCGTTGGGTGCGCACCAAAGCGGGGCAGCGCGTCGATCCGCCAGCGTGCGATCGCGATGTCGCGAGACCCAAGTCCCCTGTTGGAACGGGCACGGCCCATCGGCGGTGCGTCTAGGTTCCTTGGAGCTGGCCCGACCCATCTGCCGGTGCCGCTCCCCTAGGCCCACATAACACACAACATACACAAGCATTGGGCATACACAACCCAAAAGACTAGCCTAATGGGTGAGGACCGCCCCACCTTATATGTTGTGCTCCCCCACTATCGATTACCAATGTGGGACTAACCCCAACAATCTCCCCCGTAGTCACACATCGGACCCGACTCTTGTCGGCTCACACCTTTTTGTGTGGCCAAGACATCGGTCAATGACGGCCCCCCCCGCTCATAGCGGGCTTCGTCACCTGACGGCCTCCCATTTGTAATGGGCTTCGTCAGTGTGTGACCTACCGAGATCTTTTCTTGGTTCACGCAGCGGAAGCATAGTGTGGGCCCATAACCATTGTTGGAACCGGGCCTGGCCCATCTGGCCGGTGCCTCTAGGTTCCTTGGAGCTGGCCCGACCAATCTACCGGTGCCGCTCCCCTAGGCCCACATAACACACAACATACACAGGCATTGGGCCTACACAACCCAAAAGACTAGCCTGATGGGTGAGGACCACCCCACCTTATATGTTGTGCTCCCCCACTATCGATTACCGATGTGGGACTAACCCGGGAGCACAACTGTGACACCCGGCCCAATAAGGATGTGGCCCAGTAGGGGCCTATGAGTGCTGCGCGCACATGTTTAGTACCACCTTGCTAGTTGAGTAAGGGTGGAGTCAACTTATAAGCCTTCGCCATCCAGCCATATCACCTTCGGGTTAACCCTTTTACACGAAGCGAGGACGAAAGTGTAAGCAGGGTGTTATGTGTACGCGTGCGTGCCCCTCGGAAGGGCTGTGCGGTGCGGCTTTGGAGGGCAGGGTGTTACAACAACATATAAGGTGGGGCGGTCCTTACCCATGAGGCTAGTCTTTTGGGTTGTGTAGGCCTAAGGCCTGGATATGTTGTGGCTCGGTGGGCCTATGGGGAGTGGCACCGGCAGATGGGCCGGGCCAGCTCCAAGGAACCTAGAGGCACCGGCCAGATGGGCCAGGCCCGGTTCCAACAATGGTTATGGGCCCACACCACGCTTCCGCTGCGCGAACCCAGAAAAGATCTCGGTAGGTCACACACTGACGAAGCCCATTACAAATGGGGGGCCGTCAGGTGACGAAGCCCGCTATGAGCGGGGGGCCGTCATTGACAGACGTCTTGGCCACACAAAAAGGTGTGAGCCGACAAGAGTCGGGTCCGATGTGTGACTATGGGGGAGATTGTTGGGGTTAGTTCCACATCGGTAATCGATGATGGGGGAGCACAACATATAAGGTGGGGCGGTCCTCACCCATGAGGCTAGTCTTTTGGGTTGTGTAGGCCCAAGGCCTGGATATGTTGTGGCTCGGTGGGCCTATGGGGAGTGGCACCGGCAGATGGGCCGGGCCAGCTCCAAGGAACCTAGAGGCACCGGCCAGATGGGCCAGGCCCGGTTCCAACAGTCCCCACTCCCCAGTACGTCCGCCATCGCTGGAAACTTTCCCGTATTGTCAGTTCATGTTGCAATTGCAAACTGAATTCCTCAAATGATATGTTGTATCTAAAACTTGTCTTCATTTGGGTTGATTTTCATCAGTGCCTCTCTAGGTGGATCAAGGAAGTTCATTGAAGATATGACACTTATATGCAGATACGAGAAATTGCAGATATGGGTTTGGATTTGGCAGCTTTACAACCTGGCAATCATGGATTGTCCAACACTTCATTCAGAACTGCGCAACGAGGGACTGGGAAGGGAGCTCGAGAGGCTCAAGGTGATTCCTTTCTTTGTGTTTGGACTTTGGAGTGGAGTGGTTCACTTGGCTTAGATGCATTTGTGTTTTACTAATTCTTTTGACGATCTCCGAACAAGTGAATGAATTGGTGCGAACCTTGTGTCACAATCTGTGGCAGTATTTTGTATTTCTGTGTTGAACTGTGCATTTTTTTTATATATTTTAATTTATATTGAGATGTGATCTGATCTACTAAACTGGTGTTGTGAACAAACTCCTTTCTGTCAATTAATGGGAATTGTTTTTAGCTAACTTGTATGATCAGCGGGTGTTGATTCCTTCTAATCTTGTTCATGGAAAATGAATTCACTGAGCTTAGAAAGGATTGAACATAGAAAGATCTTCAAATCAAACCTAAAGAAACACTCAGATTCAAAATCCTCATTATTTCAACTAACATGATTGCTGAGGTGAGTCTTTGTGATCTAACTGATGATGGATAGTATTTGTGATCTAACTTGTGATGGATAGATATGATCTAATCTAAAACACATAAGCTGACTAGCTGGATAGATAGGATACCAGTAGTATTTGAGATTTGCAGATCCTTTTGTATTTGCCGCTGGCAGCAGCTTTGTGTACATTATTTGTGGACGAAAAGAATAGAAGATTTCAACTAGACAAAGAAATACATTGCAATAATTGCAAAACTGACTAATTTTTTCTTGTGTACTAGGGTCAGTTTTTTAATCATTGCGATTTTCTTGAGTAATATCTACTTCATGAATTCTTGCCAAATATATTATAGGAACTGAATTTTTTTTGTTGTGGCTACCATGGATCAAGGCCTTCAGGCTTTAAACAAGCTTAACGGACCATCACATCATTAACAAGCTTGGCCATCACACTCTATTCCTTATTGGTCAGACCCTGTTACAATTAATAAACTACCTTTCTACACCTCTAGCTGCACCCACAAATCCTTCACCTGCTGCTTAGAGCAAGTATTATGGCAGGCTATAAGCCGGCTAAATGCTGATGTGGAGGAGAGAAGGGAGGAGAGAGAGGAGAAGTGGGCACAAGAACCAAGACAATATGTGAGATAGACAAGTGGGTCCTATATTAATTATAAAGAGCTAACTATTGTATAGGTGGGCTGGGAGAAGGCTGTAAGGAACCTTACAGCCGGCTTGCTGGCTGTACTATAATAATTGCTCTTAACGGACCTCAACACCTCCCTATCCCAGGTCTTCATCGACAACAAAGTCGTAGATCTACGTGGAAGTTGGATGTTCATGGATGTCCAATGGATACCCTCTAGTTCAAAAAATGAACTAGGAAGAGATGGTCTCCCACCAAAATTTGAATTTCTAAGTCATTTGTCAAAATCCATGGATGTCCAAATTAGATTAGGCTTCCACCTATGGTCATAGAGGCAGCAGATAGGACAAGGGCACTGAGAACTAGGTCCCCTTATCCCTTTCAACTTGGATGCCGTGAGGTGGACCTTGAAAAGTTTTTGCATAAGCGGGGGCAATTTTCTAGATTCCAAAATTCTCTCTCCAAAATTCACCATTCACCTATCACATTAAATCTTTTACCTCATGTATGGAACACTAAATGTAGTTAAATAAAAACTAATTATATAGTTTTGATGTACACAACGAGAAAAATCTTTTGAGCCTAGTTAGGTTATGATAGGAAAACAATTACAACAAACAAACAAAAAGAGCTATAGTATCCGATGTGATATTTTTTTGCCAAATTTTATGGATCTAAACATAAGCACAGTTTAATTGGCTTTATAGTCCAATGGTAGGGACGGTCCGGTGGGGACGCTACCCACCGGGGTTCAAATCGGTGGTGCTCGCACCTTTCCTGGGATTTTCCTAGGATTTTCGGCATTATGCATTAAGTGGTAGCGGCGTTCCGTCGGCGGCGAGGCGCCAATGGGGACTTCGAGAATCTCGGATCTGCGGGTGCTCGGTCCTTCGGAGGTGCTCATAGGGGTAGGGTTTTGCGTCACGTGTGTTCGTAGGGGTGAGTGTGCGTGCGTATTGTGAGTGTGTCTGCGTTGTCTTGTGTCATTCTCAAAAAAAAAAAAAGCACAGCATGCACTACAGGGTCCGTCGCGCCGTATGCAGTGACGCGACGTGTCGGGTCCCACTCTCAGCCACGCCAGCACCCGGTCAACCCAGCCCGCCAGCGTGGATGCACCGGTCGCGCCACGTGCGGTGGCGCGACATGTGTAAAAATCGCGCCATCGGAGCTGGCGCGACCAAAAGGGATACCCCATGCAAATAATTTCAAACCAGGGACATGTTTGAATTTTTTTTTAAAAAAGGGGCAAAATTTCACAAAAAATCCGAGTTTATACCGGTATCTGCTCCTGGCACCAAGCAAAGTGTAACCATTATAAACTCTGCTTCCTGGATCTAGATGCTAGTTACAATCAACAGAGTGGCTAATGATTTGCATCTTATATAGATTACCGAATTATTGGAATGGGAAATGATTTTTTCTGCACCCACTTTGTGTGAAAATTTCCTTTTTCGCCTGATCAGTGTTTTTTATGTTGGTTGTGCTAGGTTCTTGATCGTCATTATTGATGACCTTCAGCATGCTGCAGTGTGGGACAGTATGCAGAGTGTCTTACGTGACACACATAATGGTAGCCGAAAAACAGTGACCACAAGTACTCATTCAGTCGCGGCAGCTTGCAGTCCTGAGAAGCGATATATTTACAGAATGCAAGGTCTTGATAATTCCAACTCTATAAGATTATTCTGGAAAAGGGTTGGCACTCGAACAAATTGTACTCCTGCCCCGGATTATGCTTTAGGGGACACCTTGACAAAATGTGGTGGCCTACCACTAGCAGTGATTAGTGTGGCTAACTATTTCGGCCATAAAGAACAAAGTTTAACCAAAAGTTTTCCAGGACCGTTTGAGGAGATGAAAAGGGTTCTTACCCAGTGCTATGACTGCCTGCCTGACAACGCTCACAGGATGTGCTTGCTATCTTTAAGCACATATCCTCAATGTCAGTTAATCAAGAGGAAGAGGCTAATTAGAAGATGGGTAGCAGAAGGACTGGCTATTGGAGACTGTGACCTTAGTGCAGAAGAAGCCGCTAGTAACATATTTGATTTGTTGGTTGACAGGAACATTATTGAGCCTGTTCTGATTGGTCACAATTCCAAGGCCAAGGGATGCGTAGTTCTTGGTGTAATCATGGACTTCATCGTCAATAAATCTGCCTCAAGGGAGTTTTCAACTATGGTTAGCAACAATGAGATCCTCTTTCCCAACAAGAGGATTGCTCGTCCTGTCCGTCGCTTATTTGTTGGTGGAGGCACAACAAATAGTGAAAGAGTACGTTGTTAAGGGAATTGGACTTGATCAAGTCAGGTCGTTGATAATCTGCAATACTATGCCTTTTGATTTCCAGGGCTGCTGGTTGCTGCGAGTGTTGGATCTGCAGTCTTGCCAGGGAATTGACAAGAGGGTTCTACATAGCATATGTAAGCTGGTGTTTCTCAAGTTCCTAAGTCTCAGGGGCAGCGACGTTTACACGATCCCCAAGACAATAGAAGAATTGGAGTATTTGGAGATGTTGGACGTCCGGGAGACAAGGGTGGAAACATTGCCTATCGAAGTCTTCATGCTCCCACGGTTGGCTCACCTGTTTGGAAAGTTTCAACTACCTGAAGAACTCAAGGATCGGAAAACAAGGAGTAACCTCCAGGCATTTTTCGCCCATAATTGCACACTGCAGACTCTGTCTGGATTTGTCATGGTGGAGAAAAATGGCTTTGAGCTCATCGTGCTTAATATTAGGTCACTTAGGAAGGTTAAGATATGGTACAATCAATCCATCACCTCCCCCTCCTACCAAAAGCTCCTTGTGTCCTCTATTCAGGAGCGACTAGCGGGAAGCAATGCCCTTGAATCACTATCAATTGATTTTGGCTATGGATCTGTTGATTTCCTCAACAAAATAAGAGCAACCGATTCACTTATCGGATCCTTGAAACTACGGGGAAGGTTAACCTCATTGCCCAGTTTCATCAATGCACATGACACTACTCTCATTGAGTTGGAACTGTCCTCAACTGGGTTGACCGCAGACAGTTTATCTGTCCTGCAAAACCTGCGTCGGCTGCTTTATTTGAAACTTTATGATGCTGATGGATTTCCTTCTCACTGTTGCTTCCTTGTTCAAAGTAGTGGATTTCCCAGTCCTCTACGTTTGTGGTTTGAAGCCCCAAAGCTTCCGCAAATACAGATCCTTGAAGGTGGCATGAGCTCTGTCACGACAATTCAACTTCTCTGTCCGGCATTCACAGGTTGTGACGACTCTGATGCATGGGAAAGCTATACGGAAGCTTATTCAGAGACAAGCATGACGGCAGTTTCTACTTCGGCAAAGCACAAGGAAATTGTTCCCGAAAGTGGTTCCAGGACAAGATCGAAGCAAACTTTTGCAAGTAACTACACTGAGAAAATAAAAAGCAGTTCATGGGAATCGAGCACCTCCAGCGTCTCAATGAGTTGGTTCTTCATCCTTCCGTTAGTGGAAAGGAAATGACTGCTTGGGAGGAGGTAGTCACAAGCCATGTAAACAAGCCAAAAGTAACGAGGTAAGGGGGTTCTCTTACTGTGTTACATAATCCTAAGAAAAAGACACTAGAAAAAAAGTATCATAGAAAATAACACCTTGCTTTGAGAGGAGAATATTATTAGTACATGATAATGAAAACTACTTCTGTGATTTGCTGACCTAAACGTTTATATATTATTTCTTCAACTTCATGCTCAAAACTTTTTTGAACAAAGAATATCTGCTTTTTGATTATATATTATTTTCTTTACGTTAGTGGTACAAATCTGTTACATAACTAATTATGCATGTATGCATCTCTGTTTGCATAACCGGCCATGAGAGTGACATGTCTAATATGTTGTTTTATTAACTCAAACGGTGCTAGTGCCCTTCGTGGCTTGTGGCGATATGCCGTCTTGAACCTTCTCATCCTTTCCCCCCAGATCTCTACACCTTCATCCATTAATCCGCTCCAACCCCACCATAATCTGATTCCCTGTCTCCTCAGCTCCAAATCGATCCCAATTTTGTCTCAATCCCTCACAACCTCGGGGTTGCTCCCGTTCCCTTCCTCTGGTGAACCAGCGACGGCGACACAGGAGGTGGAGCCACCGACCTCTCTGGCTGTGCGATTCAGCCCGGGGGCGAAGCTCGTGCCTGAATCCCCCCGCATCCCTGCTACCTCCTACCACCGATGCCCATCACCCACCTCTCGAAGGAGTCGCGGCAGGTAACGCAGAGGCGGCGGTGAAGCCCGTGGCCACGAACCTGGTGCGAGTTTTCCGGTGCTCCCGTTTGTTGTGCCTGTACACGCGACCGACCGTGTCGCCGGAGGTCGTGGTGGAGTAAGTCGACCACCACATCTGCTCGCCATAGCTCATGTCTGTTCTTCCAGTTCCAAGGTCATGCAGCCTGTAGTTCACCTTTTATGCTCCTTGTTTCAGTGTTTCAGTTCTTGCTTGCCGCAATAGCTCAGTTTTCATCAGAGAATAGGAATTATGTTTATGCTCTGCTCGTCGTCGTTGTTTCCTACTCTGTTCGTATCCAGCTAGTGCACAGCAATTGCAGGTGGCAGTACGGACCCTGTCCGTTGTGCGGCAGCGTGCTGCTCAGGCATTTTTGTTCTTCTTTGCTAACCATGCTCTATCCTACTGACGAGGCAGGAAGTTCTAATATTTTTGCAGCTGCAGTTCGCCTTCTCCTACCGATTCCAGCCATGGCAACACACCTTCCCGACACTTCAACTCCGTCTCCCATGGTTGATAATCCTCCAGACCCTCCACCACCTCCTGACCGTTCCCGTGACGCATCCCATGTATTTGTTCCTGCTGCCCAGCCCCTCGCTCAACGTCGCGGCATCAACAACACTGCCACTACAACCATCACTTCTAACCAAGGCGGACGTACTGGTATCCGTGGTGTTCCACCTCAACAACACCAACAGGTCCCTACATCAAGTTCAGGCGCCGCTTCGCAGGTTGCAACGACACACTTGGCATGGAACTGCAGAGGCTCAGGTGGAAGCCTACGCAGTTCCACCATGGCGCACCTTTCCCGCCTACTCGTCTCAACCAATGCCCAAGTATGTTTTATTTCAGAAACCCGCAATTCTAGTATTACTACAACTTCCATTAAAAACCACTTCAATCTTAATAATGCCTTTGTTGTTCCTTCTAATGGCCAATCCGGTGGCCTTTGGTTGATGTGGACTCATGATGTTGATATAGCTGTTGTTGACCATCACCACCACTATATTTTTGCCCTTTGTACTAACAGAGCCACCAATCTCCAGTATGGTCTAGTGTGTGTCTATGGAGATCCTCACCACCTTTTGTGTAGTGTTATCTGGGACAGGGTTCTAAACTTTGTAGATCTTTATCCTAATATGCCGATGTTGTGTATGGGGGATCTGAATGACATTATGCATGAGTCTGAGAAACTAGGTCCTACTAATGCTGACCTTGCTCGTATTTCTGAGTTTTGTGCTTATGTTAGACAATGTGGGTTTTTTGATCTTGGTTTTAATGGTCCGGCGTATACCTGGACAAACAAGCGTTTCTCTTCCACCCCAACTTACGAACGCGTTGATAGGTTTCTAGGGAATGCAGAATGGTGTATGATGTTTCCTAACACTTCGATTTATCACTTGCCGATGATTTATAGTGACCATGCGCCTATTTTAGCAGTCCTTAATTCTCAGCGTATTAGAGTCAGCAAGCCCTTTCATTTTGAGAATTGGTGGTTGATGGATGATGATTATCACGAAGTAGCCAAGAATAGCTGGGCGCGTTCTACTAACCGTGATTTTACTCACAAAACTAAATATTTAGCTGCAGATTTAAAGAAGTGGAGAAAGAAGAAACCTAACAACAAAGATCTATTAGAGAATATTGAAGCTCAAATTTTAGAACAACAGAACCTTCATCCCACCCAGCAGAACCATAACCTTCAAACCACTCTTCATAACCAGCACCAAGAGCTGCTCACAAAAGAGGAGAAATACCATATACAACGAGCAAAAAGAAAAACTGGGCAAGAGAAGGGGACAGAAATACAGCTTTCTTCTACAAAGCCATAGTTAAAAGAAACCAGGAAAAATAGGATTGCTTACCTCATCAACCCTGATGGGACTTCTTCAACAACCCAGAACCAGATGGCTCATACCCTCTTGACCTATTTCACAGATCTTTTCTCCTCTCAAGCAGCTAACCATACATCCCAACCCATGGCCAACACTCTGCCTGACACCAACCATCACCACGTCACCTCCCACCACCACCCTCACCCTCAACAAATCCAAGAACATGAGGCTGCAAACAGGAATGAGGATTTCAGGTACACATACTCTACCCCTACTATGCAGGAAATTCACAACATTATCAAGGAGATGAGAAGCAATGCAGCACCTGGGCCAGATGGTTTTAATGCAGGTTTCTATAAAGCTGCTTGGCCTTGGGCGAAAGAAGATATCTACAAAGTGGTAACTGATTTCTACTCTAATGCTTATCTACCACCTGCTATCAATAAAACCTACATTACGCTTATTCCTAAAATCAATCAGCCTATCACCCCTAAGGATTTTCGCCCTATCAGTTTATGTAATGTCATTTACAAAGTTCTTTCTAAGTCCTTAGCTAACAGGCTTAAGCAGCACTTGCCAGGCTACATAGACCAAGCGCAATCCGCTTTTGTAGCGCATAGGCATATTTCTTCCAATATCATTATCACTCAAGAGATTATTCATTCTTTTAATCTGCGCTCTTGGAAGAATCATGGTTTCATGCTAAAAATAGATTTAGCTAAGGCTTTTGATAGACTGGAATGGAACTTCATTAATCAGGCCCTTCGTAGATTGGGTCTTCAAGAACGTTTTATTAATCTCATTCATCAATGCATTTCTTCTCCAGAGTTTGCAATCCTAGTTAATGATGAACCCACTGATTTCTTTGCTTCTACAAGAGGTCTTAGGCAGGGTTGCCCTCTATCTCCATATCTTTTTGTCATTGCTATTAATGAACTCTCTGTAAGGTTGCAGGATCATCTAACGCAAAATAATCTTACTGGAGTCACCTTAGGTCCAGGAGCGCCTCCAATACACTCACTCCTTTTTGCAGATGATCTCATCCTTTGTGGAAAGGCAACTTTACAAGAAGCGAAACTAATCAAATCCACCCTCTACAGCTTCTGCAACAGCTCAGGTCAAACCCCAAACCTGCAAAAATCATCCATTTATTTTAGCAAAAATGTCCCTCTTAATGTCAGGTATCAGATTAAAGGCATCTTTCAAGTTCAAGATCTTCAACCAAACACTATGCATCTAGGTCATCCCTTGATTTTCTCACACAATGACAAGAATAAGGCGTATGACTTCATCTATGGTAAGTTTATGGCCAAGTTTGGCACCATTAAAGCAAATGAACTAAACCATGCTGGTAGGCTGCAATATATTAAGTCTGTGTTAGCTTCAATACCGATCTACTACATGTCCACAGTGCTGTTCTCCAAGACTTTTATTGGTAAAATCAATACTATTATTAGAAGATTTTGGTGGGCAGGAGTGCAGGAAGAACAGGAAACATCTCCAATTCATTACAGATCCCTGGATGACATGTGCAAACCCAAGGAACAAGGAGGGCTCGGACTAAGGGACATGGAGACTATAAACCGAAGCCTAATCATCCAATCTGCATGGAATGTGGTAACACTTAAAAACCCTTTTCTCTCGGCAATCCTTAAAGCTAAGTATTACCCACATAATTCCTTTTGGACTGCTCCAACCAATACTCCTAAATCCATATATTGGTCCTCGGTTTTGCAGGTTAAGCACCATTTACATACTGACACTATTGTGCAAATCCATGCTGGGGATTCCTCCATTTGGTCCACACCATGGTCAACTGTCTGGGAAGAAATCCATGATCACCTCACCCTTCCTGTCACAACCAATCCACTTCCCTCTAAAATAGCAGACCTGTGGATCCCTGGAACCCAAGCCTGGAACCACAATCTACTAAATCAAACCTTCTCAACCGAAGCAGTACAAGCTATTGAAGCTCTCCATACTGTTCCCTCATATGAGACTGACATCCTAAGGTGGAAACCGGCTCCTAATGGAATCTGCTCCACAAAAGCTGTTTACAATCACCTGGCAGCCCAAAGCAACCACAACCTGCCCACCCAAGGTTCCAGAAGCATCACCACTGAAGCTAACCACATTCTTCAAAAGGTTTGGAAGTCCAAAACCATTCCACCTGTGCTGAAAACTTTTGCATGGAGACTCATCAGAAGGGCCCTAGCTACAGGTGAAAGAGCAGGTAGGTACTCTGAGCACATTGATCAAAACTGTACTTACTGCGGTGCCATTGAGGATGATAATCATCTGTTTTTCCAATGTACTTTACCAAATCAGGTTTGGGCAACTGCAAACCTTCCCATAAATACTCAGATTATTACCCATACTGAGGATGGGGTTCAGACTTCTCTACCTCTTCTTCTTACACCTAACCCCACTGATGATAGACTCTCCAAATTTTTATTTATTATGTGGTACATCTGGAAAGCTAGAAATGATAACAGGTATCAAGGAAGGGAGTGGACACCAATTCAGGTGCTCAGAGCAGCAGAGTCACACATGCACACATACCTCCATGCAGATGCAATCGACGAAGACTCTCAAAACCCTCCGAACCAAGGTATGACTATTTCAATGACAGGTACATCCAACCCTGCACAAAGGAATGCACAATCTCAACAGGGTTCTCAACACCAGGTGACGCCCAGGGGGGTACATGTCGCAGCAACAACTTCAGGTATGGATGATTCCCATGCAGGTTTTATTGACAGGTTCCTGGTGAACTGCCCGGCTGCAGAAGAAGGCCCGCGATGCTACACGGATGCCTCCATGCTTCCAGCTCATGCACAACAAGACAACACCTTTGCAGGAATAGGAGTGTTCTTCATCGACACGAGTCACAACCACCTCTTAGCTTCTTCATCAAGGCGGGTGTGCGGGGATCGCCCTCCATCTTCATGGCGGAGACAAGAGCGGTCGAGTTGGCCACTATCCTCACTGCTAGGATGGGCCTACCTCAAGTAAATTTCTTCTCAGATAATTTGCAGCTTGTTAGCTTCATCAACTCGGACGATAGAGCAAACCCACCGGAATGGAGAACAAAACCACATACACAGATGATATCTTCCATGATTCAAGCTACAGATTCTTCTTTGCGCAGGATACGAAGAACAAACAACTTAATGGCAGATTCATTAGCAAAGCAAGCTTTAGGTGCAATGGTAGTACATGATACTGTTTTCTCTGGTATTTGTGCTAACCCGGCACATGCCCATGCGTGTCCACTGTTGGAGACGCTCCGTGATGTAACCGTTGACTCTGTAATGGTTCTAGCAGCTTCATGCTGCTAATCAATGGAATTATGTTTTCTTTTCAAAAAAAAAAAAAAACTCAATTCATCAGGCAAAGCACGAGCATGCTCTTGCTCAATAAATACTGGGAATCCCGTTCCGTGAGACCAGGTGAGTGTCCACTTTTGCTTTAAGTTTTTTGTGTTTTTATTTTTTGCTATAATTATCCTTCCCTTTGATATTTTATTTTGCATATTTGTTGATCCATTTTTTTATGAGCTCTTTACAGTAATTTTTCTAGAGGTGTACTAACACAATAGCAATTTTATAATTCAGTGAGTGCTTCTGAATTTATCTCAAAAGAATTAATCCTAAGACTAGGCATTAATAGTTTGTCAAACCTCCCTTTTTGAACGCATAAAAAATTGAAAATTACGAACAAAAGTTTCATAGTAAATCCAATAATTTTTATTTGACGTCATAGAGAATATATGCCTTTTGTAAATTATTGGCTCAAATAAAAAAAATTATTAGTTCTACCTATGAGTGATAATGAGAGTTTGCTTTCCTAACAGTGTGCCTTGATTTTGGTTTCAGGATCCTGATCATAACTGATGTCCTAGGCCAAGATCATTTTGAAGTTAAATCATTTGGATCATAACACTCCGTCCTTCATATGGCGGCCCTCTCCTTCTTCCCGCCAGGCCGTTCCAGCCTGACATCCCCGCCGCTCGCTCGTGGCTACCCACGCCACCACTGTCCCGACCCCCCGTCGAACAAGGCCATGACACTATCTCCACTCGTTATTGTATCTTTGTTTTGTTCTTAAGTTGTTTTGTCTGCTCATTCTCATTTGATATGCTCATAAATAAGGCTGCCCTCTGACTGATCTGATGAGATATCCTATTCGAGGGGTCTCGAAGGCAGTGAACTCTAAAGTGTGACACACTTTTTGAACTCATTCATTCGTGGCCTTTGTGCCATCTTTATACTTCATAATACTGTCTTTTGTTTTAGCGAGTTAGTAATCAATGCCACCGAACTGTAAAGTCTGAGACACTTTTCAGCACATTTATTCATTGTGTTGTTCATGCTATCTTTACGCTTCATAATTCTGTGTTTTCTTTTTAGTGATGAGTTAGTACTACTAGTTTACTGACCTGTGCTCTCACACGGGTTAGAATCTTAATTATGACAAGGTGTCGTTGGAATCTGAACTCTAAAACTTCATTTTTGGTTACCTAAATTTTTTAAATAGTTGAATAGAGGTGCCTTTGTTTGTATTTGTATTTTACAGAAACCTCCCTCTGTCTCTTTTTCTTTGACATGCTTATTACACTTGTTCATCTTAATTCTGAGCGCACGGGGCTGCCGGAGAGCGCAGCAAGCATGAACGTCGATTGCGCGCAAGGTTGCAACCACAGCCCTGTCCCGGGAACCGAGGTGAGTCGCTGGCTGCCTGGGAGCGGCCGGTGCACTCGATCTGCTCCGACTGCGCCGCTGAGTGTTCGTCAGCGCGGGCGGACCTTATGGTGCATCTCAGATTTATTTGGCAAGCCTGGCCGCCCGCTGTGTGCTTTGAGTCGTTCCGGGAAGACACCAGGAGTGCTGGAGGATCGGTGCTGATCCTCAGGAAGGAGGACCACACGGTCTTATGTTGCATATGTGTTCGTGGGGGCCCGATGAAGGCGGCGACGGCTCGGAAGTCAGAACGTGTCCGACGCACCGAACCGAGACACGGCAAACTAAGGCAGCTGGGCGCCCTGTGCGCTCCGTGTAGGAGGACCGCACGAGCTCCTGATTCAGTTTGTTGGGATGGATCGGAACTAGACTGGGTGGGCCTGGGTAAGAAGGGTCCAGCTGTAACCCATGAGTAAATTGACTATCAATTTAGTTACTAAGGTCCTCTCAGAAAACAAAAATTAATTAGTAAGGGGGTGGCTGCATAGGGATTCTTGTTAATTTTTTGACATACCTCCTAATTGTTATATTTTGTGCACTATGGTGCATAGACAAATATTATTTGTACGCACTCATGAAGCATTGGTGTCAAACAGAAGACCAGCACAAGGACCAAAAAAATAACATATTCATATTATTTCAGTCTGATCCAATAGATATAGATGCATTACATGCAAGCCAAGATTATATTACATTCAAGAACTGCGTAATCGCCCTCTAGTGTCCACTTATTAAATATACTGCTCCACCAAGAAATTAGTCCATGCATGCATGATCCATCGATCTACAGCCGCAATCCAATTATCTACTCTACAAGAATGAAATGCTTGTTATGCCTAATATACTTAGTTTAACCTGTATCTGTCAACTACTACACCGACAGGTCTGGTGATGATGGCCGGAAGAATAAATTATGGCAAATGGATAAATGAACAGCTGCACTCTGCAGGGTTCAGATGTCTCTCGCAAACAGCTTTGACTATACTCCCTCCGTCCCTTTTTTAGATGTCGCTATGGGGTGCATGTCGGTCAAACTTTCTCAACTTTGACTATGTTTGTAGAAAATGCGTACAACATTTATATCTCCGGATAAATTTATTAAAAAACTAGAGTTAAAGATCTTTTCAATGATACTAATTACTTAGCATAAATATTTATATATTTTAATATATAATTGCCGGCAGTTTGAAAACGTTGACTTCTCGGGAAGCGATAATGAAATCTATTTAGGGGACGGAGGGAGTATGTTGCCATAGGCGGGCTAAAAGGGACCAACCGGTCACGGCCATTGAGAAGAAAGGGGGGGGGACGACGTGCGGGAAGGGGGCCGGAGCCGCCGCCACCGCTGCCTCTCCGTCTCCATCTTCGCTTTGTCATTAAGTTAGGATTAAATTAGGAATTTTTTTTTGTGTGCAAGGGATATTCCAACTCTATAAGGAAATTCTTTATTAGGAAATAAGTAGAATTGCTTGTAAAAGGTATTCCAACTCTATAATGAAACCTTTAAGATTGCTATATAAGTAAGGGGCCTGTAATCTCTTAGGGTAACAAGCAAATAAAGATTAGTTCAGGTTTTCAACTCTCCTTTGCACCCTTCCCCTCGCGCCATCGCCACGCGCCCGGGACGCCCAAGCGCCATGACCGCCACCACCGCCTCCCTCCCTCACGGCGCCGCCACATGGCACCACCGCCGGGCCGTGTCACCGCTGGAATCCGTCCGGTTTGTGACGGTGGTATCCGGAGACCGGGATGATTCCCACCAGCGATGGCTTCGAGATACATGAGTTCACCAAGGCCCTGAAGGAGCTCTTCGACGACAACTGCGCCAAGTGTGAGTGCCGCTTCGACGAGATCGAGACGCATCTTCGCCGACTGGAGTACCTCTACACCAGCCCAAAGATTCAGCTACCCCCTCTACATTGCGGCGATGGCGATGACACTAGAGGGCGACCCTGCGGCGGCCGCCGCCCTTTGGCGGCGCCCGGCGCTACCTTGGCGCCACCCC
Organism: Hyparrhenia diplandra; assembly: GCA_015847255.1. Taxonomy (NCBI): domain Eukaryota; kingdom Viridiplantae; phylum Streptophyta; class Magnoliopsida; order Poales; family Poaceae; genus Hyparrhenia; species Hyparrhenia diplandra. Next base: position 221,654 of record JADLZK010010361.1, read on the forward strand.
GCCCGATGATGCCATCGGCGGCGACTCGAGCTCGCATCCTCCGGCTAGAAGAGGGTAGCGACGTCATCCATGATGAAGCACCGGTCGTCATCGACATTGCCATCGACAGCAACGTGGCACCGGCCGCTTCTTCCTCTCCACCGAGCACGCGCAAGCGTGCCCCAACCTCGGGACCTACACCCCCTCTCCACGCGCTACGCCTGGAGGTACCTAGTATGATGGCAGTGACAACCTCGACCCCTGGATCAACTAGATGAAGCTACTGTTCCAGCTACAGGACGACATCGATCCCAAGTTCGCCCGGTATGCTGCGTTCCATCTAATAGGTACTTGCTGTTGTCTGGTTTCATAGATTGTCCCGAAGGAGACCATTGGTCGAGTGGGATGCCTTCACCCACTACCTGCGGCGTGACTTCGGACCACCCATCGTCACCAACACCACCGGAGAGTTCGCGCCTCCTGCTCAGGAGGGCGGGCTGAACGACTAAATTGACGCCTTCAAGGACTATGCAACTCGCATGGACCTTGAGAGCCAGCTACACTGCATCAGCCTCTTCGTTGGTGGCTTACAGGACACTCATTGTACAGTCCTCGAGTGGCTTGAGCCAAACTCGACGCAGGAAGCCATTGACCTCGTCGCGTCTGACGATGAGCTACCACTAGTACCCAAAAAAACACATTAGTGGCGGGCAAAAAAACGTTGTTAGTGGCGGGCGCGGCTGCCGTCACTAGCGAAGGTCACGGATAATCATGGCCTTCCGGCGTGGTGGGCGGCCGCGTGCCGCCACGTAAAAATTTGAAGCGTGGCGGGCGGCGTAACTTCGCCCGCCACGCAAAAGAAAAACAACCGTGGCGGGCGCGTTACGCCGCCGCCCGCGGTGGATTTTTGCGTGGCGGGCCGGCGGTTATGTTACCGCCACGGCTTCAATTTTTTTTAAAAAATAAAATACCAATATATATATATATGTATATATATATATACATATATATATATATATATATATACATATATATACACATGTATCAATCCATACACACATATATATAAATAGACATGTACTCTAATATACATCATATATACATATATATACATCGATTCATATATATAAGTTTCACCGATCGATCGATCGATCCATTAGTTTATATCCAACATGTACTAGTTTCAATTACAACATATCCGTACAAACATTGCGAGCTATATGTTGATTTGGATGAAGATAGTCCGTAAGACCTAGCTCTTCCCATCTCCTTAGCGGCCCAAACTCTAAAGACGATTGACTCCTTTGTCCCGATTGAAGTACGGCTGTTTTTCGTGAACTACCATGTCTAGAACGAACTTGCGGATATGCGCTGCATTGTGTGCTGAACCGCATCTCGTCGGTTGCCTTTTGTATCACCCCCGTGAACGTGTTCCTTGCGTCCTTGAGCCGTCGGTAGCTGGATTTGTACCTTCGCAGAGGGCCGGAGGTACTCACGGACGAAGAATCCACACAAGTTTGATCCGTCTAGTTGTTTGAGGCACGCGCACACAATAAACCCGGTGTTATTAGTAATATCGAAGCTATAGCAAGGTAGTCGTACTAAGAAAAACTATGTTTCATTTACGCAGGGAAATTTCGCTTGATTTTGAGTCTATCTCCATTGCGCTCCTTACACTACGGGATCAACGATCCCAGCAGTTCGATCCTTCAAGTATTTCTTGTAAGGCTGTATGCGAAATGCACTATATTGTCAACGATATATGATATTCGACTCTAGTATATAATTGCATAAGGAGTTCATCGATCACTTACAATCTCAAGATTTTTCGAATTGTTGGTAGCCGAAGCGGGTTCGGTGCCTCGTAGTGAGTCAAAGATAACGGCCTCCCGCCCCGAGGAAAGATCATGAAACAGATCCAATGTCCTACCATCCCCATTCCATATTGGTAAGGCACGAGAATACATCGAGGCCCATTTTCCTTGACCTTTTTCATCAGCGATATGGCGTATTCTCGCTACCTCCAACTTCTTAGCTCTTTCATTCTTATCCCGGATCTTACGTCTTTCCTCGTCCGCTAAGTCAAGTTGACCGGTCGGGATGGTCCACTCTTAGCTTATAACCGACGACTGTCTCTCACAGATGTGCCATGGAGAGAGGTAAAGAACACCGGTGTTTAACCTCTCGGGCTGCATCGGGCACAACCTACAAGGACATGTGGTTGTGGCATAGGTACCTTTGAAAGAAAGAATCTATATACGGATGCAAGGGACATGTGCAAGTAAAATTGTGCTTACATCGTAAACAAGGTGACTTGGGCGACGTCAATGTCCTATCGGCGAAGTAGTCTCGACATGTCATCGAATGTAATCGTGAACTGGAGCTCGATGGGGTAGTGGAAGCACTCCTTAGGAAGAAGGACACGAAGCTATACAATCCACGCTTTGCGCACTCCATGTACCATGCATGGAACTTCCGAGTCTCCGGTCCTCGGCATCGATGGTGGGCCTTTGGGATCATGAACTTCCCAAACTCGAGCGAGCGGGGCATTTGTCCGTGACAAACCCCTTATAAGGTGGGGATTTTGGCTGCAAAAGCGGCGGTACAAATGTTAATTACCTAGGGTTGTGAAAAGGAGTAGCTAATAACTTATTACAACTCGTTGTTTTCAGCGGTGCATACCTTTCGGATCGAATATCTATTTCTTTGGGCCTCACGGGTAGCGGGTACTTGGGTGCTGCGACCTCCTCTTTATCGAATGTGTGCTTCTTCGGTCTTTGGAGGGCGTTTGCTAGGTCGAGCTCCTTTTACGCTTCCCCCGCTTGAGGTGTTGTCCATTGGAGGCCTTGAGTGTAGGCGGGTGTCTCGCTCCCTACTCTCACCTCGGGACTTGGCACTATGTTTTCGCCCGGTTGCTTCCTCGTATATCGGCTGCTCCTCATGTGCCGGCTCCCCGAGCTTTGAGGTGTCGGCTCTGAGTTGCCGGCGCTGAGGTGCCGGCTCTTGAGGTGTCGGCTCCTTAGGCTCCTCGGGTGCTTTGATCAGTGCCACCTCCTTAGGCTCCTCAGTGCGGCTCCTTCGTTGTCGGCTCCCGAGGCTCGTCTTGTGTCGGGTCCTTAGCGGGGGGGTTTGGAACCTTGAGGAGGGTCGTTGCCTCCGCCGTCCCCACCATCTTCATCATCATTGGAGGAGTCACCATAGGGGTCGGTGGCGTACTCGGGTCGCTTCTTTGTCTTCTTTGTTGAGCGGAAGGTGGAGTCAACGTCGACATATTGACTCAATGTCCACCTTCGCCGCCCAAAGACGTTGTAACCAGAGCAGCTCCTAGAGTGTTCACCTCGTTATGACCGGGATAGTCCGGCTCTAGTCTTCATGTTTACGGCGCCCACGAACCCAATGTTGACTTGGCACATTACGGAGGGATCTCGTGCGCTTCGTACTCTTTGCAAGATCCGGGAGGAAATACCACCCCCTTGGCCACTACCTTTTTCTTGCCCAACTTTGCGGACGGTATCAACATATTGCATGGTGTCTCTTCGGTGATATCATCCACGGGGGTCTGTCGGTCGGCGGCCAGAGTCTTCTTTGGGGTTCTTTGGGGTGGCAGCGGCATACCCGGCGTTGCGGAACATCACGCTTCGGACTTCGACCATCCGGGGTCGTTGCTCGTGAGGGCCTCTTTGATGGACTGTGTGATCATTTCTTTGCAAGGCCTCATCACGCCCTTCTGTCTCGGACCCTCCTTGTACCTCGCCTCGTGTGATGCGCGGCGGACATCGGACGCCCACGAGCCCACCGTCGCCCAACTCTTCACGGAGCTCATGCCACGGGGCCGGCCGCGATGCTCGGAGTTTCCCAAGGCCGGCGTCGGCGGATCGTGTCCCCGACGAATCTCGAGGGTCCTGTTCTTAGCCGTAGTGGCCTCTATGACCTTCTTCTCGACCTCCTTCATCCGGGCTTCGGCCTCGGCTTCTTGGGCTTGTGGGCGTAGAGGAAGTCGGGTCCTTTCATCACAGCCCTCATACGGATCCGGCTCTCTCCGGCTTCTGTCTTTTTCCTTTCTTCCGCCGCCCGCGCCGGCTTGTGTCCGGCGTACCCAACAATGCCCAAGTAGTGGGGAAGTTTGTTCCGTTTGGCTAGCTCGAGAGAACTTCTCGCTCTTCGCCTTTGCTTCGGGCGTGTTTAGCCTTTTGCGAGAACTCTTCCCATACTTCTTCCGAGATCATGTTGTACTTGGTGAAGGGTAGGCGTCCTTTCTTGTAAAAGTCTGCGTTGAGCCTATACTTCCAGTTCGGAAGCTTCTTCTGCGAGGAAGTTTACATGCTGCTCCACCTTTTCCATATCGGCGCTGGCGGATACGGAACTGTTTGAAACCTCGCCAAACACCCATAACTTGTCGGTGTTGGGGACGGCTTTCAGTCTTCGATAAGAATGGAGACCTTATCCTTCACAAAACACGACACACGAGTCTTTGTACTTCGCGATGACGGGGGAGGCGGTGGTGGCTCCCCTGCGGCCCCAACTCTTGAATGACAAGGACCTCATTGATCTTCTTACGCCTCCCACGGTCTCCCCTTCTCCGCTTCGGCTTGTCTCCCTTTGCTTTGCACGAGAAGAGGTGGCCGTGGGACGGAAGGGGGGTTGTTGCTTTCGGAGGCTGCTTGTGGAGGCGGTGGCGGGCCGTTCGGCCTGTACTTCCTTAACCCGGACGCTTCTTGCTTGGTGCCGTCCCTCGGGTTGAAATTAGGATCTTCTTCCTCCTCGGTGCGTTTCCTTCTACCCTTACACGGGCTATCACGAGGCTCGCTTGCGTACTTCGGGGAGTACGAGTCGCTGCCACTTCCGTTGCTAGAGCTAGGCGACTCCCATTCAAGCTCAGCTGTTCTTGTTCATTCGCCTTTTCAAGCTGAGGCTGTTCTTGTTCATTCGCCATTTCAAGCTACAAATATATAGTGCTTTAGTACTATAGTATATAGGAGGAGTACACAAAGCGTAATTCAAAATTGCGAAAAAGAGAGAAATAAAAAGATTGGCTCAGATATAGCCCCCTTGTGATCACATCGCTTCTAAACTGGTTGCTTTGTACAAGCCGCCCTAGTTTAGAAGCTTCCAAATATAGGGGACATTCAATCATCATAGCATTTGCCTCGGCCCCAATAATTAAGTTCATTTCATTGCATATATGCCCTTTGCCTCAAAGCACTAATGGGTTCACATCATTGCATATATGTTGAAAACAATGACCCCATGCCAAGCTTAAAAAATAGTAGTAGAGTTTAGGGCAATATCGACATATGAGAAAGTGAAATAGTGAAATAGGGACCCAACAGCCCCATGTAAGCTAAGAACTCAAGTTAATTAGGCCATCAACATTGAGATAGTGAAATAGGGACCCAATGACCAAGTCTAGCCAAGTCTAGGCAAGTTTATAACCATCAACCCATGTAAAGCTAAGAACTCAAGTTAATTAGGCCATCAACTATGGTCAAGAGCCAAGTGTAGGTACAAGCAAGTTTGGATGAGTTTAAACATGACAGTAGGGTACAAGCAAAAAAACAGTCCAAATTGGCTAATATTACAACACTAGACCAACATTTAGAGTGACATGTCCAACATATATAATGAGAAAATCATGGGCAGTTTCAACAGTCCAACATATATCCAACATATTGACAGCAATAGGTAGGACAGTTTCAACATATATCCAAAAATATGCTCAATATTGAGAAAATTAACATATGGAATAGGTAGGTATCAGCCATGAGAATAGGTGTTTAAACATGACAGTAGGGGTCATCCTCGACAAACCATGACAGTAGGACAACACTAACACAGTTTTAAACTATACCAACATGCATGTCCAAAGGCCAACATATGAGAATAGGCCAACAGCACTATATGGACATATATACAGTGACAACATAGAAGTTCATGGACAGCACTAGGTAAGGCACTAGCTAACAGTTTGACATAGAGCAAGTGATTTTATAGTTGAAGTGAATTTACTTTTCAAGTGAATATCATCAACTTGATAAACATAAAGGGCAATATCAAAGTGAATTCAGTTTGACATGAAGGGCTATATTATCAACTTGACAAACATAAAATGGTCATCAATGACATAGAGCAAGTGAATTCAAGTTAATGACGATTGCACCAACACAGAGCCAAGACAAATATGCTCGGATTATCCAATTTTGCATCACGGTCGATGGCGGATCTGATGCATAAATATGCTCGATTATCCAATTTGGCATCCTGCGTGTGGCACATACACTCAACTAATCAGATTATCCAATTTGGAATCGCAGGCGGACATTAATTGAGGCAACAATATGACGATTGAAACAAAGAATTTCATGAATCAAAAAATACGAGATAACCGGAGGAGGAGCAAGTTAACCAGCAAAGCACCACAGGGGGTAGAGGAGAAGAAGATGGAGCACCACACGGGAAGCACCACGCAAAGACCACGGATAGGGACGAGAGGGCAGCACAACCGGGCACCACGAACGCGGTGGCCGGAGTTAGGGTTCCGACGAGCACCACCACCGACGCAGCACCACCACGGAACGCGGACGGACGGGGAGGGCAGGCGGGGGCGCGAGGAAGAGGCGGGGGGACGAGGAAGGTGACGGGACGGTGGACGGGATGAGGACGGTGGCGGGACGGGGACGGTGAGGGGGAGGGCGGGGGCGGGGAAACGGGCACCACGGCGCCGCCCCAGCACACCACGGGTCGGAGGGAGGAAGGACCGGAAGGGTCGGTCGGCGTGCACCACGCAGCAGGCGGCGCGGCGCGTCGGATCGACGGAAAGTTAGGGTTCCGCCCGGAGACGGGGGCGGCGGTGACGGGGCGGGGAGGCGGGGCGGGCGGCGCGACGGGGGACGTCGGGGGGCGCGCGGGCGGGCGGGCGCGGACGGAGGCGGCGAGGCACGGGCGGGAGCGGATCGAGCACGGGGCGTACGGCGGCGGCGCCGCGAGAAAAAATTGGGCAGCCCTTCGGGTCCACGGTGAACGCGGCCGAAGGACTTAGAGAATTGAGGGGGGGGTACTATTTATAGTACATGGGTTTTGCGTGGCGGGCGAGTAAGGATGCCGCCCACGGAAAACATTAACCGCGGCAAAGTAGTAAGGGTGCCCGCCACGGTTAATGTTTTTTCGTGTGGGGGCGCTTAACGCCCCGCCCAGCGTGTAAAATTTTCGTAATCGAGACATAAAGTATGGTTATAAATGGTTATAAATTGTTATAAAATGTTATATATTGTTATAAAATATTATAAATTATTATAAAATGGTATAAATTGTTATAAATTGTTATAAAATGTTATAAAATGTTATATATTGTTATAAAATGTTATAAATTGTTATAAAATGGTTATAAATTGTTATAAATTGTTAAAAGTGGTTATAAATTGTTATAAATTATTATAAAATGTTCTAAATTGTTATAAATTGTTATAAATTGTTATAAAATGTTATAAATTTTTATAAAATGGTTAGGATGCCCTTGGCGTGTCAACTTTTTTTCATTTTTCGAACTTTTCACGCTTTGAAATTTGAAATTTGAATTTTTTACACATTCGGACGACATTTCAAGCCCTAGATGCCTAAGTTTCAAATAGTCATGAATACGGAAACTTCATAACTCATCAAGATCTATATTTCATATATAGGTAATTTTGGCGCATACGAGAAATTGTTACAAAAGTGTAGTTCAAAAAACACTAGTCTCCCTTGTAGTTTTTCGACACTCGTGTGAGATATTTGTTTTTTTGACTATTGTTTACATCGGAATAACCGCAATTACATATCATTTTGGTCTTTGGTGCATTGGTGGTCTTCTTCTCCCCATCGGGCGGGTCCATGGCATCATTTTAGTCTTGTCGGGATTGATTACGTCCTCCATTGCCTTCATCTTTTTTGGAAAATCTGTAAAGAGCTTGAACTCATCATAGTTGTTGTATGTTTCGGGACTACGGACCCCCTCGGCCCCACGATCCGGCCGCTGCTTTCCGCCACGACAATATGTCTATTTATGTTCTCGCGTTCATGTAGTAGGCTACTTGTGCGACATCGATGCAAGCACCCACCGATCATCTTTGTACGGACACTTTGAAGGTTCACGGTGGTTAGCCCAAAATCGTCCACTAGAAGCGGCCGAAGGCTTGACCCATCGGCAACGGAAAACAATTACACGTAGGTTACCGCCGTAGTCAAGTTCCCATATTTCTTCGACTTGTGCGAAGCATGTCATCTTCTCCCCTCATCACGCTGTTCCGCCCTCATATCGAACACCGCGTTACGTGATGCACTCTTCTTGTCCTTTTCTTTTGTGTGGAACCTGTACCCGTTGACATCATACCCTTGCCACGTGGTGACTGCATGGGCGGCCCCGACACAAGCTTCTTCCGCGAGTCTACGCATCATCTCACGGGGAATGTTTACGCTTTTGGAGCCACCGGAGGAAAGTGCTCTTGTGTTCCTTTCTTCCCGATCAAAATCCTTCGGACGGTTCTTGCGCTTGCTACTTGCACGACGGAGCTCTTTGAGGTGCTTTTTCACGTATCCGTCCATGATCACCAATTGATGAAGGATCTTTGTAGTGAGCGTCTAGCACTTTGTCCCTATGTATGTCGGTGCGTGCTTTTCGGCCCGCGCACCCCATCCCCGAGGTTCTTCCTTCATGTTGATGCATTTGGAAGCCCAATAGCCCTCCCATCTTTTATGTACTTCACACACCAGTTCACGGCCTCCGGCTTGTGTATGCCTCGATCATAGAGCCCCTCGGGTAAGCGCGGTTATGATTGAATCGATTGAGGGTAGACATTAGTCGCTCGGTGGTCCACATCGCTTTGTAGGTACACGGGCCCCGGTACATTCAATCGATCAACCATGTGCATCATCGGGTGTGGCATAATGTCGAAGAACAACGGTGGGAAACACATCTCTATCGGCACACATTGTTTCAGCGATGAACTCTTTCGCCGGGTAGATCCGCTTTGGCAATTACCTTACGGTTGATTTGGTTAAAGAAGTATGAAATCCTTGTGACCACCATCTTCACGTATTTTGGACGAACGGCTTTGATCACAATTGGAAGGAACACCGTCGGCATGATGTGAGCATCGTCGCGGCGTTGAAGTTCGTCATTGTGAGGTCTTTTATGGATACCGGACTCTTGATGTTGGAAGAGAAACCCGTCGGTACCTTGATACCCCGCATCAACCGACACATAGCCAACTTTCGTCGCTCGTTAGGTTGTAGGCGCACACTGGGAGTTCGACTTTACCATTCGGAAGCCGTGTAGTGTGAATTTCGGTCGGATGCCCATGTCAACAAGATCCCGACGTGACTTCACACCATCTTCGTCTTGGTCTTGATATCCATCGGGGAGACCGATCGTGCTTTTCAAGACATTTTTTTCTCAAGGTGCATCCGATCGATCGCGTGGGGTGTATGCAGTATCTTCCGGTACTTTAGATACTTGAAGAAGATTGACTTCTTCTTGAAAGGAAATTGGAGGCGCTCCTTCCTCCGGTTTATCCCTCTTTCGCTTCTTTGTCTTGGAGGTGCCGTCTTCCTTATCATCGTCTTTCTTCTTCTTCTTCTTTCCAAACTCGCACTCCAAGTCCTTCACCATGTCAAACACCTTCGGACCATAACTAGTCGTCGGTGGGGTGAGGTTTCAACTTCGCCCTTGTTGTCAAAGTACACATTCATTTTTGGATCTGCGTACCTATGCTTGCTGCAGAGGAAGGAAGCGTCGTGTTCCATGTACACGATTTTGCTTTGGATCCCTTCCGGTAAGTGGAGCAGGTTTCTTCAATGCAAGCTACACAGCGGTCTTCCCTTTAATCTGCCCGATAATGAAAAATAGGCCGGGGTAATCGGTGATGGTGACAAAGATGATGGCACGAAGAGTGAACTTCTCCCTTGCGGTGCGCATCAAACATGTTGACCCCATCATCAAACGGTACCTCCATCTCCTCCATGAACGGCTCCGGGAACACATCTATATCGTTGTCGGGCCGCCGGTCCGAAATGAGCATGGTGAGCAAAACATACCGCGCTTTTGACAAAGATGTGGAGGTAGATTGTACATGGTGAGGGCGACCCGCCCCCACGTCTTTGTCGCGTCTTTGCTTTCAGTCATCAAATGGGTTCATTCCGTCGGTACTCAATGCGAACCGAACGTTCACGGGCTCCCTCTGCAAAGTCGGGGTAGGCGGCGTCGAAGTCTTGCCAGCGCTTAGCATCCGAAGGGTGCCGTAGATTCCGTCATCCTTCACACGATCGCTAGATGCATGCCACGTCATGTGCTTAGCATCCTCGGGGTTCCCATAGAGAGCCCCCGCAGCGTCGATGACCGGAAGGTACCACATTGACAGGCGCTGGGCGTTTCCTCTGCGTGTAACCTTCCTCTTCCTCGTCTGCGTTGACATGATCTTCTTCGCGGCCGCCGGGTTTTCTTCGCCCCCTTCTTCTTCTTTCTCGCCCGTCCTGTTTCCTCATCGACGTCATCGCCCACGCGACATCCGGCATTCGCTTGTATCGACTAAGCGCCCACAAGGCGGACAACCGGGTCAAATTTCGTCTTGTCGCCCGATATAGGATACGGTGGTTGGGGCGGGCATCGAACTTCTTCACTTTCATCACCACCGGGCGGATCAACTTCTTAGCGATACGTGCTAGCAGGAACCTTGTTAGGCGATGGATACGTCGAGGCCGGGTAACTTACGAGCTCATTGAAGCTAGTGTCGGACCAGCCATGGCAAGACTTCAACATCAGTAAGTTCAGGGTAAAACTCAGCGCCGTGCAACCCTCCGGACTATCTTTGTAAAGAGGATCAACTGCTGCCTGCTTCATCTGTTTGAAGTTTTCCATCCATCTCGGGCACCCAAACAGAATGTCGTCCTCACCGAGTCGGTTGACCAAATCTTCAAAAACCCGGACATCCTCGGGCTGCGTCATAGGATTCTCGCTCGCCGTCCCCTCCACCACCACCACCGTCATCGCCGTCATCGCCGACGTCACCGCGGGTTTCGAACAAATCGATGGAATTGGACCGGTGGTGGACTTTTCGTGGTCTTGCATCGGCCGGGGGACCACTCGTAATCGGATCGACCGGTGGATCGAAGGGTGGAACTTCTTCGCCGTGAAAAGTCCAGACCAAATAGTCACTGACGAAGCCATGCATGATTAGGTGAGATCGCACGACGGTGTCAGAGAACGCTTTCAGATTCTTGCATTTTGCGCACGGACAGATGATCAGCCTCTGTTGAATTATCTCATTTGGTCGCTTCGCTCGAGCAACAAACTTCTTCACCTCATCAAAGTATTCGTCATCAACCCTCTTCATCTCATACATCCGGTGGGCTCGGTGCCTCTCCATCCCGATCGATCCTGCTCTTCCAAAAAGCTAATTAGTGCCGTTACATAGTACTCAAACCAAAAAAAAAAAGGAGAAGAAGTCCCACCATAGATCTAGATCTAGAGAAAGGCGTTTTTCTCTCTCCTCCAAAACCAAAAAAAAAAAGAGATGAAGTTGCACCGAGAGATCTAGATCTAGAGAAAGGCAGTTTTCTATCTTCTCCAAAAAAAAAAAAAAAAAGTTCCACCATAGATCTAAATCTAGAGAAAAAAGACAGTTTTTCTCTCTCCTCATGTGTCTCTAGATTTAGAGAGGGGATGAAAAAGAGGGAAAGAAAGATCAAAAAGAGGCATTAACCGACCAATTAGTGTCTTCTCCTCCACCAAATCAAAGCCAAAACACCCAAATCAAAGTTTTTTTGTCGGTTTTTGGATCAAAACCTCCCCCACAAGAGTTGGAAGAGGAAGTTCGTGGAGAAGATGAAGAGGCGGTCGTCCAGATTATATAGGCTGCGGCCTTTTTGCGTGGCGGGCGCCCTAATATGCCCGCCACGCAAAAAAGCGAGAGATGCGTGGCGGGCGCCGCAGCGCGCCCGCCACGGTTAATATCTTTTACGTGGCGGGCGCGTTGCAGGCGCCCGCCACGCAAAAAATGATCTTTTGCCACGTAAAAAAGCGGCCCCGGTCGGCGAGGGCGGATCATTTACGTGGCGGGTGCAAATTGCGCCCGCCACGGAAAAGATCCGCCCCGCCCAAAATCAATTCGTTACTAGTGTACCTGCAACTGTACCAGAGGACGTCGCCGACAACCGCAACGACAACAGTACCAACATCAACACCGACATCGACATAGCCTTGGCAGAAAGAGCGCCAGGGTGGTCGTGCCTGGCCTTTGCCATGGAGGCGATCGACGACAAGACAGCAGTCGACCTCCTCACCGGGCTACACCTAGGCGCCACGACGAACCGGGAGCTCGGCATCATCGCAAGCGCCTTTGAGCTACAGGCGACTGCACTTGAGTAGAACCTCTACAACAGCATTGTGAGGTACTTCCACCGATACTACGTCCCCGCAGCTTTTGAGCTACTCCAGGACCTCCTCCTCGACGGTGGCGTTTCCCTGCATGGCGTTGCAGTGGGCTTCCACCTTCCGGCATGTCCCTAAGAGGAGCAGGCCTTCCCGACAAGTGTCCTGCTTCTGATGGCGTTCCCGAACGTCCGACTGGACGACATCACGGTGCTCCTCTTCGATGACAACGGCGGGAGCTCCTCTGCATCGACAACGTCGGCGTCGACGCAGTGGATGCGCCGGCGCCCCAGCTCGTACCACCCGTCAACGGCCAGCAACCTCCTCTATGACCGTCTCCTTCGCCTCACTTCGTCGCCGGTCGTCTCGACTCAACACGTGTTCTGCAGGCACAACCACGCTCAGGTATATGTGTCGTACACCTACTACTTCCAGCAACCCCAGCTGCTGCGCTAGACACAGGAGTTGTCAGGCGTCCTTAATACCTCAGTCATGAGGAGCGCGTGGATGGATCGACCCTTCGTGCAGCCCCCGCTGATCTATAAGTTCAGCATCTACTTTGGCAGCCTGCACTTCGACTTCTCCTTCGACAACGAGGAAGCTACGGTCTGCAACGACTCCAACGACAAGTCTGGCTGCGCTCAGCTAAGGCCCCGGTATCATGACTTCCCCGATTGACATCGCCTTCGCACCCACCTAGTGGGTTGGCCGGCGCGTGGACGGGCCGCCTCGTCGAATGGTGGGGAGATGTCACGTGCCAGAATTGGGCCAGCCATGGGCGGACTAAAGGGCCCAACCGGCCACCGGCCGGCCCTAGAAGAAGGGGAGGATGCGCGCCGGCGGGACGGGGGCCGGCGCCGCCGCCACCGCCGCCTCTCCGTGTCCGTCTTCGCCGTCATCACGTTAGGATTAAATTAGAACTTTTTTGGTGTGCAAGGGATATTCCAACTCTATAAGGAAACCCCTTATTAGGAAATAAATAGGATTGCTCGTAAAAGGTATTCTAACTCTATAAGGAAACCTTTAGAGAGATTGCTTGGATTAGAAGTCCCACTAGGAGGGCTTTATAGGTAAGTGGTCTGTAATCTCTTACGGTAACAAGCAAATAAAGATTAGTTCGGGTTTTCAGCTCTCACTGCTGCCGCCCCCTTCCCCTTGCACCCAGCGCTGCCGCCACCCGCCATCGTCCACCGCCGCTCGCCACCGCAGCCACGCCGCTGCAGACGCCCGCACCACCAGCGCTGCCGCCGTGGGCGCCGCCACCGCCTCCCTCCCTCGCCGTGCCGCCCGGCGGCCCAAGTCACCGTCGGAATCCGTCCGGTTTGTGACACTTCGATTAGTTCTCCTAATACAGTATATGATAGATGTATCCAAGCAATAAATGTGGTATAGATGCTATTTAATTTAAACCTCACACGTAAATATCAACTTGAAGAGAAGCACACAACTTCGAACTTACAATCACATGGTCATTTTTTTAAGGAAACAGAGGGGGTAGGATCCCCTACTGTGCTTTTATTAAATATGTAAAGGGTAAAAAATATTTACAAGCAGAAGCTCATGATACAAAAAAGGTCAAACAGAAACACAAGCAGAAGCTCATGATACAAAAATATTTACAAACACACACCAAAGGCAAAACACAATCATCACCTTATAAAGTGCCACATTAATATTCTACCATGTAACGACAAATGGCAGACGCAACACAAGGGAAGAATATGATTTGCACGAGCAGAATGGTAAGCATAACGGCGACAGGCTTGCTCCAGGCTCTCTGAATATCGGCGAGGACGGATGCCTTGCAAGAGTCGCACTCGAAGCATAGTGTTTCCTCGTAGTTGCTCCACCTGCCGCAGTCGCCGGTGTTGTTAGTTGGCGCGCCTTCTGTTGGTATCCACATCGTCTGATTCACGTACGTGAATGCGCACGATGATGGTGGCTTGCAGCATCCAGACTGCAGCATAATCCATGTATTTATATATGCAGCAATCATAAGATGATGTAAGACTGCAGCTTACTGTTTTTTTGGGGGGTTCAGAAAAAAGGACATGGAGAGAAGTGATGAGATAGACGAAACATGCAATTACTCACCTGGATAGGCGAGAGGCCCTGCTCCGAGAAAACAAGGCTTGTGTTTGGGACGCGTACCATCGGGCTCATACCATCGCAGGGATGCCTGTGCTGCAGGCACTTGCGAATTGTGGCCCAGTACCGGGCATCAGCCATGCGACGCCTGAGCGAACCGCCGTAGTCACTGAGGTTGTACTCGGGGACCCAATACAAGACCTCGGTGGGCTCGACGTCGGGGAGGTCGGTGATGTCAAATTTTGTCGCCTCTGGGTAGTCTGTTATGTTAATGTTGATGGACACCAAAGCGGCGATGATTAAGCAGAGGAAGACGAGGAGGCCCAAGCACTTGACGCACAACTGGAACCATACTGCTACAAGCAACCCGGCCCCGTTGCGGTAGCAGCAGCAGGCTACGGTCAAGATGGAGGCGACCATGAAGACGATACCCATGGAGATAAAGGACGACTGAAGGAAGGGGATGCAAGCGGTGGAGTCGCCTCGCTTGGCTAGTTTGGAGCCCGCGACGAGGCACCCGATAGAGAAGGCCAAAGACCACGAAATGATGCCCCAAAACAGTTTCGCAAACTCCTCCGACTGCCTCGCTCTCCTCGACATCGGTCTCTTTGTTACTTGCTTGATTGAAGAAGGCTGGTGCTTTCTCCCTCAACTTTCAGAACTAACAACTATTCTACGGTCACAGAGGCAACACGTAGGACTGAGCGAGAGTCGTCCCTCTCCCCCCTCCTATATATACTGTAAATTGACGAGGAAAAAGCATGCCGGTCTACCTGCGAGTGACCCATTCAAATTTGAGAAGTTATTGCTAAAATAGATCCTTGGAATTCTTTTTATCCAAACGATTAGTCAAATAAATCTGTTATCCATCTCACTGATCCGCGGGCCAAAGGCAGCAGCAACTCCAATCCCGGTGCCAGGCCCCAGCCGCCCGGCCATAAAGGGGAATCCCGCACCGGCCGCCCAGGGATCCCGCGCGCCCGCCCCCCAGACCTCCACGCTCCAGTCTCCACCTCCGGCGCCAGGTCTGGGCGACGCGCTACGCCAGGCACTACTACATATTCGTACATCACTGACACCGGCATCACTGTCGGAATCTAGTCCACCGGCAGTGATGAACCGTTCAGGCACGAGAAATTTAGAAAACCTATGAACTCGACCAATACTGGTAGTGAAGATTTACATCCCTACTGGGTTGAATCCTTCCCCCGGCAGTGATCTTGATGGGCACAAATCAGTGTCGGGTTTGAAATAAGAACCGATAGCGATTTGAAGACCAAGGAACAGTAAAACAAACAATAGAAAAAGAAGATTGACACGCATCAGATTAACAAATGATTGGTTCACTAGAACATAGTAGATAATATTTACAAACACATAAAAATATTAGATAACTAATAAAAATACAAAGAAAGCAGCTTAGACCACCACCGCCTTCCTGGCCACCTAGTCCGCGTTCTCGCCGGCCGCCATGAGCGGGCCATGTTAGGTGCCGACCTGATCGGCGCGGATGCATGCGCCGACCAGGCGCGGCCCATTATTCCTTCCGGGGCTTTCATACGGCCCACCAGTAGGTAAATAGATTACATCACCGTAAATCTAATGCTATTTTCAAGTTTAAAAAAAATCATATCTCCTAAAATAAATACTCGAATGAAAATCTGATTTTCACCATCGTGTTCCATACAATAAATCCTTCAAAACAAGACCCCACATGAATATATTTTAATAAAAAGATTAATGGACATTTATACACTAAGAAAAATAACCCAAGAACATCCCTAGATACACTCTAGAACATCACATGACTTATTATATGATCACTACTAGTAGCTAATGGAACTTTGTTGTGGCAAGATGAATGCTTGTGTGGTTTTGGCACTGATTCCTTTCTTTACGCATCTATAATGATCAATTTGACTGTGTGAACATCTAGCTTATTATCTTTTTGTTTTGTTATATTTTAAAAATTGAGATGCTGATTTCATAAGACTAATAACAGAACTTGTTTGTTTACTTGTGACACTCTTTTGCGGTTGATAGTGCACTTTTATGGTTCTTGGAACTTTCTTTGTCAAAGTGACTGCTCATGTGGTTTTGGAACTGATTTCTTTGTATACATATCTGTAGTGATTACTTTTCGTTGTGTGAACGCTTGTGTTGTCAATGCATTCTGCGCGTGGCCGATGCCCTGGATAGAGTGGCCGATGCCAGCGGCCAATATGATGACGAAGGCGAGGGCAGAGGAGAAGGAAGCAATCTCGTCGTCGGCGCAGCTAATAATGCTGTAAGAAAACAATTGGATGCTTCAGTTTAGTATATCAATAGCTTCACTTATAGTTTAATAGTGATAGAATCAGGAGAACCAAACTTTTTTTTGTGAATGGTAGTTCTAGCGAGTAGTTTTGACCAGTTTTGGCGTAGTTCACTTGCCTTCACGCTGTGCTTTAGAGGCGAAATCTCCCTTGAAAAAACTCTCTGGCATTCCAGCAATGGCTGCACTCCATTGAACAAACACTTTCGAATGGCACTACTACTCGAAAAATCTGAATGCCTGGCTTCTTCTGCAAGGCTATTTCAAAACACACAATCATAGGAGTAGAGCTGCATATTTCTCCTTTTTAAGATGTGAGTGTCAAATAGCGGCGGCGTCAACGTCAGCAGTGGCATAGGGAGTGGACGAACACCGAATAGTAAATACACAGGCCAGGTAGTGTAACGATACAAATGGCCCGTTCTGAACAATTCATGTCCCTGGCCAGCATGGGCCGTGCATTCTTAACTAGGAGGCCGCTTACGAATCAGATGACCTTAGCGGTCCGATCAAATCGGACGACCACGGTTCGTTGACATCACAAAAATATCGGCGCCGCCACCGGATTCTACCACAGAAACCTAGTATAGTACTACTTTACTTTAGCTGTGGTGAAACGCGCAGCACTTTCCCCAAATAGATAGATCCAGTATGAAGAAACTTAGGTTCGCCGGTAATAGTGAGTCATCTAGCTAGATCCATCAAAACCAGCTTCAAACCCTGCCTGCTAGCTCCAGTCTTATCAACAACCTCCCAGACGCCATTCTTGGCACCATCATCTCCCTCCTACCAACCGACAGCGGTGCTAGAACGCAATTGTTATCCACCCGGTGGCACCCCCTATATGGCAGAAATCTCCGTTCAAACTCTACGACGCCGACATCAAGGGCACACACAACCCTATGTGTGGCGCTGTACTGATCGTATCACGGATCATCTCCAATCATTTGGGTCCTGTCTGCTAGTTGTCCCTTGGTTTACAGGTCTGGCTTCGATACCCTAAATTTGGTAGTTGTGAGCCTCTTGGGCTTTGGAACGCATTCACAAATCTGGTGTCGGAGCCCCCGCTGGCCCAATTTCCGTTATCCTCCTCCCTTCGCGCTCTCACTGTCGCGGATGATGGACTGCTACACCATGGGTTGCCAAGTTTCCCGGTGCTGATTTAGATAGTTTACATGTCACTAGTATAAAAGAACATACGATCATGCGCATGGCAATCAGGGACACAATGCTCCACATGCTTCTCTCCAAATACCCTATACTAGAGAGTTTGGTACTATGCAGAAATGTCATACTTTCTTGCATCCACATAACTTGTTGTACACTTAGGTCCACTATGTAAAAGAAGGGCTTTACAGACACACGTTGAAGGCATTTACAGACACGCCTTCGCGCGTCGCCGTATTAGGGTCTCTAAATGTCAGATTTTACAGACATACAAGTTAATATGCACCTGCGACCGATTTTATCACAAATAGTTTTCGGCGAGTCTGAAATTTTCCGTCTGCAGTAACATCTTGTTACTCAAGCCCGTGCCAACGTATGTGTAGAAGCCTCTCGCGCGACTGTACTCAGCAGTACCAATAGACGTGCTTTGCTAAGGAGCGACTGTATTTTTTGGAAATATTATAGACGAGCGGCATCAGTAAGCGACTGTACCCCTTCCAAAGCTAGTGATCCATGGTGCCAGTATGCGAATGTAACGATTTCAAATGTACAAACCCTTGTGAAAAAGGGCGTCCGAACTGCTCACGCACATGTCAAACGCGCATGTGTATCGCGTGCCTTTAGACATTTACAACCACCCAAAACAGTATAAGCGTTTGTAAATCTTTACTAAAATACAGACCAATGTGAAACGTCAACAATTCGCGTGTCTGTGGATCCTACTATGTTACTAACGTGGGTTTGTAACTCAATACTATTCACAGACGCTATGTTTTAGACGAGCGCCTGCGAAACTTGTTTCATTTAGAGACGTCTGTTCGCCATACGCCTATGCCTATTTCGTGTTTACAGACGCTTAGCTCACGACTACAGACCCCTATTACGACTGGTCGACTGTAACACTTTGTTCGCAATGGGGCTTTTGTTACAGCCGCTTCTTTCCGGGATGCGACAAAAATTCGCAACGGAACTACAGACGTGGTCACAGTTGAGGAGTCTGTGATTCTTACTCTTCACAGGCGCTTGTTGTGTGCTAATCATCTGTAGAAGTTGTCTCACTTACATACGCTTGTTTGTGCAAAACTACTGTTATCATTTGCCATTTTCAGACGCTTACCACGAGTAGCCGACTTTAACTCTTTTTGCGGTATTTACGGATGCCTGGTCAATAACAAATGTGTGTGGAGTGTACAGATTTTACAGACCTGTTTTCGGACAAGCGACAGAAATTAATACAAACCTACAGGCGCACGTTGATAGCGGTTGCCTGTAAATGTATTGATATTACAAACTGATTCGGGCACATGACAACAATTATTACGGAACTATAGACGCGCATTACAGTGTCCGTCTGTGCTTGTTTAAATATTATAGAGAGGCGCCTGTATTAATGAAAACGTTGCAGACCCTCGTACAGCTTAGAACCGTCTGCAGACCCACAACAAAGGAAACAGAAGCAACTCACAGTTTACGAAATGAAATACTCGCCTTCAGGGCTGATGTTTTGTTGCATAAGAAATTTGGCGATCCTCTCTCTAACATCCTCCAAATAGATCGGCTCTGTGCATAAGTCGAAATCCTAATAACACAAAAAAAAGCTAGGCATAAGTGTTTGTTGTACATTTGGTCTTTATTGCCAAACAAAGGCAGGCACATGATGGAGCTGCACTCCGAGTTACCTCGGGACGATCCAAATTAACTTGTTTCATCGCAGCCATCATATGGTACGCCATATAGAACCCACATGTTTTCGCATCAGTTTGCGACAGGCACTGCAATGGAAACATATACAACTGCACAACTCCAAGTGAAGCACTACTTACTTTCGTATATATGTGGTGAACCGTAAACTTTTGCTTCCCTGCACACATGGGGGAGGGGTAAATTCACTTAGTAACCCTACACATGAGGAAAATGTCACATTCTTTTTTATTTTTAGTAAGATAAATAAGAAAAAAAAATGCATGGGTCAGTTGAAGGTTAAGAAACACTCACTGCTCTATTGCCTTTTTCAATGGGCCAGTACTTGACTTTAAGCCGGGAATATGTGATGCCCTTGACGTCATGCCCACCGTTCAATGCTTCATAGGTCAATAGCTCAGGATCAAGAAAGCTAACAGACAAAGACATGTCCCCAGCTTGTCTGTGCAGGCATCTAGGAATAGAGAAGCATGGAAAGCAAATTTAGCAAGCAAATAGATGAAGAGGCATCCTGAATGAGTCTAGAATAGAAGAAATTGTACTCATAGTGTCATGCAGTGGAGGATGGCCACATCCGGTGTCATGAGGTCAAACAAGTCGTCAAGACCCACGTTGATCATAGCCTCTTTGTCCGTGTCATGCCAAAAGGCCTCTTTCCCGGCGATGTAGTAAATACCACCGATCGCCTATTTGCAGCTGCTTGCATCTACCACTCATGAAGACTAGCACATGAAGGCCCTTCCTTAACACTACACCACAACCCTTAATCAACGACTTTTCGGTCCGTTGCTATATGGGGATACAGCGACTTTCAGTTCGTGGCTAAAACTTATAGCAACGGACCTCTGCAGATGCTAATGAAGCCGTGGTTAAATATATACAGCCACGGACCCTCTTTTAGCCACGGACCGTAGGATGGTAAAACTTTAACAACGGACAATCAGTTAGAGCTTTTAGCAACGGATGGTCCATCGCAATATTAACTTTTAGCAACCGACAGTCCATCGAGCTCATTTGTAAATAGATAAAAAAAAATATAAATAAAAGCTAGTCTCATGTTATAGCTAATGATCAAACATTCGCCATATATTAATTCACATACACTGAAGTCATGACATTCAAAGTGATCACATTACATTGATTGTATCAAACAAGTACATTATACATGTAATGTCACTTGACATCCTTGTTTTATGGATCGAATGATCAAAAAAGAAAGGCTAATCCTAGTTGCTAATCTAAAGTTTAGCATAACACATGTCCATGAAAACCAACAAGCTGGTGGCAGCGTACAAAAGTTCCTGAAAAAAATGACAGAATCAGTTCTCTAATGAAGTACAAATTCCAAAGTACAGTTTATAAGGGAGTGAGAGAAGACACAGTTTCACCATTCAAGAATTCACTACTTGAGTTTATTGTTTCTCAGACTTTGATGACATGATATTAGCAGACAACAAAGATAATGATTCAACAAGGCAAGCTGTGAAGTTATTTAAAATCGGAGCTAGCATTCTTGGCTGAGTGAATTACCTAAAACCAATGTCTCTTGCTGTCACAGATTGTATCAGGTACTGAAATGAGACAAACTCTGAAACAATACTACTCAAGTACTAAGATAATGAGGTATATGCTAATTTATTCACAGCAGCAGCAGGATAGAAAATCCTAAGGCAATGTATTTACTGTAAAGAATAAACATAATATCCAATCAATGGCACTAACAAGCTTAATGCAGCTGTAAAGAATAAACTTAAGATCCAATAAATGTTGATACAGTGTACCAATAATTGGAAGAATTATTGTTAGTCCAGAACTACTAATCAAATTTCAGCATATTGGGCCCAGCAGAATTATGTTGAACTTTTGGTTGCAGCACATAGATCATATAACTTAAACTAAGAGGACAAGTGCACACTGTCATACCCTTTGAGGAGTTTATCTTGGACATCCAGAACATGACATCAGATTAGGTAGGTTCTGTGGTGTCAAACATAGCTGCTGATAGAGAGCAACAAACCTGTGAGTTTATCAACCACTAGTTCTATGCATGATCTATATAGATACCAATAGTAGTACAAGCCCTTAGTGGGAAAATTTTCAAGAATTTTATTAGATATACCAAATCATACGGTAGCCATTTATCTAATGCACAGTAAAGCACAAATACATCCACAAAAATTAGTACAATACAGCTCACCTACAAATTGCATTGCATATCATTCAAGTGTTTGATCTTCAGCTATTCTATACTTCTACCAAAGCCGATGACACACAACAACCTAACTGTCAAGGGGTAAAAACTAAAAAAATAATTGCATCACATATCAGCTGAAATTGACACAGTTGTAATCTAACAAGACTCGGAACCACAAAAGTAAGAATGAGTGAGATACCGTCCTAAATAAACTAACAGCTTTGTACTCTACTCTGTCAAAAAAATCATTGCTCAAACACCTGTTAAAAAAATACAACCTTTCAATTAGCAAGTTCCTACAATCCTATCATGTCAACGCATAGAACTAAAGATAAGATAAGAGCAATAACCTACACAACCAAATCCTACTGGCAGTACATAGTTATCTCCTAAAACAGCAAGCACAGGAAGTGATGAAATACCTGATAGTATGTGCTGGTTCATTGGTAGCCATTTACGACATGGATATATATCCAGTACTACTGGCCAAATGATAGCATAATAATTTTGCCATTTATTTTCTGATATCTAAATGTTAGGAACATTATCAAGCTTTGATAATACCTTTGATAGCTTGTATTCCCTGCAATCCGAGTACCAAACCAGGTTAGTTCAATAGCTTGTATAACCAGGTTAGTACACTTGTTTTCTGGAACTCTTGCAGGGTGTAAGCATTAACGTTATACTGAAGAAGTGAAGATTGCATGGCTAGTATACATATTAATAAATTCAGAAAGAACACTTATCTACCTTTGATAGTACGTGAAGTTCCTCCCACTTGTCTGTGAATAATTTATAGATATGTACTTCATGGTTGTTTGGGCAAAAGGCAATCACTGGACGAGAAGAAATGTTTCCCAGTCGATCAAATGTATCATCAAACTCCCAGGCATTTTTCAAATACAAGATAACAACAATAAAAAAAATAGAATATCATGTATGTTTAGCACAATCAGAAAGCTAGTGGTGCGTTGTTCTTAAATTGCACTTGGCCTTTTATCATTGAAAGCAGACAACATCATCTATTTTGGGGTATATTTCCTAAAAATAATTGAAATGACAGCCTCCTAGACACCATAAGCAACTCTATAGTAGCAGAATGCCATGATTTAATCACCTATGTGAAAGTAAATACATAATGCAATCATGAATCCCATAATTAGCCTGCTAGCTGTAGATTCCACAACCTATCAGTACATAACTGAGCTAAAGCCTGTCACATTTGAAGCAGACAATACCTATTGGAGCCATACGTGACCTATTGCAAACTGCTATAAATACTGACAGAACAAATGATTTACTGGCTGCACAAACAGACAGACGAGATACAAAATACTACTAATATAGTCTAGAAAAATAAATTAATACCAGGAATTGAAATGTGACTTCATCTTAGCTACCCGCAATAGCAGAGACTCTGCATAGCTGTATGAACATAAATGCAGATCCTGAATGGACCAAAACAAGGAGATCAATTTTCCAAATCGCAAGAGATCTCAACCATAAGCCATGACCTAAGGGGGAAGCAGTCAGAGCGTACCTCACTGGTAGCACCGGCAGTTGCACAGGTGGTCTTCTAGCTCGGCTCTCCTTCCCCTATTCCAGTCCGGTCGTCGCAGAACCGGAGGACCGGTGAATCGGTCGTGGGTTCCTCCAGATATCAGCGGGCCGGGCATTGGCTGTTGGCGGCGGGGGCGGCGACCGGACGGGCGGAAGCGGCGGCGAGCCGCGGCGGCGGCAGGGCAGGGACGGGCCGGCGCGACGGCGGCGTGTGCAGCGTGGAGCAGGGGCGGGGCCTCGGGCGGCGGCGGCGCGGCGGAGGCGGAGGCGGCGCCGCGGCGTGTCGCGGAACCGGAGGAGCAGGTGGCGGCGGCGTGTGCCAAAATGGCTGGATGCAGCTGTGGGGTGGGTCACGTGGGGTGTCTTAGGGTTTGTTTTTGGGCCAACATAACTACAGGAACGGCCCATGAATGCAAATTTTATTTAGCAACGGAGGATCCGACTTTATTATTCATGTATAGCAACGGACCATTCAACGCAAAAGTGAAAAAGTTTTAGCAACGCACCATCCATCGCCGTATTTGGGTTTAGCAACGGACAATCCGAGACAAACATTTAGCAACCCACCATCCAACGTTAATTAAAAGTTTCAGCAACTGCAGTCAGTTGCTGATTAAGTGTTGTGGTGTAGTGTAAGAAGCTCTTCAGGTGATAGCATTGGAGACACTAGCTGGTACTTAGGGTTGGGCTATGCGAACTGAAGGGCATTCAAATCCATTCTAGTGAAATAGGGTGAGCCACTTTCCGCATTCTCACCACCTATAGGGCTAGGGGTGTTGGCAGGCGGTGAACAATGTCCACGTTGTGGCAACGATGCCATCTCAACTTTTAGCTCATGTATTGCAGCTGCCAGCTCTGCTCTAAGTGCTTTGATCGCAGACTTCCTCTTTCTGCACATGTCGGAGCACTTTTTGAAGTATGCCCCATAACCTCCTATCCCCAGGCAGTGCTCATGCTTGTTCTTCTCCCTAAGCTTCTTGCATCTCTTACACATTGCAATGCCTTTTCACTTCACTTCTCTATAACAAAAGCTGCCCAATCGTCTTTGGAGATGTATGGGTGTTTCACTGTGGCATCCAACCCTCCTTGGCGTAATTCCACACTAGATCGCGCATGTGGGTCTTAAAACTTTTGCCTACAACCTACCACAGCTTCTTTTATGCTATATTCCTCAAGTTGTCTAGAAACTCCAAATGAACTCCGGACACAATCATCAAATAATTATTTCTTTATGCAGTCAGTTAAGGAAGAGACTGAAGCTATGAGCAAATTGATCCTTTGTCTAGGAGACGAGAACCTTCCTCCTCAAGAGGTGGAAAATTCTACCACCCAACTGCTTTCCAAAGTAATGGGAATTCAACATCCATACCTGTCCTCTCAAGGAGGTCGGGGTCGATCTCAGGGGTGTGTAGGGACACACGGTCCCTGAGGTGGAGATATGCTTGCATCGGTTTCCCTGGATGTTGAGGTATTGCACGTCAGCGGCGTAAAGCATTGGGGGGCCTTGAGCTTGCTCTCCCCTAGCTGGTGCCTCTTCTTCATGACCGCGGCGGCGTTCTCTTGCGGGTCGATGGGCATGGAGCTCGAGCTTGTATGTCGAGAACTACGGCTTGATGAACGCCTCAAACTAGCAAGCACCTTCCCGAACTTGTCCATGGCACCTACAAAAAATGACTTCCCCAAGACCTAGGGTGTGCAAGGGTTAGGTGAAAATATGCACTTCCACACCCGTGATCTTGCTTGGCACACTATTCTTGTGGAGAATTTTGAGTGCTGAACAAATTGGATAGAATGTGAGAGTGAGAGAGAGTGGAAATGAGAGGGGTGAGCACTCACACTGGTGCCCCTTCCATTTATAGCCGAGCAACCGATGTGGTGGAGTCGGTCACAATGGCTAGTAGCGGTTGGCGAAGGTGGGGCCCGCTGCCGCCTTTGCTTGCTGGTCTTGCACGCCGCTTGCCAGCGTGGGCCAAGCCCCGAAGCTGCAGCCGTTGGGCTTTGGCGGGCGTGGCCAACAAATGACGATAAGTTCGTGGTCGTTGGTTCCTCGCGTGGTTTTGGCCGTTTTCACACTTTTTGATTCTCTCCAAAAATTTTCAAAAAAATGCTCTTCTTTTTTTGATATATCTATACTTGAAAATTATTTTCTAATACATAAATTTTTTTAGAAATTATTTTTATTAATTTTTATAAAAGTATTCATTTTATTTATAAAATTTTTATTTTAAATTTTCAAAATTTATTTATATAAATTTTCATTGTTTATAAATTTATTACATAAATTTATTTGACAGATCCATTTTTGCGACAAGCATATCTCGCCTCCTTAACAAAAGTATGCATGCCTTTTTATGTTTTGGTTGGGGTTACGTCCTCTCCTAGCTTTGATTGATCAAGCATTTTATCGATCGGCTGTGGCTTGATCATTGTTTATAGAATATATAAATCATAAAATATATTTTGTAAGTTTTTTTTTTTTTGCAAATCCAACTTTTACTGTTAGCAAGGTTAGATTGTTTATAGTCGATCGCCTAACTCTCCCCAAGCTTGGCGGGCGACAAGACTGCTACGGGGGTTTTGTAGTCGATTCCTAAAGACGCCACACCGGCTTGGTGTTGATCTTGTGTTCTACGTGGGCTCTTCTTCTTGTACCCATTGAATGGGCACTAAACCGCCTTACCCTAGACATGGAAAGATGACAAAGCCTTTCCCATGTAGATATCGACACTGGGTGTTTTGAGGAATGGCCTCCACAGAAGGAGAGACACATCCTCTTCATGGCCCATGTCGGGAACAACGAAGTCCGCGGGGATATATTCATCTTTGATTTTGATCAGCACGTCCTCGAGTATGCCCTCGGGCCACCGAGTAGTTTGATCTGCCATTTGGAGGACAAAGCTGGCCGGAGTAAGCGTGCCTCCATGGATTTTATCAAAGGTGACCTTGGACATCACGTTAATGGTGGCCTCGAGATCGAAGAATGCGTTGTTAAACATATGGGGGCCAATAGTGCAGGTGAGAGTTGGTTGTCCTGGGTCTCCCTTTTTGGCGATAAACGTCGAATGCACTGGGACATGTTCTATGGCTAGAGTCTGGCCGAACCTCAGAGCTATCATGTTAACTGACTCATGCGGGGTCTCAGGTTGCCTTGGGATCCTGCCTGTGGCGTTAACTAGAACTTGTGCAGCAATCTGAGCCAGCAGTGTTTCTATCATCTTATTGAAGCTGAGCTAGTTCTTCACAGCAGAGGACAAACTCTCCAGCTTGTTATTCACATTCTCCAGGATCTAATCATTCTGGCTCATCTTTTCGGTGAGGTTTTCGTTGATTTTGTCCTGGCCCACTACCAGGTCCTTGATTGAAGGCTGACCTGAGCCATAATTGGGGTTATATCTCGAGTTACCTTGGAACAGTGGCCAGGATTGGTTATTGTGCCAGCCACTATTTCCCTTTATGCTATTGGTGATATTCCCTGAGTGGCCAACTTCACCACAAATCTCCCACGTCTTGTGTGAGTCTATGGCGTGGACTGGTCGCCTCATAGCATCCTTTTATGCGACACGTTCTTCCAGTCTCTTCAGCGAGGGATCCATTTTTGCGACAAGCATATATGCCTCCTTAACAGTATGCATGCCTTTTTGTGTTTTGGTTTTTCTGTCCTCTCCTAGCTTTGATTGATCACCATTTTATCGATCAGCGCTGCGGCTTGATCGATGGTGAGTGAAAAGAATGCTCCTCCAGTGGCAGCATCTAGCTGCCCCTTCGACATGGCCGTGAGACCATTGTAGATGTTTCGGAGCACCAGTCAACTCTCCATCCCGTGGTGCGGGCATGCTGAAATATATGCCTGCAACCTCTCCCATGCCTCCAGAATGGGCTCATTGATGTTTTGCTGAAAGTTGCTATTCTCCCCCGCAAGGCATTGGTTTTGCCCATGGAGAAGAACTTAGCGAGGAACATCGTGGAGCACTTGGTCCACATATCAACTGCTTTCTTGTCCTTATAGAACCACTTTTTTGCCTTCCCCACTAGGGAGAATGGAAACAGATGGAGCCTGATCACGTCTGGCGCGACATCCTTGATAACAATTGTCACATAGCTCAAGAAAGTGATGGAGATGAGCATTTGCGTCCTCACTAGGCACTCCACAAAATGGACTGGCCTGCACCATGGTGATTAGCCCGGTCGTGGGGTAGTTCGTGAGGGTGACAACATAATTGAGTCTTCTATAATCCTCCCACCCCCCCCGCATATAGTGAATGTTAGGGCGTGGTCGCGACGAGGCTAGTTTATCTCAAAGTATAAATCCTCCTTAGTTGATGTTCCTTATGTCATATGATATTGATTTGGTTGTGCTATGGATGAAGATATTTGACTTTCTATGCTTAGACTTAATGATTTGTAATTACTTAGATGTCTTGTACTCAAGAATAGTTATGATTGTATTTTCTACATTAGATGAGCCTCTATATCTCGCTATCTCGGGAATACCACTATTATAGTTATTTGAGTTTATCTTTATCATTGTTATTATTATAAGATTGGGTTATGTTAGATCTTAGTTATATTCACTGCTTTGTTCCTTTGGGTTCCATATTAAAACCGGGAGTTCATCTTTTGGTGAAGTGCTACAACGATATTTCTATCTATGCGCTTGCGGATATCCTACCTTTTTGTGAGCAGTTTAAAAATACCAACAAGCATTTCCGGCGCCGTTGCTTGGGAACGGTAGTTTTCTTTGGATAGTAACGAAAGAGTCTAGTCGAGTCTAGTTTTATATTTTTATCTTTTACTTTTATTTATTTACCTTTTAGTTCTTCTTTGTTTTTACTTTTTACTTACCAAGAATTTTTTATCAATGTGCTGCACCCATAAGCATTAGCTTTGGCCTAGTAGAATCTTTTAAAGTCTATCTTAATATTAGGCTATGCGCTATGCCCATGGTTAGATCATTATTTTATGCGGCCTATGGAAAAACTTTTTTTTTCCTTTTCTATTAGAAAAGCAAGGTTTATCCCTGACTTTATTATTTGGTGGTGCCCTCCTGTTACTGTAGGCACAAAAATTCTATTCCTTGCACCGCGCACACACCGACAAGCCGGAATAGCCGGCTTTACCTGCCCGGGCGTCTTGAATCGAAGGCGTGCGATCAATTTGACCTGTTAATTGACAAGGAGGTAAATGTGAGATGGAGGCGTGCACCTGGTGAGACCAAGACAGTTCTGCATGTATGGCTCTAAGGCCAGATGTAAAGACATATAGCTATGAGAGCTATCTGTCGATGATTAATGAATGCATTCGGTAAACATGCATGAAGATATGATATGCAAACAGCTACCGAATGATCATAAAAGACATGTTTGAGCAAGTAAAATCGATCATCATGATGTGCTAATATAAAGCTCTATTGTGTAGATCGAATTAATTGACAACATGATAAATGAAAGAATATAAATCATGAACATCGTAATAGATATCCATGACACGTGAAGAAGGAGCTACCCTACGTAAAAATTATCACGAACCCCGAACGAAGAAGGAACTACCGTGCGTATAAGCGTATACGAACCTGCTATGAAGAAGGAACTACCGTACGTATAAACGTATACGAACCTGCTACAAAGAAGGAACTACCGTACGTATAAACGTATACGAACCTGCTACAAAGAAGGGACTACCGTATGTATAAACGTATACGAACCCGCGACGAAGAAGGAGCTTCCCTACGTAAAGACGTATACGAACCCTCAACACGTGATGACTTAAAAGCATAACCGTGTTCGGCAAGCTTGCCGAATCGGGGTCCATGAAGAAGGAACTACCCTGTGTAAAAACCTATTAGATTAAACCGATCTCTAATCCACCGGATGATTAGCTCTAGATTAACCCAAAGATCTGTATCTACCGGATGACGCAGTCCTGTCAAGATCTAAACACATACGAACCCACAACATGTAACAACTTAGATTGATCTAGCTCGGCTACTATGAAGCAGACAAATCTAGTAGCATGGCGGGATGAACAATTAAAGCACTAACAGCAACTAGATCTATGATAAGCAACTAGATCTATGATAAGATAAAGCCGAGACGTCTCAATCTAAATTGGGCAAAAAAGTGTGTGCAAACATAATTAAATAAATAAATTGTAAGCACTGCGGACACGTGGTAACTTAATGAATTCATTAGATCTTGCCGAAATCTAATGAAGCTCTAAGCTAGATCTTAGCCCACCGGATGGCTCATGATCGACAAAGAACCCTCTTGCCCACGATAGCTTAAATCCGCTGACGATACTAAGCGTGAACAAGACTTCTTGCAATAATCTAAATCCGCTGGCGATACTAGACATGGTGCAAGGTTGCGGTACTTACAGAGGTCGGCGGGGTCGATGAATCCTCTTTGCGGTAGATCGGCGACACGGACTGGACTCGAAGGGTGGCGAGCCAAGGCACGCGAGGCGGGTTGTTTGTATTGAATTGGGTATATGGTTTACGATTCTTGCCGGGGTCTCATATTTATACCCTGGGCTTATTGAGTCCTAGCTAATTAGGAATAATAATAACTAATAAAATATTTAGCTAAGATACATTGTCCTCCAAGTCTTCTCGGAGTCGTGGGAATTGCACGTGATGTGGGCCCTCGTCCTCGGATATTCCTCTTGATGCTCCACGCTTGCCGAACCATCTCACGCTCGGCTCCTTCTCGGACTCGGGCTCCTCGGCCGAATAACGGCGGCTTCCCGAATGCTCTGATATTGTAGCTGTCCTTCTGCTAGCCGAATGATTCCTTACCAAATGATCACGCGCCGGCCTATCAGTCATCCAGGCTCTACAAAATTTTGGTGTTAACATATGCCCCCTCAATTTTAGAGTAAAAGAGGCCCTTTTTTGCTCTGAAATTGACCACGATTTGCTAAAACTTCGGGCCAAGCCTTTTAATCTGGGCTAAAATTACCAAGGCCCATCTTCTGGAAATTTCCTGAGACACGGTTTCAACCCTTCAGTTTCTTCTTGGGACTTGTGCCACCGGAGTCTCCACCAATGTAAATCGGCAAGCCAAACCGCTTCCGCTTCTCAAGATAAGCACCGAACAGCCCTTTTAGGTTTTCTTACGTATAAATACAGGTGAACCCTCTTAGCCGGAAACATCCATCCAGATCTCCTTTTATCCTTCAACTTTTCCTCCTCCTCTGCCAAGATCTAAGTCAGATGGCAAGCCCAAGCAACAAGCGTCCGGCTGATTCGGCAGATCTGCGCCCTCCGAAGAGGCCTGCAACAAGGTAAATACGTCTTCACATACTTCAATCCAATCTCATTCAGCACTTATTAATCCTGAATTCTCTTCTTGAAATCCCCAGCGACGAGGAGAACGCGCCCAACTTTGTCGTCGGTGGCGAGGGCGCAAACCCTTTTCCGGGGAGGAGAAGGCAAATCACGACATAACAATCAGGATTACGGAGGATCCGAGGGAGGCCATGCATCGCCTTGACAGGGGAGAATGAAGCCCAAGTGCGTAATAGCAATGGTGAGTTTTCGTCATGATGCTCTGCCTTCCCTTTCTTGCATTCGAACACAACTCCTTCATCCAAGATTCTTTCATGTTTTCAGCCTTGGCAACGAAGCTTCATCGCTTCGAAGGTTGCTCTTGGCGGGTTGATTAGGGAGCTTGAGAGGGATGATCCTCCGAGGCCCCGATCAGTATCCGGAGGCTTCCGGCAAGCCTACGGGCTTACGAAGACTATCTACAACATGGTTGTAGATTAGGGAACAATTAGCTACTATGTAACATTCCCTACCTCTGTTAATAAAGAATCAGCTTCTCCAAATTCTGTCTTCTTATGTGTCTTCAACTCATTTGTATGCATCCGAATTTAATCATCTTGATGCCGAATCATCACTATGCCGAACACCAATGCCAAGCGGGCCTTTGACCGAATAGTTCTCTATGAAAAGCTGCTATCAATCTCCCCGTCTATTTTGAAGAAATTCTTAAATCCAATAGGCATTGGCGGCGAGGTAACGGTGCCGATGATACGCGAGAATCCACGATCCTTTTACCGGTTTGTATAATTAACAAGATCTTTCTTATTGATGATCCTTGCATCCTGGTCCTCTGCCTTTGTAAATATGGATGAACCTTTGTTTAACAAAAGCAACCGAATCTGCCGACGTCATTATTAGCCAAATAATATAAAATTTTGGCTTCTAGAAAAACTTCGTGGACCACGTACATTGTATCAATAAATGTGCCCCCGCCTTTCTCTTCTCCCAGATAAACCAGCCGGGGGGTAAAAATTTCAGTCAGGGGAGATGGAATGAGTAAAGATGGCTTCCTTGATAAGCAATTTCTAAAAAATAATTTAAAATATTTCGGCCAATCACCTTCTTTTTGTCAAATACGGCCTTATATATCCAAAAGCAAACCGAAATTGCAATTCGATCTTTCAACTCTCTTTCCTCTTTTCGCCAAGTACCCTTGGCGGCACTAGCAATCAATGGCGGACAAGGGCAAAGAAGTTCCGAGGAATCAACGATTCGAGGGGTCTTCCACCTCACCGCCCGTATTCATTTGGGTAAGATTCTCATTTCCATGAGTCAAATTTCTCTCTTGTCTTCGATGCATTCTAATCTTTACGCTTCTAGATCACCAATGCACGAGACTTCTGTTTGGTACTCGGCGCATTCAATCCCCATCTCATGAGACTCTCCGATGATGATTCACCGGCAATCACGCGGAGACTCTCCGTAATCAAGCTGCGTGAAGAGAGACACCGCCGTAGGGAGCTCGAGCGGTCGGATGTGACGGCTCCTTATGCGTACTGCGGGCGTGAACGCCCGTATGGCTTTGGAGGTCCATATTGGCGGTATGTTTAAAGCTCAATCCGTTTGTATGTTCTTTGTTGTGGTGATCATTGTTCTTTTGTTTCATTCATTACTTTTCGAACCGCATGCGGCGTCACCAATGCCTCCTTGGCAATATCGATTTGGTGCGAGCACTTTCGACATGCCGATGAACCCACCGGCGCCACGCATCCAGGAGATCGTTGACAAGATCAAGGATGCCCGAAGAAGAAGTGAAGATTTGCTGTTAGGACCTCTTGCCGAATAGTACTCGGGATTTAGGATTAGGTAGAAATCCTTTGTTTTATATCCTAAAACGGAAATCCTTTGTAATGTATTCGGCAACACTTTTGTGATATGTCTTTGGAACCCTTGAATAAAGACCCTTTGCTTCTATATTAATATTTTTTATATTTTTGCACTAAAGGCGACATAACGATATTTATGCCTACTGTCTCCAATTCTATGGAGTATTTTTTACGCTAAAGGCGATGATTTACACATCGGCTATTTCTTATGAATAGAACAAACTCCTTTGCTCACAACTATTAATTCATACGTGTCGGCTAATCATATTTTGCAACAAGCGATTTCTCAAAAGCCGACACGAAATCTTTCCTTAGAAATTACTATGAGAGCCGACTATCTCGATCATTTGGCGGTCTTTGTAGCGAGTAATCGACGGGACCTTCTTCCCATTCTCTTCCCGAGAAACACTCCACGCCTTCATATTCCCGAGAATGATGGCTCGATCCACTGCAATGCTTACGAATCATCTTTGCACTATCTCAACGTCGTCACCGTTCCATTGGATGAGGACTTGATGCATGGTGGATGGAGCATAGCAGATTAGCATGGATCCAATCTCTTCAAGTAATAAGGCTGTAGGACCCCTTACTATCGACCACAAAGAAGGTAGTGATCAAAGTCTTTGAGCCGATCATCAACTCAACGTGAAGCGACTCCATGGGTATCGAAGGATTTCAAAGCAAAGTCCCACGAGCACAATGTCGTCTTGAGCAAATCCTCTTTGGTCATCCCGGCTTCACGAAGGTTGTATATGGCATGATGTTGATTGCAGCTCCTCCATCGGCGAACATATGAGTCGAGGTTTTCCATTAACATATCCCTTCAAGTAAAGAGGCTTCAAATGATTGTGTTTCCTAGGCACATCAAACCACGGCTTGTCTTGATAGAGCCAAGCTGTCCTAGGAGATCAATCATCTCTTTGTTGTCAAAATCAGAATAGGCCTCTTCATCCGAATAAGCATCTCGTTCCTACGGATCATCGGTAGCTTGCTCGGTAGGTCTTTGCAAACTCTATTGGGATATAGAACACCATACTAACATATCTGCCGAAAGCCCACTTGCCGAATACTCTTACGCGAATGGCGGCTTCACGAGTTTTCTTCTTTGGGCGCCACACTGCTTGCATTCGGCTATTGCTTCCTTGAGCTCCTTGTTTACGAGGCGTTGGACTCTTCTCTTACGGCTCTTTCTTAGAGCCGGGAGGGCACCACTTGTGTCCTACGCCACACATACTCTTGAGGGCGGTCCATGTCATCATCGAGAATCTTCCACATCAACCCATGCTTGATCGCAATTCTTTTCTTGGCGTAAGGTGTCTTTGTCTTTATTTTTTAAGCGCCGATCATCCTCTAGGAAGCGTGCCCCTAGTCTTTCTTGGATGGGACGGCGGTTGACTCGTGCTGTCTGTACCCGGTGGTACTGCTCCTTTGCATTCGAGGACAATTGTTCCTAGCGAGGTAACTTCAAGCCTTCATTCCAGCAATGCCTAAAGAAAGGACAATCCCAATGAGATTCCTCTCGTTCCTTCATGTACTCCTCCTGTTCTCGGTGGTACATCTCTTCTTCATATCTCTGCTGCTCCCTGGCAAGCTGTTGATCCCTACGATCTTTGTTTTCTCCTGCTGTCTTTGCCATTTGTTTAACAGTATTCGAGATGTCACCCGTGGTTTGGAGGTTTCTCCTTTCTCTGTTCGGCTATTTGGAAACCGAACATGCTGCTGCTGGAGCTCTTCACTGGACACTTGCCGACTAGGGTCTACCGAACCGCTTTTCTTTGCCCTTTCAGAAGTCAGCACTTTCATTGGGGCTTTGCCCTTAGGATCACTGGCAGAAACCATGCACGAATCGAAAGCAATCATGTTTGTAGGGAAAGGCTCCTTATCCACCTTCATATTGTTGTTGAATTTAAGGAGACCCTGCTGTATAGCCCTCTGAATCTGTTGCTTGAAGATTCGGCAGTCAGTAATGTTATGAGTGTTCATGTCATGGAAACCACAATATCTGCCAGCCTTGACCCAATCTGAATGCTTCATAGAATGATTATCGGTAGCTTGATCGTCCCTCCTTGACCAAGAACTCAAAGAGCTTTTTTCGACTTGAGACATGAAGTCATATGCCCCTTGAGTGTCTTCATCCATCGGTGGTTAACCTGGACAGGCTCCTTGCCCCAAGTGAATTCGGCAGCCGCCACGTCCTCCTGGCCGTCATCTTCATCTTCTCCCTCTTCCAGGAAGTGGTTGTATGTCTCATAAGACACGTTGCCCCCTTTAAAAGCGGGTATCCTTCTTGATGCTCGGAACCGATTGGCCATGAGTGGCGGGCGCCTTGAGAGCTGTCCTAGGTCATCAAACTCCATGCCGGCTAGCCTCTCCCCTCGATGGCTGGATGCATTCCCGAATGGCTACGGCCGGCAACCCGATGGTCCGGCAAGCTCAAAGAGTAACAGAATTCTTTATCTCTCCGAACCCGCGCAAGAACTCTTGTGGCGTCTCATTGTACTTCTGTGTCAACCCCATCAAGTCAACAAGCTCTTTCTCATTGGAACCGCTGTAGAAATATGAATGAAACTTATCTTCCAGCTCAGACCAGGTTCCAATAGAATAGGCCGGCAATGTGGCAAACCATGTGAAAGCCGGCCCTGTAAGGGATGATGGGAAGAAGCGAATCCTCCATGCTTCATCATTGGCAAGCTCCCCCAACTGAATCGGATACCGCCCGATGTGTTCGGTAGTAGAGGTGTCATCTTGTCGAGAGAACTTGGTCAAGTCGGTTGGAGGCTTCAATCTTGAAGGGAGCGCCACTCTGTTGTACCAATCTGGATAGGGTGACTGATACACATAGGGCCGATTTTTGGGCTTAATCCCAAATTGGTGTTGCATCATATCGGCCATCCTCGCTAGGAGTATATCCATATTTGAATTCCTCGCGGTCCATGAATTTGTCCGTATTTGTCGGTGATCTATACCGATTTGGCATAGCGTGAATTGTGGAGTAATCGGTGAACTCTGTATAACGGGGCCAAAGGGATTTCTACGCAACCCATCGGCCATTGGAGCTATTGAATATGTGTTGTATGTTGGAGGATTCGGGTGCACCGAACGCCGCTTCTCCATGTGTCTTGGCTCCGGATCCCTACGGTTTTTTCGTGTCTTGTTTTCTCCTCCGTTTCGACCTACAGCTCCTTTCTTTGGTGGTGGCTTAGGCGTATGTATGTATCTTGGCCCCGAAAGCTCACCAAGCCGAGCCTCAAAGTGATGATCAAACTCGGGTCCAAAGCTAGCCTTCATGATGTCGCGAAAAGTGTTGAAGAACACCGTGTTGTGATTGGTCATTGCATTCCCAACGGCGGTTGCAACAATCTCTTCCATCCGACGAACTTCTTCGGGACTTAGTTCATCATCTTCCTTTCGCCCCTCTCCTTCATCAAATATTTTGCTGAGCATATCCACGGTCACCGGGCATTAATATCTTTGGAAGATCCATCTTACGGATGATTGTACCGCTCTTTTGCTTGGAGAAGCATGACATGCACTTTTGCGAGAAGGCTAAGCACATTTCTCTCACCATGGCCTCCGGATCGGGGAGGCAAGTCACCCATCTGGACTTGGATGACTTTATCCTTGTCGACGTTGTGGGGCATCGTGGTTTGATCTTGACGGGTCCCACCGGGCGTGCCAAAAAGTGTGTAGGCACAAAAATTCTATTCCTTGCGCCGCGCACAGCGACAAGCGGAATAGCGGCTTTACCTGCCGGGCGTCTTGAATCGAAGGCGTGCGATCAATTTGACTTTGTTAATTGACAAGGAGGTAAATGTGAGATGCAGAACGTGCTGGTGAGACCAAGGCAGTTCGCATGTATGGCTCTAAGGCGGATGTAAAGACATATAGCTATGAGAGCTATCTGTCGATGATTAATGAATGCATTCGGTAAACATGCATGAAGATATGATATGCAAACGACTACCGAATGATCATAAAAGACATGTTTGAGCAAGTAAAATCGATCATCATGATGTGCTAATATAAAGCTCTATTGTGTAGATCGAATTAATTGACAACATGATAAATGAAAGAATATAAATCATGAACATCGTAATAGATATCCATGACACGTGAAGAAGGAGCTACCCTACGTAAAAAGCATTATACGAACCCATAGCGAAGAAGGAACTACCGTGCGTATAAGCATTATACGAACCTGCTATGAAGAAGGAACTACCGTGCACGTATAAAGCGTATCACGAACCTGCTACAAAGAAGGAACTACCGTGCGTATAAAGCGTATACGAAACCTGCTACAAAGAAGGGACTACCGTATGTATAAGCGTATATACGAACCCATGACGAAGAAGGAGCTTCCCTACGTAAAGGCATTATCACGAACCCTCAACACGTGATGACTTAAAAGCATAACCGTGTTCGGCAAGCTTCTTGAATCGGGGTCCATGAAGAAGGAACTACCCTGTGTAAAAACCTATTAGATTAAACCGATCTCTAATCCACCGGATGATTAGCTCTAGATTAACTCAAAGATACGTATCTACCGGATGACGCTTGATCTGTCAAGATCTAAACACATACGAACCCACAACATGTAACAACTTAGATTGATCTAGCTCGGCTACTATGAGCAGATAAATCTAGTAGCATGGCAGGATGAACAATTAAAGCACTAACAACAACTAGATCTATGATAAGATAAAGCCGAGACGTCTCAATCTAAATTGGGCAAAAAGTGTGTGCAAACATAATTAAATAAATAAATTGTAAGCTAACTGCAGACACGTGGTAACTTAATGAATTCATTAGATCTTGCCGAAATCTAATGAAGCTCTAAGCCAGATCTTAGCCCACCGGATGGCTCATGATCGACAAAGAACCCTCTTGCCCCTGATAGCTTAAATCCGCCTGACGATACTAAGCGTGAACAAGACTTCTTGCAATAATCTAAATCCGCTGACGATACTAGACATGGTGCAAGGTTGCCGGTACTTACAGAGGTCGACGGGTCGATGAATCCTCTTGCGATAGATCGGCGACACGACGGACTCGAAGGGTGGCGGAGCCAAGGCACGAGGCGGGTTGTTTGTATTGAATTGGGTATATGGTTTACGATTCTTAGGGGGTCTCATATTTATACCACAGGCTTATTGAGTCCTAACTAATTAGGAATAATAATAACTAATAAAATATTTAGCTAAGATACATTGTCCTCCAAGTCTTCTCGGAGTCGTGGGAATTGCACGTGATGTGGGCCCTCGTCCTCGGATATTCCTCTTGATGCTCCACGCTTGCCGAACCATCTCACGCTCAGCTCCTTCTCGGACTCAGGCTCCTCAGCCGAATAACAGCGGCTTCCCGAATGCTACAGTATTGTAGCTGTCCTTCTGCTAGCCGAATTATTCCTTACCGAATGATCGCGCGCCGGCCTATCAGTCATCCAGGCTCTACCAAATTTTGGTGTTAACAGTTACTACTCTTTTTGAACACCCAAGGGAAGAAGAAGCATCCTTATTCTTATAAGGGACACTAGGAAGAGCTCAAGGATGGCATGACTAATGCCATAGAAGGGGAACAAAGCTACCTAGAAGCCTTTCATGTTTTTTCTCCTTCTATGCTGAGATTAGATCCATCTCTAATCCCATCCTTGACCCCAATGAATCCTCTTTTTCTTGAGTCCCCCAATGAATGATCTAGGGAAGACCAAGAAGAATAATGTCAATGGCTAGAGAGCCTCAATGAGCATGGGAGCTACTTCATAAACACTTTATCAAATCCATGCTCATTTGAGCAAACTCTTGAATCATTTTCTCTCTCTAATCTTGCCACATATGACACCTCCACACTCCTCCTGCTAGCTATTCCCCAAAGACTTAGAAAGGATGGTGTTGGCACTGTTTAATGACATCACTAATATAGTCTAAAAGCAATGGCACCAACAAATGCTTAGTGACAACACTATAAAAGCAATGACCCAAACAGTGTTGGTATTATAACAATTACTAAGCCACTATAAACTAGTCAAGGGATAACCTATACTTCTACTAAAGAATGTTGCTCATTCCATCTTACGCAGCTAGAAAGTATAACATGGCATCAAATGGTGTGACTAGGTAGAAAATAGAATAAGATAAAGAATATAGAACAAGGCTCTACTAGATGAGGGCTATACAATCCTAAGCATTGTTGACACCGTTATAGCATAATATTACTAGTCAACTAAACATGGAATAAGGGCATAAAATGAATAATCACATAGCCTAGGGGCTTTACTAACATAATTCCACGAGCTTTGGTGATTTATATCTTTACAGGGACTGAACAGATAAAAGCAGATAAGAGTTTGCATCCTATACGATGACAAGACTTGACTATGAGGCAACTCAATCCAAAAAGTGGACTAAAACATTCTAGAAGACACCAAAAGACACTAGGAGGAAGGAGATGTCGTTGTGACATAGGGCCTTGGCGATCGCTAGGCCCATTCATGGCGATCACCAGGAGTTGGAGCCCAATCCAGGCCCACTTTGGATGTCGGTTTCTAACCGACATTGAGGTTGTATCTATACCGTTGCTCAAGTTTGGTTTGATCCAAGGGCCATCGTTCATCACTAAGGGCTATATAAGCAGACCCCCTGACCCCAGGGTGAAACCCTAATTCATTATCATTCAGTATCAATAGGCTGAGACCCTAAGTCTCCCCCTAGGTCTAGATAGAAATAGATCTAGAAGAGTTAACATGCAAGAGGGGATTAGATCTAGATAGATCTAGTCTTTAGATCAATAGAGATAGAGAGAGGCAAGGGATCGGAGAAGGTGCTGGACTGTAAGCGCCACCTCCACAACTTGTACCTCAGTGGAAGTTAACCTACGCTTGGAATTACTCTGGTAATCTATTTCTTTTTCTAGTAAGTACTAGTTCTTATTGTTCTTATTGTTGACAACTCTTGTTTGAGTACTTTAATCTGTAGGACGCTATAGATTAGAGGAGTAGCTTAGGTTTATGTGTGGTGCTTAGACCGAGGTTGCTTGTGAATGCACCCTACATTCCGGGTCGTGTGGTAGATCGCGGGAGTGACAGTCCTGTTGAGTTCTTTGTAGTCCACCCCCTGAATGATAGGCCAAGCAGGACCCTGTTGCTGGAGAATTGCACGTTTCGTCCCTGCTTTCCTTAAGTATGTCCCCCTAAGACGATATCATCATAGCTTATCAAGATAAGAATTAGATATCTTAGTAATCCTCTCTACACTCTCAACCTTCTTAAGTCTTGTGCTACTCCGGGTTAAGATTAGATCGTAGTCTCCCTCACCCGTTTCCCTGTGGATTCGATATTAAACCCTCTCCCGGGTGAAGTGCTCACCGGTATCCGTTCGCTTGCGGATTATACAAATTATAAATATTTCTGTAGGCTTATCAAATACCAACAAGCATGAAATCCATAATAAATAAACAACTCTACTAGACATATTAAACCAAACAATACACAAAACAAATGATAATATAATAAAGATAAAGAACAATATTATGGATGATCAGTGAGTAATGAATATAGCAAAAGATATAAATATATCAAAAGATATAACAATGTATCTATGAACACCTTGATAGAATCTGAAGTTCAAGCCTTCCTAAACTTGGATCTCCTTCTAATCTACTACTATATCGCAAATCTCTCTAGGACTAGAACTATTCTTAGGAACTAGGGTTTATGGCTCTGGACTTGATCTCTAGAACTCAGATCTCTGATCTTTAGTACTAAATTAGGGTTTTAGGGGGTAGCCCTGCCCCTTCTTTTATAGCCTCGTAAGATGAACCTCAAACCGACTTGATTGGACAATGTACTCCATAGGTCAGTTGTAGGAACATTCGTAAGCGAGGACACACGTCGCTCCACGGGGGGTGTGCCGCGGCCCCCCACCCTAGTGCTGCCCAGGCCCACCTATCAACAGGTCGAGTCTAGCCTTCGCGAGCTGTCCTCTCTTCTCATTTAGTCCCCTGGAATTTATACTAATCGCCCTGAGTTGGAATGATGTTGGTTCTCCAACTTCTTCATTAGTAAGTCAAGCTTTGCTGATAACATGTCCACCTCTTTAAGCTGATGGACTCCACCTCTCCTCCCAGTAGAAGTGTGCTCTTCATTCCAACTTTGGTTGGAAGCCATCTTCTCAACGAGTGTAGTAGCGTTAGAGAGTGTAAGATCTAAGAATGCTCCTCTAGCAACAGCGTCCATTATCTCACGGGTGCTAGTAGTGAGACCGTGATAGAATGTTTGCATCAAAAGCCAGTCCTCCATCCCATGATGAGGACACTCTATGAGATCAGGTCTTGAAAGCATTCCCATGTCTCAAGGAATGACTCATCATGTTGTTGCTGAAAGCTTGAAATTTTCCAACGCAAGGCATTCGTCTTGCCAGTAGGAAAGAACTTGGCAAGGAAATTGGTTGAGCAGCGGTCCCAAGTAGTGTTCTTCTCCTTGTTAGCATAGAACACCATTTAGCCTTTCCAAGCAATGAGAACGGAAAAAGGCGAAGTAGAGTGGTATCACGTGTCACTCCCTTGATGGTGAAGCTGTTGCAGATCTCGAGAAAAGTGTTGCAAATGGGCACTTGCATCTTCATGTGCCTTCCCACAGAATTGACTAGCTTGCACCATAGTGATGAGTTCAGGCTTAAGCTTGAAGCCATTCTCTCCAACATCAACTGTAGGTCTAGTGCGGTTGTTGTTGGTGGTCGGAGTGAGTAGAACTCAGCCAGACTCTTGTTAGCCATAGCTTCAAAGTGATATGCTAAACTTCTCTTTGAATGTTGTTCTTTTCGAAACTTCTTTTTTGTGCTTTTCGAGCTTTTCCCTTTGCTTTGTCAGTAACTTTTCTAGATCGGTGAGAAAATTACCTAGAAGAGTAGCACTTTGCATACATTAACGTGAAATAAAATGATCAAAATAAACAAAACAAAAGAGTGAAGTTGTTGTGAGTAGAATATTATTGGTTGAACTAATTCCATGCGTATGAGGCTATACTAGTGCTTCATAGGTCTGAAGATCTATAAGGAAATTCTTCTGCTTCAAGATGTTTGAAAGTCTTCCCCGACAACGGCACAAAAAATGCTTGTTGACACTGTTTAACGACATCACTAATATAGTCTAAAAGCAACGGCGCCAACAAATGCTTAGTGACAACACTATAAAAGCAATGACCCCAAACAAGGTCTTTGGTATTATAACAATTACTAAGCCACTATAAACTAGTCAAGGGATAACCTATACTTCTATTAAAGAAGGTTGCTCATTCCATCTTATGCAACTAGATAGTATAACATGGCATAAAATGATGCGACTAGGTAGAAAATAGAATAAAGATAAAGAATATAGAACAAGGCTCTACAAGTGGACAGAA
Organism: Hyparrhenia diplandra; assembly: GCA_015847255.1. NCBI lineage: Eukaryota > Viridiplantae > Streptophyta > Magnoliopsida > Poales > Poaceae > Hyparrhenia > Hyparrhenia diplandra. The sequence continues at coordinate 263,601 of JADLZK010010361.1, forward strand.
TAATAAATACCATTGTAGCATTTTATCTAGAGTACCTAGGGTATCGAATCCACAAAGAAGACATCTATAAACTATTTAATGTGTAACACTAATAATGTCTTTTGTATGGAATGTCTATAACCCATAATAATGCTTCTACTCAACAACGGGGTTAATGTCACATGAAATAATAAATATGATAACGATATGTATGGTAAATTCTCATAAAGATAAATGATAAATACAGGGATCAAGCCATCATGAAATGATAAAGATTCAATAGAATATTCTAGTCTAAGGACTCACATGGGTAATATAAGAAAAATTTACTAATGAGTAACTATCATCACATGCTATTGCTAAACTCTAATTAGTATAAACATCTAGCTATCATGGCTACTACTACTACTTCATATCAAACTTAAGGGTCATCAACTAGTAAGGATTCACCTTCTTCGTGACACACGACGTGCACCGTTCACTACATACGGAGGGAGGATTATAGAAGACCGAATAGAGTTTTAACCTCTACGAACTACCCCACCGACTTCGGCATATAGCGGGCATATGCAGATATAACATATATAAGCACCACGCTTATATAAGTTATAACACCTATCTCGTACATTACAAGATGAGGGCTATACAATCCTAAGCATGCAATCCATAATAAATAAAATAACTCTACTAGACATATTAAAGCAAACAATAGACAAAGCAAATGATAATATAAGAAAGATAAAGAACAATATCATAAATGATTAGTGAGTAATGAATATAGCTAAATATATAAATATATCAAAAGATATAACAATGTACCGATGAACACCTTAATAGAATCTGAAGTTCAAGCCTTCCTAGACTTGAATCTCCTTCTAATCCACTACTATGTAGCTAATCTCTCTAGAACTAGAACAATTACGAGGAGCTAGTGTTTATGGCTCTGGACTTGATCTCTAGAACTTAGATCTCTGATTTTTAGTACTGAATTAGGGTTTCAGGCGGTAGCAATGCCCCTTCTTTTATGGCCCCTAGGATGAATCTCAGCCGTTGGATTAAACTGACTTGATTGGATGGTGTAGATTGACTCCATAGGTCGGTTGTAGGAACATTCCAGAAGCAGGACACATGGCTCCACAGGGGGGTGCCGCCCTACCCCACATTGGTGCCACCCGGCCCCACCTGTCAGCAGGTGGGGTCCAGCCTTTGTGAGTTGTCCTCTCTTCTTATTTAGAGCCTTGGAATTTATACTAGTCGCCCCGATTTGGTCCTTTTCTTCGGTGTCTTGATTTCTCCTCTTTTCTCTCTGATTTTCCGGGGTTTTCTAGAGTTCACCTGTAAAACTGAGTGTATAAAAAACTTGTGGAAATTATTAGTATAAACCCTATCTCACACCACCGAAACAAGATGGGAGCACGCGAACTATACCGAAGCTCGGTGAGTGAGGTGTTCGTTGAAATGCCTGTGTTAATAACTAGTGCTCAAATCTAGATTTTGCTTTCAAATAGTTCAGCAAATTGTATGGTGAACAAATTAGCTTAAAACATTATGGTCATTTACAACATAATCGAAATGAGACAAATGTTGAAATTCATGAGTTTGTGGTGTTTGGAATCCAGTTTGGATATTTAAAAAAGTCTTCAACTTTTCTTACTGTACAACATTTCTGAGTGACAAATATAGCTTTATCATTCTAATTTGGTTACATGTACAGACTTCAATGGCGCGGTACATAGTGTTTGTTGGACACGTGCGGGGATCTATGGAACCTGGGAAATTACTCGTTCAAAAGTCTAAGGTTACCACGGGAATTGTTACAAAAAATACAACACCGAAAAAATTTGAAGCTTCCGGCGCCTACCATGGTGCAAACTAACGCCATCAGCCGGCCCTGGAGATTGGAGAGAAGCCACCCCTACGAAAATTGTTGCTGGGTCTTCGAAAGATGTCATGCTTTTATTTATGTCTATGGTCATTTTTTTTCTTATTTGGAAGATGATGTAGGCTTAGTTTCAGTAGAACATTAGAAAATTAGGTTGAGTTTATTGTATGTAACCATTAAACCCTGTAATGTTCCGTATATGATGCATTTAGGGATTTAAAAGAACTGAATTCCACGAAAAAATTTAAAATTTTAAAAAATAAAACATGGATTTAAAAATTTTTAAAAATAAAACAAAAGTGTCGGTTGCATAGGCTAGACAGTGAATGACAAAAACACCGGTAGTCTTACTACACCAAACACCGTCGGTTTGAATTTGAAACTGTCATCGATGTGAGAAACAACACTATTGGCTGCATTAACCAACCGAGAGTGTCAAATATAATAATGTTGTCGGGTTAAAAGTCAACTGACATTGTCAGCAGAAATATCACGTTGTGTCCAAATCAAACCGACAGTGTTGTCACTTCGCTACACTATCGGAACATTCTAACCCGACAGTGTTATTTCTCTCAATACTATCGGTTGTTTAGACCCCGACAGTGTTGTCAATATCAACGCTGCCGTTTAACTTAAGAACCGACATTGCTTGGATCAGAAATGCTGCGGTCGAAGAAGCACCCGGCAATGTTTGAACACATTGCGCTGCGGTTGGATAGTGAAACGACAATGTATCTTCAAATCACCGTTGGTATTTTGACCTGGCAGTGATTTGAACCCCACATCACTTCTGGTTTGGTTCTGTCGGTTCATTTTCCGACAGTGAAGCAGGGTTTGAACCCGGCAAAGTGATGTAATGATCTGGAGTAGTGAGGGGGTCCTCACCACGCAACCTTCGCAAGTTACATGGATCACTAGTAGAGAATGGACTTCTATTTTCGAGGGTAAAAACGTGGTTATTGCTGGCACAAAATGTGCCGTGGAGTAAAGGGACCGCTTGTACTCTCCAGCTGGGAGTAAAAGCGAAGCCGCTTTACTCAAAAGTCCGGTGCCACTCCAGCCTAGTGCCCATGTTGAGGTCTGGCATACATACAGTGTTGCACTGCAGTAGTGTTTTCTCTCTGCTTCTTTCCTTCGACAAGCATTGTGTCCGATTGTAGTTTTTTTATCCTAGATTTTTCTAATGATAAAAAGATCTGCATCATACAAGTCTATACCTAACCTAATTTATTTGTAGCACTGAGTTGATTTCTTGCATTTGTTCCAAGCAAGTCTTATTCATGGTGCACGACAAAGAGTCACAAATGCTATCTAGCTGCTCCCTTTTCAAAACTGGCATGTTAAATGATTTGTTATATCTCACAAAGTGTGGTGAACAATTTGCCACTGGCCCATTATTTAAACTTGACCGGACAATATTTCTTAGTCAAGCTATTTTTTTCTAAAAGATTATTGACTTGGATTAGCGCTAACAACCACCTCTCTGTGTTTACTTAACGTATATATCCAAGTTGATAGGCGGGTCACGTAATGTACCAAGTATTGGCTCTATGTCATGTCACGACGCGTGGGGTAAGTTTCTGATGCCACAACGCATACAATTTAACTGATATTCACATCTCCACTTGCATAATCTTACAAACTTGACCTTGAATTAAGGTTCTTTTTAAATCTTTGTGTTGCTTTCCTCCAAGACCGCTCGGTACCACGCAAGTCTCCACTTAAGCTAAGGGCTGGCTTAAATATTGCATTATTGTTAGTACTATAATTCAAAAGACGATCGGGGCAGGGGTGCGTGCGTGATAGAGGTGGACTAATGCACCTATCACACGGGCGGGGGATGCACCTATCACACGGGCGGGGTCTATTAGTAGACCTTTAGTCATTATTAGTTATTTTCAAGCACTAAGTTGTCTGCATCACGTAACGTACAAGTATTTGTTCGACGACTGACACCATACAAGACTCCACCTAACCCAAGGGTTAGCTTAATGATTTGTCATTTACTAGCAAACATGGCCGTCCACTGCGATCTTATCTTACTATTACTAATTGGAGGCTCCAATAGAGGCTCCATGTTAATTCTCACCAGATGTGCTGAGAAAAAACATAAATATAAGAAAATCTCACAATAATTAGAAACATCCGGCCGTCCAATCGAAACACTAACCATCTATAACCATTAGATCTATTTTTATATAACAAAAAAATATGGCCGTAGGGGTATAAAATCTAAATTAGTTTCCCTTTTTAAATGGAATAAAAAAATATGGCTTTACGGATATAAAATCTAAATTAGTCTCCCTATGAGGTTCAGTTGGTTAATAAAATATATGCTCAACCAATCACGTTCGATGCAATTATACGGATTGAAAAGTTAGAATTTATATTTTGAAAGAGAAAACATATCTTTTTTGTTTGCGAATGAGATAAAAGATATCGTGTTCACTGCCGTTATATACAGATTAAAAAATTGCCTAGAATTTTTTTTCTAAAATAAAACGCTGATAGTATATTAAAAATCAGAGACAATAGTCAACGGAAATTGGAACCCATCTGTTCTAGGTTCATCTCAGTGTTTTCAAGATCGACTAAATTTAAAGGTATAATAACCGTCTGAATTCCACAAGGATTTGTTTTGTCTCCTACAATCAACCGATTATAGACAAAAAATCATTTTCAGGAGTAAAAGAACTTAATCGTTTGGACACCAACTTGATAGGCCATGACATATAGTATTTGCAATATTAAAATATGATATATGATCCACCACGTCCTTAACAAAATATATATGCTATATTAATAAAACAAAATATCTATATCATCCTTAGCTTTTTTACGAAAATCTCTCAATTGTACTCTCCAACCGGTTGGCATTTGGGTTGGCAAAATTAACCGTGCAAATTTCGGGCAAAAAGCATGCAAATTTTTGAGTGTTCATGCTCTGTGCGTCGTACGAGAGGAGCATGAAGACTTGAGCAAAATTGAAATAGAAGCTTTTTCCAGGTCTCTGATGCTCATGTGCCGAGTGTGTCGACCCGGGAAATAGGGCCCGGGAGGACGGGGCCCGACAGCCCAAGGGCGCCCGGCGCCCCCCCCTCGCCAGGCGCGCCCCGCCGCCGTCCCCTCCCTTCCGCGGATTCTTCGGCAACTAATCCGGAGAAAAAGGAGGAAAATATCTAGGATTATCTTTATGTGTTTTGGTGTGCAAGGGGCTATCTCATCTATAAGGGAGACCCTTATTAGGAAATAAATAAATAGGACATGCTTGTAAAAGGTATTTCAATGTATAAGGAAACCTTTAGAGAGATTGCTTGAGATACAAGTCCCAATAGCGGGCTATATAAGTAAAGGGGGTCTGTAATCTTTCGAGGGCAACAAGCAAATAAAGAAAGTTATTCCAATCTCTCTCGCTCCCTCGCTCGCGCCCGCCCTTGCCCTTGCGCCCCTCGCCGCGCGCTGCCCGGTAAGCCACCGTGCCCTGGCGCCGGCGTGGCCACCGCGCCCGCGCCACGCCGCCGCCCTTCGCCGCCCTCTCCCTCTTCCTCCTCTCCAATTCTCCCAATTCAAGTGTCAATTCCGGCCCAATCTAGCTGGAATTTGACAGGTGGTATCCGGAGACCGCTACGATCCACCCACCACCATGGACAGCGAAGCCAAGAAATTGATCAAGCACTTGGGGGACGAAGTTCGCCAAGATCAACACCGGGATGGACAAGCTCAAAGATAAGATCGCTATGATCTCGCCCGACGATCCAGCTAAGCTTAAACTCCGGCAACAACTCCATGACGCCGAGATCGAGATGCGGGCAATGTTCGAGTCGGTAGCCAGCGATTTCATCAAGAAGCGGACGGATGGGAAGCAGCACCGGGACAATCAGGTAACAACAGCTGATCGGAGAATCGATCAAGCGCTACCGAAGCCGAAGGGCGAATCAGCGAGGCACATCATCGGCAGGGCGCATGCGCCGCCCCCCTCCTCCTCCCGGCCGACACCTTCCCGTGGCCTCGCTCCCCGTTTGCACAAGCTATCCTTCCCCACCTATGATGGCAAGGGCGATCCCCTTCCATGGATCAACCCGCGCGAGCAATTCTTCGGGGGCCAAGGGTACGCCCGACAGAGCAAGTCCGGTACGCCTCATATCATCTCACAGCGGAGCACAACAATGGTACATGAGGTCGTCCCGGGAGAAACCGGCGGCAGATTGGGCAAGCCGCCCAATATGTCAACGAGCGCTCGCCCCTATGAACGGCGGAATCCATTTGGGTGAGCTGGCCTCACTAAGGAAGATAGGCACCGCCGATGAGTACACGGAACAGTTCTCGGCACATGTGGCACGGGCGGGCAACCTCAACGATCAGCAGCATGTCAACATCTATCTGACGAGCTTGGGCAAACCGCTCAAGACGGACATCGAGATGCGCGAATCCCAAGGACATGGAGGCAGCCATGTCTCTCGCCAGAGCATACGGCGACGCCGCCATCCTCTACAACACCGGCAAAGCCGACAACGGCGGCGGCGGGCGCCCGGCGCCTACACCGGCTGGCCGCCCGGGCGCCCCCTCATCACCGCACCGACTAGGCCGTTCAAACGGGCGACACCGGAAGGAGATGACCGAAGCGGCGCAAAGGCGGGACTCTGCTTCAAGCGTGGACGAGCCGTTCACACGGGGTCACAAGTGCAAGCACCTCTTCGACATCCGCGATCTTCAACGACTTCTGGCCCGGCGACACAACAAACGCCCCACTAGCGGACATCAAGAGGAGCGGCGGATCCGAAGGTCCTCACTGGGGACCCGACTCCCCGTGCGTGGTGCTCATTCTCTCTACCTCGTCGGTATGATCTCGGTACGGCGTCAACATCATCGTCGACTCGGGAGCCCACGCACAACTACATCGGCCCCCACGTGGTAGCCACGGCGGCGTTCGGACTCGGCCGGTCGCGTGTGATGATCACCAGCGGCACTGGCGCCACATCTACATGCGGCGCCGCCACCGGCGACGTGCCACTACGCCTCGGCGCCAAGACGCCGACATCGACGCCACGTCATGCCCAGGCAGGGCGTCGGCGTCATCCTTGGCATGCCTTGGGCGGCAAGCACGGGGCGAGTGGCGTGGGACTTAGCGACCCACGAGCTCTGTACTACCATGAGGGTCGCCGCGACGCGTTCACTTCAGCTCCACCCCCTCGGCATAAGGGCCCCCGGCCTGGCCTCCTCCAGTCGGGCATCTTATTTGGCGTTCGTGCACCCGCAGCTTCGGCAGGAAGCGTTCGAGGCATGCGACTACCTTGGACCTCGACGACGATCGGCGGGAGTCTTCGTCCGGCTGGCGGGTTACATTGGAGGATCTGCACCTACGCCGCGCATCGCCCTCGATGTCACCACGGGCGACGCTGCTCTAGCATGGACACTTTCGAAGAGCGGCCTCCTCCCTCTTCGGCGGCCGCTTCTACCTTCCGGCCTCCCTCTCCACTCTTGCCCGGACTTGCGGAGGCCTTGCTTCAGGGCGGAGTTCGCGGGACGAACTACCCGCGCCTTAGGGAGCCTACACGAGCGAGCCAACATCCGCGCACCAACGTAATCTGCTTGGCGGCATGTGGCGGCGCCACCACATCGGCCTAGCGAGGTCGCGTTTTTGTCGATGGCATGGATCGCCTCTTCCTCACCGTCGACAACGCCCACATCGGCTACGACGCGAGAGAGGGTGCCCATCAGCTCTCTCCTTCCTACGTTCGACGTCGGCTCCTTTATATACGGTACGATGTTGAACTTAGCTGCCACTCCTCCTACCCGCCACGGCAACACCATCTGGCGTCTCCTTCCACTCTTCGTCAACGCTCCTCCCAGCGAGCGTTTCTTGTTCCTGGAGAGCCCACCCCGTGACATGGTGCATCGGCACCTTGAGGGTAGGTGTTCCAAGGGAGCTCCACGGCGGCCCCTCTAAACGCGGCCTCAAAAGACGACGTCGTGTTGTTCATCGCTACATCTACCACGGCTACATCGGCAATCTTCACTACCTCCTGGAATTTGATCCCAAGCGTACAAGGGAGAATATGATCCTCGGGAACCCGGTGGGGTAGGCTCTTCTTTGCGAGTTGAGCTCATCGTTCGAGGGCAGTTGATCTCCATCCCGGGGTGACCGAATGGACTTTCATCCATCCAGCGAGGACGCCGCCCGGTCGGAGGGGGGGAGATGTCACGACCCGAGAAATAGGGCCCGGGAGGACGGGGGGAGGGGCCAAGGGCGCGCCGGCGCCGCCCCCCCCGGGGCGCGCGCCCCCGCCGCCGTCCCCTCCCTTCCGTGGGATTCTTCGGCAACTAATCCAGAAAAAAAAAAGGAGGCAAATATCTAGGATTATCTTTAGGTGTTTTGGTGTGCAAGGGGCTATCTCATCTATAAGGGAGACCCTTATTAGGAAATAAATAAATAGGACATGCTTGTAAAAGGTATTCCAATCTATAAGGAAACCTTTAGAGAGATTGCTTGAGATACAAGTCCCAATAGCCGGGCTATATAAGTAAGGGTGCATGTCTTTCGGGGCAACAAGCAAATAAAAGAAAATTATTCCAATCTCTCTCGCTCCCCTCGCTCGCGCCGCCTACCCCCAGCCGCCGCCGCCCTTTAGCCAAGGCGCGCCGTGCCGCCCCGCGGCCTTGGGCCGGGCCGCCCGCCGGCGCGCCCACCGCCGCCCATGCCGCCGCCTCCTTCGCCACCCTCCCTCTTCCTCCTCTCCAATTCTCCCAATTCAAGTGTCAATTCCGCCCAATCTAGCTGGAATCGACACTGAAGAAGGAAGTTTTAGATTTGGGCTTATTTATTTTGGGATCACGGGATTAGGAAGAAAAAGTCTGTCTTTTATGATTTTCTTTTTCTTTTTTTTTTGAATGGTCTGAATGTTTAGAAAATCATAACTAATTACAGGAACAAGCTAAAAATGTGGGACTTTTTATGAGAAATCATGAAAAATAAGAAATCATGACTATGAACAATTTTTGGATGTTTAAAAATGAGCTCTTCTAATTCGGTGAAAACCGGTGGTTAGTGTGTGGGCATCAATTAGGGATTTGCCAAGTGAGAATTGCCAAACCATTGAAGATGAGATTTAACTTAACCTAGCAAACATTTTGGAGAATTGACAAATTTCAACTTTTACCAAGTGAGAATTGTCAAACTGTTGAAGATCTGCTCTAATGTATTAACAAAAATCATACTTGTTATAACCATCAAGCTCTGGATAGTTAATCTATTAATAAAAATCTCATAGCCAACAAAAACAAGATACATGTGTGTTCTTTGAACTACTTTATTATATACAACAAATAAAGAGGAGGTAATTTTTATCAACCATGATGAACCTAAAATGAACACAATAAATTTACATCTAAATTATAGTCCTCATGCCATTTATGAACCAAAATTCAAAATATACCGTAAATCTGTACCCTAAATTACCTATATTTATCATTATGAAAGATAATGCAAAGTATCCATTAAGTTTCTATCCAAATTAACCACATATATCACTAACAAAATATTATAAGTAAAACTTTTGTCTATTTAAATTATCAACATTCATAGTAATAAAAAATTAATATCTCAAAATTTACATATAAATACTAATATAAGTTACCATTTTTAGTTAAATAAAGTTTAATATATCTTGTCTAAACTATTATGTCAAATCCTTATTAGTAACATATTTTACAAGACATTATAACTGTCACAAACTGCACGGATTCGGGCGGTGACACGTGGCGCGCGGCAAAGAGGAGGGCGGCGGACCAACAGCGTTGGGGCGACGGCGCTGGGCCGGGGCGGGAGGTGGTGGCGCGGCTAGGGTATTGGGTGCATGTGGGCAGGAGGCCGGGAGGCGGGAGCTGTTGGGTGTTACCCCTTTAATTTTTATGATTGATTCCAATCGAACAGGTCCCTCATATTTATAGTCCAAGGAAGACTTGCATCTAAAGAAATCTCGATTTGATTTCCTATTTTATTCCTTATTTCCTAAATAATCATTACTTAACGGGCGAAGCAAATGACGCGATGACGGTGCACGACGGCGGGCGCCAGCCGACCTCCTAGGCTTGCGGTGTGTAGCGGGCCCAATGGTCCCCCTCAACCTAGTTAGTTACATCTCCCCACCGTTTGACGAGGCGATGCATCCACGCGTCGGCTAATTCCCCGGCAATGCTTCCTCGCGCTGTCGTCGTTGACGGAGTTGTCGAAGCGGCATGTCCCGAAGATTGTTGCATCCATAGAGTGAACGAGCTAGACGAAGATGAAGACTGACCCTCTTTGATGGTGATGGATGGAAGTCCCATGCTCTCCTGTCCCGTGAGAACGTCGTAGATGCTGGTGAGGTGGTGACTATTGGCGTCGACGGAGAAGACCGTCACCGATGGAGAGAAGCTATGTGGTAGCTCCTCCAATAGCATGTTGCTTGGTGTGAAGCCTGGCGAAGTCGTCGGTAGGTGAACGCCAATCTCCTTATGCGTCACCCAAACTGGTGCTCCCGCTTGGAGCTTGTTGGTTCTGGCGATGCTATGTAGCTCGTGGTCGATCGGTGTAGCGAGTTGGGTGTTGACGGTAGTTTTGTATACACTCAGTTTTACAGGTACACTCTGGAAAACCCCTGAAAATTGGAGAAAAAGAGAAGAAATAGAGATACTAAAGAAAAGGACCAAATCAGGGCGATTAATATAAATTCTAGGAGTCTAAATGAGAAGAGAAGACAACTCGCGAAGTGCATTAACCACAAAACAACGTAGCAGCGTCGGTGTGTCGAGACAACCCTTTTCAACACCATACACAGTTTTTGATGCTGCTCTGACCCTCTCTAGATTCTCTAGACCTTTCATGCTCTTTCGCAATATTTCTTGTCCAAGGGCATTAAGCATTTCATCCAAATAATCGTCGTCATCTTCATCCCTTCACGTGTTACGACATCATTATCAACATCACATTTTCCCTACCATCCACAACACGTGCTCCATCATCATTACCAACGACATCTGTGTCCGTACCATCCCAACTATCACCACTGCGTAGTTCGTTGTTAGGCTCAGGGTTCCTTTCTGTTTCAAGCTCTTCTGAATACTGAGACAAGCACTCTAGGGTTTCAGGATCATATCCTAGATCATCGAAGTTGACGCCACCAAAAACATTTTCACCATGATGAATCTAGATTGTGTAATCCGCAAATGAGATCCTTGTGTAATCAAATATTGTATAATGGTCTCCACGTCTCTCCATGCTATCTCGTTGTTGCAATCGCGGCACGGACATATTATTGAATCATGTGTCAATGTCTTGGCATGATTCTCAGCGGCTTCAATAAATTTATCCAGTTCTTCGAAAAAACATGTCTTCCACCTTAACGTGCCATACATCCGTGCATTCCTATACTCCATCCTTTAGGACAACAATAAAGAAAATACATCAAGGACTAATTAGCCTATATAAATACATGTATATGGCAAACCCTAATTAGTCGGATATATAAATATGAAAGTTGTAGCACACACTAATATATTATCATTTTACAAAATTTAAGAAAAAACATCATAGCATTTGGATATCATATGGGAAAGAAAAAACGTGTTACAAATTTGCACTATGAATTAAAAAAACACATGTTCATCAACCATGAACACATGAACCCTACCTATTTTATTAATTAGTCCACTAAAATCATGTAAGACGGACTAAAAAATGAGTCTAATCAAACACTGTCACTAATTTCCACTAGCACTCCCAAACCTAAGCTCTAGTTTGCTCCATACAAAGCTCACCATAAAAAAGTGAGAGGAAAATAAAATTTAAATTACTCCACAACCAACCAATCAAATTCGAATTAAGGGGTAGGAATAGCATTTCCTTACCTTTTAGAGGCTCTCCACCAAAGGATTTGAGTTGAAGACCTCCCTTAGTAGAGCAATTTTTGGGAGGAGCCCAAAGCTTCCCAACCTTTTTTTTTTTTTTTAGTTTGAGTGAGTGTCCCATGGTGGAAGAAGGTGGCTGGTTGGGACTTATCTACGGACCCTTTGTAGAGGCGGTTTTATCACGAGCTGCCTAGCGTGATCACAGCGAGGGCGGTTCACCTCCGGCCGCCCCTAATGGAAGTCCACGGTAGAGGCGGCTCGTAACACCAGCCGCCCCTACTGTGCATTCAGTAGCGGCGGATGGTGTACAACAGGCCCCGGCGGCCATTGTAGGGGCACAAAACGGACCAGCCGCCCCTACACAATAAGGTTGCTGTTCCCATAGTGGCCTACTGTAGTAGTGCATCTAGCACAGTGTCCACATAAATACTGCTCAACCAAGACGACTTCCATCATCAGTGTCTCCCTCATCAGTGGCAGAGGCAGGGGAGGGACCGCTGGGGCCATGGCCCCATCCAATGTTTAGGGAAAATATTAGTAACTCTTCTCATCTTCTGTATTTTGTGTATAATCAGGCAGCAGCCCATCACGCATCAATATCATCCTATGTACGTACTCCTACATAGCTAAACCTCGCCAACACAGTTCTGGCCTTGTCTTGGCGATCCACTAGAGTACGAGATCACGATCGCATTTAGCACTCTGGCACGGCCGCTAGCTCTGGTTCATTGTTTGTCCGCTGGTTTTGGTTCAAGCTCTGGTTCATCTTCCGTCCGCACGTGCCGTAGCCATGGTCGGCCCCCTCCATGTATAATTCCTGGCTCCACCCCTGTCCCTCGTGAACGTGAACGACGTGCAAAAGCGTGCAACAGCAGCACTGTTGAGGGTTATGTTGCGTCTCGCAGTAAATACCGGCCAATCGCCACTTGTACTTGGCTGCCGTTTCTTGGCATACAGTTTGGCACTCTCCTGGATGGGCACATGGTCCATGTTGCACCAGGTCGCATAGGGTCTCAGCTGCACGTACGTTGATGCAGTTCATAGATTAGTTAGCAAACCATACGCACATCTCAGTGCACAAGCAGATAGATACATACTTTTTTCAAGGGCGGCTGAGACAGTAGATGACATGATCACAAGCACAATGCAAAGAGCAGCGCACACGGCCTTGGTCACATTGGTCATAGTGAGTGCCATGAGGAGCAGAACACTGTTGTTGTTTCGGTCCCTCTTGGTTTCTGTATGCACCTTCATCTGCTCACTCATGGTTATATATATATATATATATACATGCTTCTTCCTTTATGGTACTATACACTCTTGATATACTATATAATAAATAAGACCACAACCAAATAAGATCAGATAGACCATATCCTGTAACAGTATCTAATAAAGGTTTTGATATCCTCGCTTGGTATCTTTATCTATATCTCTTACGAAGATAGACCCCATTAGAAAATCTATCTGATCCCACAGCGATCCACGCCATTAACAATTTGAACATGCCGTTACTATTGCAAATAAAAAATTTGTTATTATCCCACAGCAATCCTACTTAAACATGAATACATATATAATTCTCTCTAAAAAAACAAATTTAGTCCATTTAGTTTAATTTAATTAGTATTGCAAATAAAATATTAATTCTATCTCATGAAGATAAACTCCAGTCCAAAGTCTATCTGAGCCCACAGCCCTCCACATCATCAAAAAGATTTGTTCTACATAATTAGTATTTTTTGCAAATAAAATATTCCTTTCATCTAACAAAAATCTTCACCATGCAAATTTACTTTTACGGCTAAGAACAAGAGATAATTTTGAAACGAAAAAGAAAAAGCAAGCAAACAAGGCTAAGAAGCTATTTCGGCCACCAGAGTTTTGCCTAGACATGTCTTCTATGCTAGGCCGGCCCAGCATAGCGTGGGAAGGTGGGAAGGTATGCCCCCGAAGGCCCAGGAAATGAACTCGGCCCAGCCTAGATCATCAGGCCTGTGCGATTTCGGCCAGAGTTTTCGCGGGCTAACGAACACTCCCCCACAATAGTAGTCGGTTGTCTACAGTTGATCCACTGTAATCTTGGCTTTTCATCTACGACTACAATAGTTCTAGGGCTCGCGCATCACAATCCATACGTAGAACCGGATCCTGTACAATCTACAGGACGCCGAGGAACGCGCACCCGTCAGCTGATCAAGCTGGATGTATGTTCTTCAACTCCTCTAGATATGATGCTACAGATGGATGGATGTGCCTGCTAGGAGGAGCAGAGCCCTGCAGGCCGCAGACTGACAACCTTGTGCAGAGCAAAAGGAGTACTCCCTCCGTCCCAAAATAAATGACGTTTTCGCTTCGTAAAACATCTACCGGCAATTATATATTAAAATAGGATTAATATTTATATTACATAATTAGTATCATTGGAAAAATCTTTTGATCTAGTTTTTAACAAATTTATTTGGAGATTTAAATCTTCTACATATTTTCTATAAATCGAGTCAAACTTGTGACACTAAAAACCAAAAACGTCATTTATTTTGGGACAGAGGGAGTAGTGAACATGTCTAGTCAAGTAGCGCACCAGATTCACAAATCTTGAATCCGCCACAAATTTTAGTACAGTCACAAAGAGCAAACTGCTTCTTCATAATCTCATAGATCTTATCCAGTGTATCCTTCTTGGCCTGTCAGCCCCTTTCTAGGAATGATGAGCCAATGCCTTTGGCTCAATGCAGACGAACAACGCCAGTGAACAGTGGTCAACATAAAACCCAACAGTGACAAGAAAATATCCAATGGATTCATTACCTTAGTCAGTAGTGAAATGATACTTATCACCGCTGAGTGAATAGCTTTCCACGATTTTTTCGGATCCTAGGCTAACAAAACCAGACATGATAATTGATCACGTCTGGCAGTAACACAACCGATAGTGAAATTACACGCAGGAGACCATGCCAACGGAGAAGCCAATGACACATAGGGCCTACAATTTTAGAATTTTTACCTTTTCCTTGTTTTTTCTTTTTTCGTCTTATTCGGTCATCAGCGCCCATGACTCCCAGTCTGCCAGCATATATGTCAGTGGGCACTCCCAGTCTGGCACTGTTTTCTTGCTGCTGGCTCCCTCACGACCCTGCGGCTGAACCTCCCTATCAGTGCCCACATATAGCTGACGCTCGTAGGTCACATTTCTGTGAAGCTGAGTATCAAGCTGTGAAACCGAGTACATTGCTGCTGCTACTGCTGCCTGTCCGGCTGTTTGGACGGCACGACTGCAAGATTCATCGGTTAGTAGGCCGGTGCTAGAGTGGACAACAAGTCCGCTATTTCACTCATAAAAAATCATGTTTAATTACCACAACCGGAGCAAGCATATCGATGCGCATTTTCATCTGATCCAGGAGTCTGAGTGTCCAATAAATTAAGGTAAAGTTCATCAGGTCAGAGGACCAGCTTGCGGACAATCTAACGAAGCCTCTCTGCAGTGTGGAGTTTCAAGAGCTCTGCTTGAAGACTGGACTGCAGTTTTTTTCTGTAAATAGCGTTTCAAGACTGACGATGAGATTTGTTTTGTTCTGGTACTGAGTATGTGCCCGGTTGTAGTTGGGCCGTGAGAATTCTAGTTGGGCTCTCTGACGCGTGCTGCGTTCACACGGGAGCATCGCCAATCTTATGCGCCGACCAGTCGAGTCGGCGCGGAAGTTTTGCGCCGACCACCCCCTCCTGGAACGATGTTTTCGGCCCAGTTTACGTGTCGCGGCCCAATACCCCGTCCAGCAGACGAGACCGCAGATTCCCGTCGGCATCGTCTTCCTCCTTCCTCCGTCGCCTCGCCTTCTCTGCTTTCGGATTCGCCGCCCGCCACCGCGCAAGGGGCGCCGACCAGTCAGACGGACCTGAAGCTCCCGGCATCGGTTGCGTCACCGCTCTCCCTCCCTTCTCTTCTCTCGGTCACCCCACGAGCACGCGCTATCTGACTACTTGGCGACGACTGGGCAAAACCGCCGCCGCCGCCGTACATTTGCCCAGGTATTCTCCGGGCCCTTCGCCGGAGACAAGCTGCCACCAGGTATGCCCAGGTCCTCCGTTCCCTTTCCTACCTGCTGTGCCAAGCGGAGCACTGAAACCGTAGCTTAAGCTATTTGTATTCGGATCTGATCTAGCTACAAATCTACATGTATTATGCCTACTAGCTCCCATTTTGTTGCAAAAACTATAGGATGTGTCCTTTACTAGCTGGATTCCGCGATTCAGTGCCGCAACATGTATATGTTTTTGATCGGTCACTGGTCACAGAACCATCAGTTTGTAGGGAGTAGAAACCTGGGAAGCCTGAGTTTCATAAAATTATTTGGCATGAGTGCTAAATTTGTAGGGGGTAATCGAGGTGCTTCCTGAATTGCTGGGTGATGATTTTCGAGCAGGCCATTATATTTTTCATCTATGCATGTACTGTTTAGACCTTGCAGCTTTATTTAGTGGCAAGTTGGATTCTGCATTGCAGACATGACGGATTGTAAATCTCAGATCATATAATTTTGTAAATTGGACCTTCTGTAGGGATACCACATCGGCACCAAAACCAGCCAAACAATTCTTTTGTTGCGAGCCTGCACAGAATTGGTTCCTATGGAGATGAAACTATAGGAAGAGAAGTCATGGACATAGAATTTATTGACTTTTGTATCAAATATGCCAATCCTCTGTCCATCTATATTCCAATGTAGCCTGCCAGTTTTAGAAGTTTATTTGTTCTGCATGCTTATCCTAGCATGCTTATCTTAGGACCCATAAACATTTCTTTGTTCCGCATGCTTATCGAGCATGCTTAGGACCCATATAAACATGAGGTCCTTGGAGCCGGTTTGGC
Organism: Hyparrhenia diplandra; assembly: GCA_015847255.1. Classification (NCBI taxonomy): domain Eukaryota; kingdom Viridiplantae; phylum Streptophyta; class Magnoliopsida; order Poales; family Poaceae; genus Hyparrhenia; species Hyparrhenia diplandra. The sequence continues at coordinate 280,223 of JADLZK010010361.1, forward strand.
TGTTAAAAAATAATAAAGTTTGCATACTATAGTTATTCTTTGATTGGTTGATAGTCCTACACTTCAGCAAGTCTTCTAGTCCATTTCTGCTTCAGCAAGTCATCCTAGAAGAATACCTCAAAACAAAATGTTTCTTTCACTCAATATTTTCTTTTAATTTAATTAACTTTTGTAAGTTCTTAGAACATCTGGTCTGCCTTCTATAAATCGAGGTCGGCTAGTATTCAGGTTGTGGTAAACCTGGAAATGACGTGATCTAATATTCTTGTCCTTTTGGCTTCCCAGTTTTAAGTTTCAAAGTTATGGTTGCTTTTTTGAAAATGCTAATTTGGAGCTAAAGGTTGCACACGACCTTATCATCCTAAATTGGGTCTACTACTTTGTTTCTGTGTTTGCAGTTTCATAGTACCTGTTAGTGTTTTAAATTAGAAATCAACTTTTGATCCAGCTTCCTTTTTTCTTCTTATTAAGTAAAAAAGTGTTTTTTGAAGAATATGGTTGTAAATAACTTGCACATTTTTTGTCTCTTCTTGGACTTCAGATTGGATAAATAATATATCGTGCCATTAGGTGGTTAATATTTGACGTGCTCCTGGCTTGTTCAATTTTGGGCATCATCAAAATGTCAGGACCGCTGAATGTAGTCATTACCCTTACTAAATTAATATTGTTATGCATTTCATATTTTTTTCTATTTTAGTAAACATATCACTTATGAGTGGCTCCTCTAGACATGGTAATTTTTTCTCTGTTTATTTCTCCATTACATTAAAAATATATAAAAATGTTCTGTGTAGAGTCCTTCATAAATTCATTGGCTGATGATGAGGATAAGGAAAGTATGGGGCTTATATCTTCGCAGATCTTACATTGAAGATAATAGAAAGGTGAACTGATATATCATATAGATTTTAGCTCTGACCACAGTAGACAGTACCGTGAACAATAAAAAGCCGTGCAGCTGATAATTAGATTTTCTCAACTCTATAGAGCTCATTTATTCTTGGAGTAAATAATTGTGAGAACTGCTGTCATCATCTGCCCTTTTTCTCAAATTAAGGAAGTCAACATTTTCAATGCATTCTGAATAATTGACCACTGTGTTATCTTTTGCTCACAGCAGTTGGGTTGTTTGTACTAGGCAATTCAAAGTCTTAAAATGACGTTGAGTGGTAGATATGATACTACGTTTGACTACCATATTTACCCAACATTTGAGTAAATCCATGTTAATAAAGTTGGAATATGTGGAACAGACAAAATGGTGTCCTGCGCCTGGATGTGAATATGCAGTAGAATTTGTCATGGGCAGTGGCAGCTATGATGTTAATTGCAACTGTTCATATGGGTTTTGTTGGAATGTGAGTGCTCAAACTGAATATTTTATTTTTACATAATTAGCGGACCACATATTTTCTTCTTCTTTTTTCAGTGCACAGAGGAAGCTCATCGTCCAGTAGACTGTGCCACTGTTTCAAGTGGATCCTCAAGAACAGTGCCGAGTCAGAGAACATGAACTGGTATAGAAGGATAAAACACAAGATTTTTTTTAATAATGCTGACTGTTTGGAGTTTCTCCTTTGGATAGTCCTAGAAACAATGAATCCTCCCCTCCTCCATCTCTGCCCCTTTGGTTAGACCAACCACCAGCGTTTAAACATCCTACATTGAGTTCAGCCACCACTTACTAACTCCCTTGTCCTTGCAACACCTCCTTAAGCACCGGCTTGCCACAGGTGTGGCCCCAAAGGAAGGTCATGCAGACAACTCAGCCCCATATAGTTTTGTGCCACTTAATTACTTTTGATTGCCCTATTGCAGCAAAAATAAATTTCTACTAGTTACCTGTAACACCCGAAATTTTGCATGTTTTTAAATAGGCAATTTGATTTAAGTATGCAATTTTGTGATGCATTGAACCTAGTAAAATAATTTTTTTAGAATTAAAATTTAATATAAGGCTAGAGACATGACTGTGCACTCATTTGGAGCATCTAATTTTCTGTAATGTTCGTTCTTGCTGAAACTGAAGTTTATTTATATTTCTTTTTGCAAAAGCCATTTGAACTCTGTTGGAAATAAAAGAGAAAAGAATTTTTTTACTCGTTTTTTTTTTGAGCAAAACCTACATCACTTTATTGATTCATCATGTAGGAATTACAAACACCATATGGTGGAAACATAAACCATACATGCCTACCCTCTTCTAGATACAAAGAGCTTCTAGCAATGGTATGGGCATCACCATTTGAGCCTCTATTCTCATGAACAAACTCAACATATTCAAACTCCCGGGATCTCGCTTTGAATTTGGTGATTATCGACCATATGGTCCTTTGCTCCCTTTGACCGATATTCTTGACAAATGATAAATTATCACATGCCAATCTGAACCTTGTAGCATAGATATCCGGGGCTAGTGCAAGCCCCTCACGACAAAGCTGCCTCCATTGTCTCTCGTTTCAAATACCTTTCACCACAAGAACCGAGGCTCCCATGAACTCGCCTCGCCGGTCCTCCGCAATGGCCGTGCGGTAGCCGCAAAGTCTTGAGTTTTTGGATAGTGCGGCTTCAACATTGATCTTGATAGCTCCCGATGGTGGCGCAATCCACCTCCTCCTTTGTTGAGCAGGTGCCGTTTTGTTACAAAACCTTCTTGCTACCCACTCCAAGATCGCCATGAAACTTTCCACAAATCCATGCGTCGATAAAGGGCTCGAATATGTCTTCGTGGTTGCTTTTTTCGTTTCACATACCGGACGCCCACAACACCACGGCTACCGCGGGCATCCTCATGATTGAGCATCAAAGATAGGCCGCGATCCAAGCTTTTGCCTCCGGTTCTTCGTAACACCCGATAGCCTCCACAATATGATCCTCTTGAAGTGCCCAAACACATCTAGCGACATTGCACTCTAGTAGAGAATGTCTCCAAGAGTCTTGTTGGCCGCAGTAAGAAACACTTGGCATTTGGAGCCATATTTCGATGATGTCGAACATCTTCTCGCCGGTAGCGAATTCCTTGCTAGTCGCCAGAGAAAGATGCTCACCTTAGATGGAACTTTAATTGACCATAGACTCCTCCATTCCTTCTCGCATGTCTTTAGGTCGATCTCCCCGACACATTGTTAATGCCGCATCACAATCGTTCCCGATATGAACAAGCATGAAGTATCTTTAACCGATTTGTAAAGATCCCCTTTTTATCGTAATGCCATGCCCGTAAATCCTCCCGGTTCCTCGTACATAACGGTATCTCACGATGATTTCAGCATCAACCGGATTGAAATATTGTTGCGGCATCACTTGATCCCATCGCCCCGCTGAATTATAAGCTCAAACTTTTTTCTCGGCGGGTTGGGTATCCCCGTATGGATTGGTCTGTGAAGGCTATCCCATGGTAGCCAATTCATTGTCCAAATTTCAGTCTGTTCTCCGGTACCAATCCTTCGGATTAAACCTTCTCTTAAGACTTCTCGGCCATCCAATATGGATCTCCATACTCTCGATGGTGCCGATCCTAACTCCTTTTGTAGGAATTCACCTTCGAGGATAATAAACCGCTTTTCAAAGTTCTCGCTTTCGAGAGATTGCGGGTCTTGTAAAATTCTCCGTGCTTGCTTGGCCAATGAGCTAGATTAAACAACTCCATGTCTCGAAAGCCTAGCCCCCCTCGTAGCCTTTGGTTGTGCCATTTTGTCCCCACGACACCCATCTTTGTCCTTCTTTTGCCTTCCTTGCTTCCCCACCAAAAGTTTCTTATCAAACTTGTCAAATGCTCACAGATCCTCTTGGTAGCCACGAAGCAAGACATCGAGTAAGTTGCTAAAGCTTGGTATTAATCGCTTTGATCAAAACTTCCTTGCCTCCCGATGAGAGACATTTCTCCGACCATCCCTCAACTTTATGCCACATCCTCGTCCTTCAAATATTTGAAGGCACGTACCAGGTGATTGCCACACCCACGTCGGTTGGCATACCCAAATACTTCGCTCGGTAGCCTCACTTTGGACCTCAAGCATATCCTTGATCTCGTCTCTCGATTTGTTGCGACTCCTTTAGCAAAGTGGATAGATGACTTATCCATATTAACTTGTTGCCCCGACGCCTCACAATACATCCCGAGTACATCTTTGATAACCATTCGAATTTTTCCACACTTGCTCAAAAAAACAACAGCCGCCGCCCCGCGAAGAGTAAGAGGCTGATCATCGGAGCCGATGGAGCCACTTTAATGCCCTCGAGTTACGACGATCGAATCTTTGAATGTAAGAGGCCCGAAAGGCCCTCTCGCCGCTAACAAGAACAAGTATAGGGAAATCGGGTCACCTTGACGTAAACCCCGTGTTGGTCTGAAATTCTCCGACCTATCGCCATTGAATAAAAGCGAGAAGGACACCGATGTGATCATTCTCATCACCATCTCCACCCCCGGGTGGTGAAAGCCAAGTTTAAGCATTATGGGAGAGATAATTCCACTCTACTCGGTCATAAGCTTTCTTCATGTCGGCTTCAAAGCGCGGCACCTCGATCAACCGCCCTCTTGCGCTTTAGAAAATGCATGCACTCATAAGCTGTAATAATATTGTCGGTTATCAAAGCGACACGGGACAAATGCCGATTGTTTCGACACAATCTCGAGGGAGAATGAGCTTCAATCTATTCGCCAACACCTTTGATGCAATTTTATACGAAGACGTTGCACAAACTAATCGGCCTAAAGCCGACCAATTTCCTGCGGGTTGGCAATCTTGGGTATGAGCACTATCGGTGTTTCATTTATATCGAGATGTCTTCCTCCCCATCAAAAACCTCTTGACAATGCTCGTTACCTCCTCTCCCACAGTGCCCAATGCCTCTGAAAGAAATGTGCCGGATATCCGTCGGGTCCGAGGGGCCTTCGTGGGAAACATCCGAAAAGCGCCGTCTTCACCTCATGATCTTCAAACGGTTTAATCGGCGCCCTATTCATCTCTTCCGACACCTTTACAGAAGCGATGGATAACACACTATTCATGTTTTGTGTCCTTCCGACCGATATAAGTTTTCATAAAAATTTGCAGTGATCTGCTTCAATTCACTTTCCACTTCAGTGACTCCACCACTCGGGTTCTTCAACCTCGATATCATATTTCTTTGTCTTCTGTTGCTCGCTCGAAGATGGAAGAAGCGAGTGTTCCTGTCCCCTTCCGATAACCAGGTCACCCTTGATCTTTGTCTCCACATAACCTCTTCTCGATGGTTCAGTTCCCGAATACGCTCAACTATCTTCAACTCCTCATATGATGGGCCCATACGACTCGAGACATTTCGGAGGACTTCAAGCTCTTTATTTAAAGAGCGAAGCTCATTTTTAACACTGCCAAAAACAATTCTATCCCATGATAACAGGTGGTTAGAAACCTCTTTCATCTTCTCAATGAGAGCACCGGCTGTCTCTGCTTTCCCTCTCTTGCCCCAGGACTCTGTAAGACTGTCCGAGAACTCAGGGTGATTTTCCCACATCTGTTCATAGCGGAACCTCCTTGCCCTCCTGTTCGCTTGTCCAACCAAACTCCATTGAAGAAGAATGGGACCATGATCCGACGCTGCTGCTGCTGTTAGGTGCTTCACCATTGCGTTGGGGAAGCGGCCGCACTATATCTGCCGTAGCTAGCCCCTCGTCGGCCGAACCCGGCAGTGCGAGCCACCCGCCACCTTCTTTTCATAGGTCCAGAAGCGACCCCGTATCCGAGATCCTTAAGACCCACGGATATCAACGGCATCACGAAAACCCGCAATCTGGGCGAGACTCCTCTCCTGCACCCCATCATGTTCTGATCTTTGCAAAACCTCATTGAAATCGCTATGCACATCCATGGAAGTGGGGAGGATGCACGAATAAATTTGAGTAGATCCCATGTCTTATGACGCTCCACCACCGTGCTTCACCATACACACATGTCAAGCGCCACGGATCACCCCACTCTCGGTAATAATAGTATCTATGTGATGCGAGAGTGCGGTAAAATCTCAACTCTAGTTTTATTATTCCAAAAATCCCAAGGCCACCTGCTGCATACTGAACGCGCTTCTGGAAAAGCGTTATCAAAACCTAGAGTACCTTTAAGACCTTCTACCCGAGCTCTATGGACTGAGTTTCCAATACACAAAAGCGGTCGGGGCAAATTTCTTCGCCCAGATCGCGAAGCTCCTTCCTTTGTCGCGGCGTTGCCCAAGCCCCGACGGTTTCGGCTCATACAACTCATTGTTTTCGGCGGTCCTTCGGCCGGAGGCCGCCAACATCTTCTCTTCGGTCCTTTTAGCTTTCTTCTTATCTCTTGGCGAGACATGAATCGAACCCACGCCCGCATACCTTATGGGGGTGTTCTTTTGGCATGGCCGTGGATCCATCAAAAGCTTCCAACATCAAAGCACACCTTTCAGGACGGAAATCAAAATCCTTTGCCAAATTCCACGCAGAGCGCATGGTGTTCACCAACGAAGCTTTACTGAAACTCTTCGTTGTCAGAAGTTTTGCCGCCGCCATCCACTTGATCTCTGGCAGACTCGCACTCTCCTCCTTCTTCTCTGCCCTTGATCGTGATGACTCCGCCACCATGGTCCTCCCACGCACCTCACTACGGTCGATCTATCCCCTACCAAGGCCGGGAAGCTGAGTAAGATCAGCCCCTTGGTCAGCCCGAGCAGGTGAAGATCATCTGAGGGTCAGGAGGCGTGGTGTCGAAAATCCTCCGCCGGTGATGGAATCGCCGCCGCAGTCGCCAACCCCTAGGTCGGGACCTTAGGTCACCGGACCTAATACCCGACATTCTTTTACTCGTATACTTTCACCATTTTGGCTGGTAGTCTTGCCGCCGGCCTGTTCCTTTTCTTTGGTTACGGCCGATGGCCATCTCCCTTGATTTCCAGCTGTAGTGGCTTTGTATTCTTTTTTTTTTTTTTTTGAGAATAGTGGCTTTGTATTCTTGGCCGCTCGCCAATTTTCTTCTTGGGCCCACAGGAGCCAGCCCCACTGGCAAAGCGCCCATGCAAGGCGCCGCATCTCCTTCTCGTGCTCGATAGAGTCGAGTTCGACCGCCAATACTATCGCGCCGACCGGTCGGCGCCAAACGTCGCGCCGACCCGGGGCGTGGTGGGCGGCCCGGCCCAAGGCCTGCTCGGGTCGTCGTCTTCGTCCCGTCGTCACCTCGCCGGATGAGCTGCCTTGGATTTAGGGTTCCGGCGAGTCGCCGTCGCTTTAGGGTTCGCCCGGCCGCCGCCTTTAGGGTCCGTCGACCTCCCCTCCCCCTCCATTCCTCCCCCCGGCCATAGAAGAGCCCGGCCGGGCGGCCGACCGTCGACACGGCGGCCGGGCGGCTCGGCCGGCGGTGAGGGGCGCCGGGGGCGCCGCCGAGCTCCGGGCGGGGAGAGACCCATCCGGCTGGGTATGGGTCGGCGGCGGGGAGCTGAAGGTAGTCCATGGCGGCGGCGGCGGGGATTCGAGCTCGAGGGGAGGAGAAGAAGAAGAAGGAAGGGGGAGGGGAGGGAACTGCCGCCGGCGGCGGGGGCGAGGAGGATGGAGGTTGACGACGACGCTTAGGCGGGCCACTAGGTGGGCCGGCCTGCTGGGCTGCCCCTGGTCGGCGCGCCGACACGGTCGGTGTCAAACACGCCGAGTTTGACTCGAGGCGACCGGATGCCGCACGCAAAATCCCACAGTCGGGATTTTCTTCCCTTGTTCCGTGCCCGCATCGCCCTATAAAGAGCCAGCTTGACCGGCCGCGGTCTTTTTCCAATCTATTCGCAAACCTCGCCCTCGGAAGCGTGAACGCTGCGGAGCCCTAGTCCCGCCGCCATTGAGCGCTCGAACTCAAGTTCGACAACCGTCGACTCTTCGTCCCCCGTAAGCTAGTGCGGAAGCATAACCATCATCTCGCGAACTTCGTTCGCACTACTTTTCCGTCACGGATTTTGCTTCGTCTCTCACGACGCCCGTCAGACGAGGTTGCGGCGACCACCGGCCAGCGTCGTGCGCCGATCCTCAAGTCGTTTTCGGTCCTCGCCGTTTCCCTTGGTGAGTTCCCCCTTGTTCTCCTCTTCCGTTTGGATCAAGTCCCATGTCAAACCGTGCCCCTGTAGGGGAGTTTGAAGCTTCTCCGGCGAATTTCTCATCGCCGGCCATGTCGCCCGCCGCGCGGCTGTTCTTCTCCGGCGAAGTGCGCGCCGCCCGCACCGATGAATCTAATCTGGCCGCCGAGTTTCGATCCGACGGCCGATATAGCTTGATACCCCTTCGGGTGTCGAATTTGCGAAAAACCCTCATCACTTTTCAAGTTATCCAGGCGCATCCTTCGCACATTCCTGTCATTACGGTTTCCTCACCGAAAGCGTATTGTCATTCTGTTGTTCAGATTACGTTTTCAGTAATTTACAGTTTTGCCATTATTTTCAAATGCTTATAACTTTTGTTTTAAATCCAAATTTAATCGTTCAAATTGCGTTGGATTCGTAATTCCATAATCTAGGTGTTTACGTGCATTGTTTCAGTAGGTTTTCCTACCTTTAATTTTTCGTAGGCATATTTAATTTATTATTTTATTCATGCGAAACTTGGGAAATTCATATCTTCGTCGTTTTAAATCCGATTTCGGTGATCTTTACGTCGATGTGATCGTAGCGACGCGTAGATTAGTTTTATACACTTTTGAACTTGTTTTATTGCTGGTGGTGTCTTTGTTCTAATTGTATCTCCTTGTTTGCTTCGTGTATGTTTGCTCGTATGGTTGTTTGGTGTTGCTTGTTGATTGAGAATAGTCGGTGAGCAATTCGGGAGTGACGGGGAGACCTTCTTCGAGCAAGACCCAGCGGGACCAGCAATACTTTTTTGAGAATCAAGGCAAGTTTAGTTTTGGAATATGCTAGCTTTAAATCATGATCTTATAGCTTACTTAATGTTTATGCTTTGAAAACGTTAAATGTGAATTGTTCAACAACATTAGGATTTGTATGCGTGATGAGATCCGGGTATTACAAAGTACAACTATGGGGGTTATATGGCTCGACATTAGTTCCCTAGAGATCATTTTTCTAGCAACATTGGAGGATGTGCCGAATTAGATATAGTATGCCCCCTATCCTGTTAATATGTGAGTATAGGCTCCGAGTTATGTGCCACATAGGAAGGGTGGGTTCTATGTCTGACGACTTAGCTGCCTCAACTTGTTAGACGAACCTTTGGGGAGCTTCTTAGTGGTTTCGGTGTATGGGAAGTCATGAGCCCGTGCATTTAGGAACCACGACTCGTAGTGAAAGTGTACACCTCTGCGCAGAGTTTGAGAAAGCGGTATACTAGCCTTGCCCAAGGTCACGGGCGACCTGGAACCTTTTACATTAAAGATGATGACTTTTGTTGCTAAATTCTTCATGGTTTATCGTTACAAGTTTTACATTATTTATGCTATAATGATATTGAAGTTTGGGTAGATATTGCCTTGCTATTCTTGCTAAATACGTTTGTACTTACCCTTGCTAAATTACAATCAATAGATCAAATTTGGAATGAGGGGACGTCAACCGGTCCCCTGTGATGGAGTTGCTGCCCGGTGTGTCTTCATAGCTATTGTTACTATTTGCTTAAGACTTTGTAATGATTATTATTCATTTTGTAATAGCACCGAGATGATACTTTATCGATTTGTAAACTTATGTGTGTGACTTTCGGGCGCACATAAGATTTGTATGCATCCACTTTTGTTCTTAAATTTGGGTGTGATATTACCATGCTTGAATAATCTGTTCTTGTTTTGTATTCAAAAATTAAACCTTAGCTTTTGACATGTTCCATTTTTTCATTTGATCTGGATGTACAATTCGTAGAACATCTCAATTTCATAGGTAGAACATCGAATATGTTGTCACATTATGTATAGAAAATAGAACATTGAACTTTCCTTGATAGAACATCGATCTTTTGCTACGTAGAACAACACTGTTTCAAAGGTAGAACATCGAAGCTTCATAGTGACAACTTTGAAGTATAGTATTGAATAAAATTCCTGTTTGTTTTACATTTCTTTCAAAGAAAAGCAAATGTGATGATTAACAATCTATTTTCTTCTTCTATAGGCTAAGTACTTCACAAATAGTGTGTTCTCTTAATGCAAGAGTTCATGTGTTCTCATGTTTTATCATATATGTTTCGATGTTCTATTATAAATAAATTGATGTTCTTAGTTCATGTTTTTGGTGAACATTCTTAGTTTATGCCTCTTTGTTCTCAGTTATTATTCCCATGTTCTATCATGCGTGCCTCGATGTTCTATTATAAATAAATAAATTGATGTTCCCAATGAATGTTTCTTACGAATATTCCCAGTTTATTCCTCTATGTTCTCCGTCATTATTCCTATGTTCTATCATGTGTACTTCGATTTTTCTATTATTATAAATAAATTGATGTTCTCAGTGACGGTCTCGGTGAATGTTTCCAGTTTATGCCTCTATTGTTCTACTTACTTGGTTGTCACATGTTATGTACAAAAAAAAAGTAGAACATCTAAGTTTTCTTGATGGAACATTAATTTTTCTTACGTAGAACATCATGGTTTCAAAGGTAGAACATCGAATATGCCTTACTTGGTTGTCACATTGTGTATAAAAAATAGAACATTGATTTTTTCTTGATAGAACATCAGTCTTTCCTACAGAGAACATCACAGTTTGAAAAGTAGAACATTGAAATTAGATAGTTACAACTTATATTTCTTTCAAATGACAATTTAATATATAGCATTCTTTATGATAGTTTCTAGTATTTGGTAGGATAAATCATCTAGAATATTGTTTGACGTATATGCCGAGAATTTGTACTTCCATCAATTCCTTGTTTCTGAATTCTATTTCCATGAGCTTTCTAATCTGTTCTTCGTATAAGTGAATTGGCTATACTGGTGGAGGACACTTGCCTATGTTTTAATGCACTCAAAGGCCTACGAGGTGATTTATTCCTACTATTGTTTTTCAAGATCCTGTCTGCACGGTTCGTCCTCTGGCTTCATATGTCCTGTGCTTACCAACTATTAATTGTAGGAAATGCCTACAGAAAGGCTCCAGATCATCTTGAATATCTTCAGTGATTACCAGCTTGCTGCTTGTGTGAATGCGCCTAAGGCCATCAAGGTTGTGAGGTTGTCCCTGCACTGTGCAACCTCTTGTTTTAATATTGATCATGCCTATATTTTGTGCCAATGTGATATGAATAGTTGATTTATTTTCCGTTCAGGCTATAATATGTTCAAGCATTCCCCAAACTGAATGTAATAGAACCATCAGTCCATACATTTCTCAAAAGATAACAAAGAATAGCCTTCATTCATAGGCAAACATGAAGTTGCTACAAAGCATGGGTGCTAGCAGAATTAAGATAAAATAAAGTGTTGATCCCCTGATGTTACCAATGTTCACTTGCATTACTGTAAGTATTGCTTCCATGATGCTATCCATGGTTCTCTTTTTGCAGTACTGTAGGTTCAGTCTAAACATTTAAACCTATAAAGAGTATTACCAGGGCAGATAAATTTTGTTTTAGGAATTATATGTTTTTTTTTCTAAAGTTTGATTATCACTATGCAAGCTATGGCTTCTTTGGAAATGTCAATGTGCAGGCTATGACGCAAACTGAATGTCAGTGTGATTTTGTTCTCTGGATATATTGTTCTATCATGTTCGCTCGACCACACACTCTGCCTCGGCTCTGAGGAAACGGCCGCCGTTGCAGTTCAGTTGCTTGATAAAATCTCGGTTATACAAGAGAGGCCTTCCGTCTTGGATGCCTTCTTCTATAGATGGAGCGGAAGATTCAGCCAAGAAGAAACATGCACGCGCACCTCCCAGAAGGCTCAGAAAGGGCCTGATTTCTCTAGACTTTTGGTACGTATCTATTCGCCCCAGGTACAATCAGATATATGCATGTATATTGTTCTGTATTGGTGATTTCATACATCTATGTACGACGGGCTGGTGTTTGTGCAGCACACTTCGTTGCCAATTATTGGACATGGGTGCCAAGTATCGAGCCGATTGAACATCAGACTTCACCCTTCTTGTCTGTGCATCTATGAACACCCCAAGTTTGGACAAGTCCATGTCATCACGTGGATAGTGGAACCACCCTTCCGTCTTTAGTCATGAAGTTGAGAAAGCTGATAGCCCCTAGTCTTTAGTCGTGAAGTTGAGAAAGCAGTTTAGTCGTGAAGAGTAAATTTTGAGAAAGCTGATAGCCCCTACTCTTCATAGCATGTTTTTCTAAGTTCAGTCATATTGCAGAAGTCAGCTGTGCCATTTCTATCTGTCTGACCTGCTGTTGTTTGTGTGTAGGATACTCTTTGATGACTTGGACAAGACAGGGATCTTCACATGGGATTACTTGCACCACCTGGGTTTGAACAAATTCAGTCTGACGAGAAGTTACATCAGAACTTTGAGAAAGTAGTCTTTAGTCGTGATCCCCAGAAAAGGAAATTTCGAAAAATAGTCTCTAGACAGCCTCGCCTGTTGCTCCATCAGGCTTGCCTGCCATGTAACGAAGCAACTCAATTGAGCATTTGAGATGTGAAGACACAACGCAAGGATACCAATAGCTAGTGACCAACTAACGGTGATGCAAAGGAGTGATGAAAGTACAAAAACGTTCATATACTGAGTTGATTCACTAGTTGGAAATTGGAACTGGACAAGTGGACAATTTGTTTCTTTGTTCTCTGCTCATCGATGTTGGGTTTGAAAAACCTGTTACTGGTTGTCCAATTTGTCATTATTTAATTTGTCAAATTTCTCTATGCACTATCTGTCATATTTCTTGTACTTAAGCAGTCATCTTTTGATTGGCAAAAATCTTACAAATTTAGAAAAATAAATCTGTTAGCAGATAGCTAGACAGACCCTTAACTTAAAAGGTAGAGTAATTTTTTTTAAAAAAATAGTACTCAGAAACATGTGTTTGTTTTTTAATTTTTGGAAACTTCTCTAATGTTTTTTTATTTATTTGGCAAAATTTCTATGAACCACGAATTTGTAGCAGCAAAAGAATTGCAGTGTTTTTATTTGTCTTGCCATAATACTGTGAACCGTTAGCAGCAAAAAAAAATGGGCCTTAGAAACACTAGTCAGATGAAAAAAAGGAAAATAGTATTTGAATAGTGTACTCATTGTAAGAAATATTTTTTCATTTTATTTAATTACATATGGAAATGTTCTTACGAAGAAGGGGAAAAAGCCTGAAAAAAATAGGTCTTACGAAGAAGGGGAAAAAATCATGAAGAAACAGTCATAACACTATAGGGCTTGTAAATAACAAAGAAAGCCCAGCAAAAGAGATAGAAACAGTCAGAAATTGCTGGGCCAACAAAAAAAAAGCCTAGCAAACGAAAGCAGGCCGAGCCTGGTCGGCGCACACATCCGCGCCAACCAGGTCGGCAGCTAGGACGCCCCCGGGAGCGTTGTCATGTCCGAGACGGGTGTACATTTAGGACTGTGGTATCATGGCCACATCACGACACGGTAACTGTGGTATCAGTTGAATATAGTAGAGTCAAAATGGATAGTTAGCAGCACCAAAACAAGGTACGTCTTCTCTATGTTTATCCACTAAGCTGGTGTGAGTTGAAAAAGAGTGCTGCGGGGCTCACTGACGGCAAACTTGTCGTTTTTCCCCGGCGATCTCTGACAACCCGTTGTTTTCACCCACCAAGGCAACGACCACTTATCATTGGATAGACACACTGCAGCGTGCACGACCCTCAACAAGGAGCATCTTTTGCATACCCGATGAGCGTTGTTGTTATTACTGTCAGATGCAAATGTACAATTACACGTCTAACTATGCAAGTAGTATATAGTTATATTGCAACTAACAATAATAAACACACGGGGTACTGCCCAGTGCACATTACCATTTGGAACAACTCCCCAAAAGACTACAAAAACATGCACAAGGAAAAAAACAAGATTGACAGCTGTTATGTATCTGTACTAGTTTCCGTGGCATGAATTGGTAAAAAAAAAAAAGATTCCCTGACATGCATTATTTGACAACTTAGAGCAAGTACAATGAGGCAAGTTCAGTCGGCGAAATGAACGAACACGTAATCACAATCTGACGTGGGGGAGAGAGAACGCCGAGCGAGCGACTTCGCAGAACGCCCGGCAAAAAAGCGGGCGAAATGCCCTGGTCCACAGCTCCTCCGCATCCCATTCGTTCCAGTATCATTTTTTAACCGCATGGAGCATTGAAGGATGGATGGGACCCGCCACCACCGGACCACAGCTTGAGTGACCTGGCGTTCCTGCCGCCCGGCAGCGGGCGAATCTATTAATCTTGCTCTTACTAGGTAGGAACATGGTAGAACGTGCATGAGTTGTACTTTGCGCCGGCCAAAGCAATTATGCTAAGGTAACGTTCTGAAGAAAACTGGAACAAAGAATTTTGGTTTCTAGCGTAGATTACTTCTTCAATTATCTGTTCCTTGTAAACAAAAATAATAGCTGTGCATTTTCCAACCCTAAATTTCACCACCCTCCACTACAAAAATGGTGGGATTCTCCTAGTTTTGGAAATAGTAGTGGGAATCACACTAAAAAGACATTTAGTTTGAAAAAATTATATTAAACTTGAGTATTAGGAGAAGCGCACATCACTAGAACAAATCTACAATTATGGTTATGCTCGAAGCCCTCCCGGTGGCGAGGCGATTGAAACAAATACTCCTTCCGGGCTGGTATTAGAAGTCGTTTAGAACAACGACACGGTCTCCGATTCACAACTTTGACCTTTTGTTATTATAAAAATATATATGAAAATGTGATATAGGTATACTTTTATCAAAATATTTTTAAAGACAAATCTATTCATATAATTTTCACATTTACAAACTCAACAAATTAAAAGTTATCGATAATTTATATTCCCAATGTTTGACCCAAACCTTGTCGAAAACGACTTCTAATACCAGCCCGGAGGGAGTATGGGTTTTTAGATTTAATTATATTTTAGGCTACATAGATATATTTAATATTTTGAAATTATCGCTTGAAGTTTTTAAGAGGCCAACGTTGTAGAGATATGACTCATCTCATCCAAACTTTGTACAAGCCTTATTCCTAAAATGTATATTTGCCTTATAATCTTACAATAATGTCAGTTTTGCACTGATCAAGATAGGAGATGCCAATGCAATAAAAGTAAGATCATGTTTGGATCTATCTAGCACAACCAGAATCTGTAGCTTTTTCTAGAAATGTGGAGTTCTTCTAGTATTTAGCATTCAACATTTAGTATAAGCTTTTCCCTGCCAAATGCATCAACCAGAATCTGCAGCTTTTTCTAGAAATGTGGAATTCTTCTAGTATTTAGCATTCAACATTTAGAATAAGCTTTTCCCTGCCAAATGCATCAACCAGAATCTGAAGCTTTTTTCTAGAAATGTGGAGTTCTTCTAGTATTTAGCATTCAACATTTAGAATAAGCTTTTCCCTGCCAAATGCATCAACCAGAATCTGCAGCTTTTTCTAGTAATGTGAAGTTCTTCTAGTATTTAGCATTCAACATTTAGAACAAGCTTTTCCCTGCCAAATGCGTCCTAGGGGGGATTACCATGTGCTAGACAGAGGTAGTGTTCTTATTACCACTTAAAACACTAGGAGAACTCCATTTTGGTTGTGTAGCTAATAGTTATATATATAAAAAATAGGTGGGTGGACCCAAACAAACCTGATTTTTAGGACATCTACTTATTAAGTAAAGCACCTAGCTAACAACTCTCTTAGCTAGCTAATAGAAAAAAAAAAAGAGCGTGCGGCTCGGGTGTCCCCGTCCCTCTTCCCTCCCTCCCGCTGCCGGAGGGGCGCCACTGGGAGCTAGTGTGGCTCCATAGGAAGGCAGCGGCAAGGCTCCCACTCGATCGGCTCGTGTGTGCCTCCATACGTGAAGCGCGCACCGGGACTGGTGCGGCGTAGTGGCTCCATGTGGTAGGCGCGGTGCGGTAGCTCCAACAGGGGGCTCGCGATGGTGGTACAATGGGGTTGGCAGATCCAGTCCACCCCAGGGCTGGATTTGTATGCATAGAAGTTCGTCGTTTGCGGTGATCCAGCGTCCATGTCCGGTGAACCTGCAGGTTGTTAGGTCCGGGCGGCTAATCTGCCCCTTCGTAGGTCGTCGCCACGCCGGTCTGCGGCGAGCACCGATCTACGAGATTCGAGTGCCTTCGGGGCTCCTTTGTATGGCTCCTGTGGGCTGGTGTTGTGGCGATGACTGATCTAGGAGATTCGTGGGGCTCCTATGGGGCCCAGTGGACGGGCAATTGGAGTGAGCAGTGGTAGAGGAGACCCGACGACCGATGGGTGGCTATGCAAGCTGCGGCCATGGGTCGCCACGTGGGCTATGGCCGTCCGGAGCTGCTTCCGACAAATTTTGTATTTAGTGTTCGTGCGATGGATCCGGTCTGCCTTCCAGGTCTAGAGCGTCGGGGCGTTCCTGCGGCGTTGAGGCACGGGTCTCCCAAGAAATCCTTACTTGCACATGATGATGGTGCACCTCCCAAGACACTAGCATAGGAATGATTTTAGGTGGCTTTTTTTTTTTTTTTTTCGGTGGCGGTTCCAAAAACCGCCACCGAGCTAGGGTCACGCAAAATAGAATGATTTTCAGTGGCGGTTTTTATTACAACTGGATAACCGCCACGGTAAATAAATAAAAACATAAAAAAAGAAAAATCCAAATCGAACCTAATGGGCCCGGATGCGGGTTGCCGAGGCCCGTTAGGGTTCGAGTGCCGCCGCCGGCGGCCAACCTACCCCCGCCGTCTGATCCCGCGCGCTCCCGTCGCTGGCCGCCGGATCTCGCGCGCTCCGCCGACGCCGCCTGGAGCTCGGGGAAGGGAGCCGCCGCCGCGCCTAGATCTTGAGGATGGGGGAAGCCCGCCGCCGCGTCTAGCTCGGGGATGGGAGCCCGCCACCGCGCCTGGATCTCGGGGAAGGGGACCCCGTGGCCGCGCACCATGGATCTCGGGGATGGGAGTGCCGCCGCCGCCGAGACCGAATCCGCCGCGGATCCGCGTCGTTCGCGGCGTCTCGGTGGTAGACATGGACGGGAGGAGGGAGGGGAGGGGGCTCCGGTGGAAGGGGAAGAGGAGGGATGCGCGGGTGAGAGAGAGGTTCGGAAGAGGGAGGGATCGTCGGTGGAGAGTTGGGGTGAGAGAGAGAGTGTGTGTTAGACTAAGGGAATGGGGGTTGGGTCCAAACCCTAGCTCGCATATATATACATGAGACCGAAATTGGGCTTTTTAGATTGGATCTGGGCCTCTTTGGCTCTTGGGCTGGGCCTCATTAACCATGGCGGTTTTTTTTATAAAAACCGCCACGGTTAATCGATTTACCGTCACGGTTAATAGAAAATAACCACCACGGTTAATCATGACATTAACCATGGCGGTTTTCTAAATAACCACCACGGAAATATTATTTGGAAACATTGTGCAAAATCAATTATATAGTAGTGAAATCCTTTGTTTTAGATGTGGCGGTGGTCTTTCTCGCTGGTCATTGACGTAAAAACATGGATTTTTGTGGGTCAATCAATGTGTTTAGACAGCGGTGACGTCTGTGGGTGCCACTTCCTCGCTGGAGGCATCCTCCATTTTTTCCAACACTAGGCACCATGGAGATCTTTCGGGATGAAAATCCAGCACCGGTCATCCTAGTTAGGCGATGATGGCATCTTCGTATGTCATGCTCTTGTTGGAGATGTCGCTTTTAGAAGATTCCTCCTTTGTTGTTAGTGTTGGTGCCAACATAGTTGTCTCCCTTGATTCTTAGTGTTGTTGTCATGCATTTGGCGGTGTATTCTCGTCTTGTAGCAAGCCGGAATATCGTGGATGACTTCTTTAGCTCCTAGAGACGTTTCTCCTTTATTTTTTCTGGCATGCAGCCTCAATTATGTAACAATTGGCCCGATTCTACCTATTGGTAGATGAAGCTGGATATGAAATATTATCCATTGTCTAAAAAATATAATGAAAAACAACACTTTATTTCCTCGTACCTACCTCTATTAACATGCCATAATAATAAGGAACAGAAAAAAGATATTATAGTTAAATCCACCATTACGTCCATCTTTTAGCTAGTGGATCCAAATAAGAGCAAATTAAGAGGTAGCCTACTAATTGTTAGCTAGGATTATTGAAAGAGAACTACTAGCCGGCTAACAATTAATTAGTTCAGTCAAACTCAAATACAAGGTACGTATATCTAAACGTCATAACAGATTATATCACATTCTAGGCAAACTAACCCTCCAACTTAGTTTAAAAAGACAATACTCGTATGCATACCTACAACAACTTTAATCCTAACCCAAATATTTGAATATGATAAATTTGAAGGATAACATGTGTTATTTGGTTTACCACGTGATCACTCCATACCTGAATTAGTCGTCATTTAGGACAGGTGTCACAACACATGAGACTGGGCCTGGAGGAGGAGGGATCGGCCCACGCAGCCGCGCCCACGCCTGCGCCGCCGCCGCCATTCTGTGATCCTTTCGGCAATTAAAGTAAGAGTTTGATTAGGATAAGAATAGATTTTTTTGCTTGTAAACAGGACGTTCCAATCTATAAGGAAATCTTCTATTAGAAAATAAATAAGTGTTTGCTTGTAAAAGGTACTCCAATCTATAAAGAAACCTTTAGAGATTACTTGCATACAAGTCTCATAGGAGACCTATATAAGCAAGGGGATGTAATCTCATTATCCAAGCAATAAAGAAGTATTTTGTCTACCCTTTGCTATAGCCACCACCGCTCCCTTCACCTTCGCGCGCGCACCGCCTCCTAGCCCTAGCTGCCGCCACCCTCAGCGCCGCCCAACGCTACCGTCGCCGCCGCCCCGCATCACAGTTGTGACACGTGGTACTCGTAGGCCACCCCGATGAATGCTGATTCCAAGAAGCTACAAGAGTTGCTCGCTTTGGGCATGCTTTGCTCGATACGTCAATGAGCGCTTCGGTCCACCAACACGGCGCAACCCACCAGGCGAATTGGCATCGCTCCGCAAAGCGGCAATCGTCGACGCAGTACACGAGACGCGTTCCTGGCACACGTGGCTCGCGCCGGGCACCTAGACGAGCAGCAACAAGCGAACATCTACACGAAGCAATGATTAATTAGGGGGTATTTTTCTATGTTTTGCCCCTACTAAATACTTGTGCGTGTGCGATCCAAATGAGAAACTTTGCAAACTTGAGTGGCTAGTACATCAAGATGTGAGGCCTGAGGAGCCAGGTTTGACTCTAGAGGCCACAATTTTTGCTGATGGCTTTGATTATTAAAGGCGATGGGTGATTTTTCCGCGTTCCGGGCCTTCCGGCATGCGCGCTGAGCCGCTTAGGGCACTCACAATGCAGACACTACTATAGAGCCTAAAATTATTTATTACCTAGGGTATCGTGGACTTGAGTCCAAATAAGACTTGGGGTCTTGGTTTTTCTCGCTCTTTCTTCCATAAATAAACAGTCATATCAGCAAATTGTAATAAATTTTAGGATAATAAATAAGCTTAGACTCTATAGAAAAGTCTGCATTGTGAGTGGTCTTAGCTTCTTTTGCATGACTTCCATTTCACGTTTTTGGGCATAGCGCGCATCGGAGGTTGTTCCGGCGTGATTATTGCAGAGTTAAGCCCAGGGGCAAAGTCGTCCAAGTTGGGTGCCGCAGCGCGGAACGACGACAACCTGTGCGAAATCAGCAAACAGGCACACAACGACAAATAAAACAGGGGAGTAATATATTTGTCCTATAAATAATTTGTACTCGGATAGAGGCTGAGGCCAGTGGGACCTAAGTTATTCCTGTGATGAGACCTCAGTTGGTTAGCAACTCAGCTGTCACTAGTCCATGCATGCATGTTCCACAAATTAGATTGTCTGGAGAAACTGTGTACTGTATAATTTATGGTCGTTGATTGTTGTCGTCAACTGTTGACTGCCCGTTACAACACGTACGTGGGGTGCCATGCATTGAGATCCGTGAACCACGCAGATCTAGTTAACACTAAAATTACATGCATCTTTTAGCTAGTTGATCCAAACAGCTATAATTGCTAGCATGATAATATTGAATGTGAACTATGAGCCGGCTAACGATAATTTCCTTTGTCCTCAAATACAAATTATCTAAACGTCATAACAAACTATAAAGCATTCATGGTAAACTAGCCCTTCAACTTAGTTTCAAAAACAATACTCATTTGCGTACCTACAATAATGTCTATTGCTAACTAAAATATTGAATATGATAAAAAGCAAGGGCTACATCTGTTATTTGATTCGCCAGGTCAAGTAACATATAATATGTTCGATAATTTATAGGAGGCCGGACAGGGAGAATAGCTGCTAGTGGTACCAAGTGGGATCTAATAAGTTAATTAATCTACTAACTGGATCGTACTTCGGCCCTGTTTGGATCAGTGGGTTAGAGTTAGTTTGAGATGCTAGTTGGGGCTCTATTATCCCTAAAGTATCCAAACAAAAGGGTTAATTTGTGGTTAGTTGCATGCATCTAACCCACCCAAAAATTAGCCCACCCAAGAGAGTGCTAATTGGAGCTAGTTTAGGTTGGACCCACTGAAAAATGTTTTTTCTCTCTCCTCCACCCACACCAAATGATTGAGAAAGTAGAATTAATGTCAATCTAACTCTTACATCCAAACACCTCTTTGGCTAGAGTTAGTTTAGGGCTAGAGTTAGAGTTCGTTTCTAACTCTAACTCTAACAAAGTTAGAGTATCCAAACAGGGCCTTCGTTACCAACTCATATGATTAGATAGCAAGCAGATAAGGTCAGTTGTTAGGGGTCCATGTTCAACAAGATTCCTATGACCAGGACAGAATTAAATTAACATCAATAGTGTATATACGTGATCCGTGCAGAGTACGTCCCTCAATTGTGGTTGTCATCTTCACTGAAGTAACATGCGAGCTTTTATAAAAAAGAAAAAGATGGACCTCCAGCGTGCTGCAGCGCAAATGCCTTCTCAGGGGAGTGTCTATATAAGCGTCGACGAGTACCACAACAACAGACAGGAAGGGCGGCCGAACACCGTACATCTATCTTTGGAGTGTCGTCGGGTCTAATGGCGCAAGGTAAGCCATGACACTACATATTAGGCTACCTTAATGAACTCTGTATATTCCCGTTTCTCATAAATATGGAAATGAGTGATCCTGTGTTGAAAAACCATTAGCCCATTTGTAATTTTTCAGCTGATCGATTTTTGCTACGGCTCTACAAGGAATTTATTTTTGGGTAAAGGACATATAATTGCTGCTTATGTTCCAACAAATGGAAGTAAAACCTAATTTGATTATCTTTTTCAGGTTGTAAGGATATCAGGTTAATCTATATATATACGAGGGCTAGATGGCCCTGTAAAAGGATTTAGAGCACAGCTACAATTTTCAGACATCATTCGATATATGATCACACTATAAATGTTTGTACTATAGCATGTTAGGCTGAGTTTAGGAATAGTTACCTCATTTTATTAAATTAACTTTATGCCTCAATTGTCAACAAAATGATTATTATTAAATTATATACCAGACTCAATTATTGGTGGTATGAATTATATAAAACACAATTATTGGCATGGTATGTAAAAAATAGTTCTGACATGCACACGCAGGACACCAACCTTTGGACTACGATGAGATGGAGATCTGCAAAATTGTCACCATCGACGTTGATTCGTCCGGGCTTTCTAAACATGGACTTGATGAAACTGGCAAGTGTGCCGATTTGTCTTCTTATCTCATTGGTGCATCCATCTCATGCATTTTTTTTATGTTAATCACGCAATTAAAAGCCCACAAATTAATCGATTCGCATTGTGTTGTGTGTGGTTAACAAAGGTATTCTTTCATACAGATGTTGATTCCCACATCGAAGAAATGGATGATGATGGGAAACAAGCTTTGGAACAAAAATGGAGATGACAAAGCTAGGTGGCATGGCGAGCAGAAGCGACGCCATCTCCATGGTCCGCGCGCAACTCCGTGGTGTAGACAACGACACCTACGCGCCACACTGCGTGCCCATCGGTCCTAACCACCGCAATCGTTCTTCTCCGGCGATTGAGAACGAGAAGGTCCGGTCCGCCGCCTGGCTGCAGTGCCTGTCGGAGGAGGGTCTCACTGGTCTCATGAAGGAGCTGGAGCCCCTCGCAAGACAGTGCTACGACGCCGATGCGATCACCGACATGACGCCGGAGCAGCTGTCGGTTCTGCTACTGAACGACGGGTGTTACCTGCTGCTCCTCTTCGTGGACTACACGTCCATCACGAGCAGCCGTCCTCCCCAGCAACGGTCGTCAGCGGCAACACGTTGGTACGCGACACCATCTTCCTCGTGGAGAACCAGATACCTTTGTTCGTTCTGCAGAGGCTGCACGAACGCGTCACGGGAGGCACCAGCTCCATCCTGGAGTTCTTGGCGCCGTCTGTCCAGCAGATTCTCCACAAACTGCTCTTCATCAGCAAGAAGCCACGGCCGGCGCCTCCGACGAGCTCGCACCTGCTGCACCTGGTGCACGCCTACCTCCAACCCACAGCTCCGGCGCCGCTACGGCCGCTGGCTTGCCGCCGTCTCACTGGACGCTGGCGCCTTGCGACAGAGTACCAGAGGTACGCCAACGTGCGGTTCAAGCCTCGGGACTTTATGGACGACATGGAGTCTTCCGTCCTCGACGTGCAGCACGACCGGGGCACGCTGTGGATCCCTCGCCTGCGTGTCAACAGTGACACCTGGACGATCCTCCGAAACCTCATGGCGCTGGAGGAGCAGGCACAGTACCGGCGGAGGCCGGTCACGGCGTACTGCCTCTTCATGTCACAGGTGGCGTGCACGGCTGTCGACGTCGAGCTCCTGCGGCAGGCAGGGATCGTCGACCACTTCCTCAACAACGACGAGCAGGCCGCTCAGGGCTTCGCTGGCCTGTGCAGAGGTGTGGTCATGGACGTCGACGACAACGAGAGGAACTACCTCAAGCCCTTGTGGCACGAACTGGAGGAGCGCTACGAAAGCCGTGCGCAGCGGCTCATGGGGTGGTTCCGCCATGGCCAGAACCTCATGATTGCTGCCTCGTTTGTTGTGGTTGTCATCCTTGTTGCCTGTCAAGTGATCCAAACGTTCTATGCAGTCGCTGGCCGTCGACAAGAGCCGCCTTAGCAGTCACGTTGTGTCTCTGGTAAGGAGGGAGGTTGAGAAAGTATTCGTTGCCCGGACCATGCAAGAACAAATTTTCTGGACTCTCAGCCTAACACACCACCACCCCGCAGCCCCCAGCTCTTTCTGAAAATGTTATCAGAAGGTCGTGTTTACAGTTCTGCAACACAAATTGATGGCTCAGAGCTCACCTCAGAAGTTCTCTCTGGAAAGAAGGAACTTGTCAAGCCGGTCCGAACAAACCAGGTGCACAACGAAATCAGCAAGAAGGAAGATGACAAGAACAAGAAAGCTAAGAACTGAAAGATCTTGGCCCTGAACTCTCCAGGGCTCTATTTTACTTTCCAGTCTTTTTTCTTTCTTTGTGTGTTTTTTTTTTTTCTAGTAGTTCTTTTTGACATGTAAAGAAGTTTCTCAGTGTGCAATGTGGACTTGTCCGTCAGTTTACTATAGTACCACCTGTGCTATGCTTTTGAGTCTGTATAACTTACAACTCCAGCCGCACTCTCACTACTACAGATTCGTTCATCACTACCGCCGGTATCACTGCCGAAATTTAGTTCACCGGCAGCGATGAACCGCGCCCGGCAGTGATGAACCGTCCAGGCGCGGGACAAACCAGAAACTCCACGGACTCGACCAATACCAGCAGTGAAGATTTATATCTCTACTGGTTTGAATCATTCCCTGGCAGTGGTCTTGATGGACATAGATCACTCGCGGGTTTGAATTAGAACCGATAGCGATTCGACGATTGACACAACCGGGTTGATTGGAACCGATAGCGATTTGGGAGGGGAAGCAAAGGAACAGTAAAACAAAATCAGAAACTGAAGATTAACACGCATCGATTAACAAATGATTGATCCATTAACAAACGATACAAACCAAATTAAACTGGTCATAGAAACTCGATACAATAAATTAACATAAAAGAAAGCGGCTGGCCTAATTAAGCCGCCTTCTTGGCCTTCTTCTTGGCCTTCTTGGCCGCCCGCCTGGCCTTCTTCCTGGCGGCTGACTCCATCTCCTCCAGTTTGGCCGCCGGTATCCCCTCAGCGAGGTTATCGGTCAAGTACCGATCCGGAGAGCGATGATGGACTTCTCCTCCAAGTGGTGATTCACCATTGTCGGACCAACTTGGTCGGCCAGGCTATTGAGCTTGTTTGCGGGCGGCGCTAAAGGCGATGCGGGATGGACTTCTCCGCCCGGTCGGCAGCCATGTCGATCGTCGGTGGCGTCACCGACCCAGCCGGCTTACTGCGTGAAAACGGGTAGAGAGGTGAGGTGTGTTGGAGAGCGGACCGGAGACGAGGGGTTATGTACACTA